>OU696696.1:321532378-321912861 GCA_916050605.2 Platycheirus albimanus | reverse complement strand
ACTTTCTAGAGTAAGCACGCAGAGCACTCTGCACGATGTCTCTAAATAGTCTGCCTAGTTTCATTGCAGCCACAACAACAAACGAAAAAAATGAAACTAATTAGTATCTGGCATTACTTAATTTGACAGTAGTTTTGCCGAAACAGATAAGCGGCATTTACTCGCATACATTACACCAGCTTCGTTAGAGTCAACACAATTGAATTTTTTGAACTGAGAAGTTGAGTTTGGCTCTAGCCAGAAAACTTAACACAATCTTAGTAGAGAAACAATGTTGCATAAAGCACATTTATTATTTGATCATTTCTGATAAATAAAAACTATAATGCAAAAAATAAATGCTATTGTAGACAGTGCATAAATGTTTATACATAACTAAATTGAAAACAATTGAACAGATATTTTCTAAAATGTCAATTTGGAAACGGCAAAAGTAAACAAAACAAAATCACAATTTTAAAATAAATTCCAGAGCATTGTAAACTTGTAAACAAAACAAACCAAGAAGAAAGAATGAAAAGCTTGTAAAAAAGAAAGAGAAAAAAGATAGATTGGTGTCGGTGCCGTGACTTAAGGGCAAGTGACATAAGACCAACTTTTAAGAGTTGGCCTTGTCATTTTTACAAAGCGACATAAGGCCAATTATTCTTAGACATAAGGGCAAATGTAAAAATGTAATGTTTTATTTTTTTGCCAAAAATACCGGTTTGTGGCGTTAGATTTGTATAAAATTTTTTTTAAGATTGAATGACATCAAAGTATATCAAGCTGAGTTTAAATAAAAATAAACAGCTATTGATAATTTCATTGTGTTAAATTTTTTTTAATAAAAAATCTTTCATTCAATCAAAGTATACAAAGCTGAGTTTAAATAAAAATAAACAGCTATGGCTAATTTCACCACTCTAAATTATGTTTAAATTGTTATACGCAGTTGTCGGAGAATTACAAAAAAAATAATATTTCTACTCTTTTGTCCAATTTGTAGACACAAATTGTCACAAGTACTACTCAGGTTGTATGTTAGTTATTCTTATTAGATAATAGTTACATTACGTTTAGAATTGTGCTCATTTTTATTTATTTTCACAGTAAAGGTTTTTGAAATTTGTTTGTGTTGTATTAAAAGAATGAACTGATTTTTTGGTATTTATAGTTGTTGTAAATCTATTATCACAAATGCCTACATATAATTATACAAGCATTATTAAAATATATTTGTGCATATATCATATCGTTTTTCATACTTTTTCTTTGAAGTTTTTTGAATAATTTTAATTTATTTTAACTTGCAAACTAACTAGGTAAGGAGAAAACATTTCAAAGTGACATAAGACCAAATTGGCCTTACGACGCTTTGCAAAGTGACATAAGGCCAACTCTTAAAAGTTGGCCTTATGCAACTTGCACTTAAGTCACGGCACGCTTAATGTCAAATCAAATACGCAAACCTAGATGAAAACACTCTTTTAACAAATTTTTCCAAATGACCTTATTTCGGCCTTAATGAAAGTGTAGTATAAAAGCTTAAAATCATGTGATTTACATTTTGCATTTTGAATAAGGACTTCTTGTTAACCACAAAATAAAAAACAAATAAATATTTTAAATTGGCGTGCAGACAGTCACACGCTGCAATGAAACTAGGCAGCCTTTTTAGGAATAGAGACATCGTGCAGCAAGGGCTGCGTGCAGCTTTTTTTTTTTTTTATTTATTTGGCAATATTTGCCATTTATAAAAGTCATTACAAACAATTATTCACTCAATAAATTAAATAAATCTATTTTTAACATATACGCTTAAAAGTTTTTTGAATTTGTGTAAATTTTGTTCTAATTTAATTTCATTAGGTAAACTATTTATATTCAATCCTCTATGAAGAATCATTTTTGTGTTTTTGAATTTCTATACATTGGGAGCCTAAAATCATTAGCATTGCGTAACGCAAAAAGTTGTACATCATTTACATAAGTTATATATTCATTTAAATAATTTGGTGGTAATATATTGAATTTAATTTTAAATACAAAGACTATAGCATTAACCATAATTCTTTGCTTCACACTCATCCAGGACAGTTTTAATAACAGTTCTCTTCTTAGAGTTAGTCTATTGCACAATAAAATAGTTCTCAAGGCCCTATTCTGTAGTTTTTGTAGTCTATCCATCATTTGATTATTGCACATAAATAAAATACTAGAACAGTACTCAAAGTGAGGTTTTGTCATTGTATTATACACTTTAATTGAGGTATTAGTTGAAATTTTTTTCCTAATTCTTCCAAAAAAGTAAAGTTTTTTTGATAACTTTTTACATATATAATTTACATGTGCATCAAGATTTAATTTATCGTCAATTATAACACCTAAGTACTTTATTTCTTTAACAGTTTCAATATTTTGATTGTTTATGTTTATGGTTCTGTAAGTACTTCCATTTAATATCATAGCTTTAGTTTTATTTATATTTAATTTTAACATGTTACTATTGTAATTACTTCTTAATTAAATTTGAAATAAAATATTATAAAATGATATCAAATCTAAACATCTACCATTAAAAAAAAGAGAACACGTCTTGTTCGAAAGGTGACTTTATTTAGACTGACTTAACAAACAGAATATAGCTTACGGTAAGATTATATACATACATAATACATAAGTAGGAACTGTTCTTTAAAACATTCGAGAGTACAGCTAGCATAGGTTTACTTTACATCTTGTCATCATTTATATAAAAATATATAACATAGCCGAATATGTAATTTCAATGTGAAAACACAGGGTGGTCAAGACTCAATATAATAATAAAATGGTATTAGCACATTTCAAATCTCTTACAACTTGACCCTCCTGAAAACAAATCGTCCTCGATTTGATGTTCAGTAAAAAAACAAAAAAAAAAATACACATACACAATACGTATGCATAATATACATATAGAAAACATGATGTTAAAATCATTATCTTTGATGTTTTTGCAAAAATGATATTTACGAATATACTAGTATATATTAAAATAAAAAAAAGTAGATATACATAATAATAACATATCGTATATGATTAGGATTTTAAATTTAATTAATTTTCAAAAATTTCATTTAAAACATATTTATTTCGAATATAAATAATATAAAAGTTATAATCTTATGAATATTTTATGATACGCAAAAATTTCAGTTCTAAGAGATATCAAGTTCATATGCATGACTTTCCCTTTCCTCTAACATTTTCACTATTTTCCTAATAATGGGATCATTTTGCTGTGATGCTGCAGGAACATGCTCAAACGAATCCGTCTCTACAATTAATATATTATGGCACCTGCTTAGAGCATCAACGTGCTGCATCCTCTGCCCATCTCTATGTTCAATGACATAGTCGTAGTCTTGAAGCTCTAAGGCCCACCGAGAGATTCGTGGATTAATTATTTTTTTTATTTAAAGTGAGGGTCAAAGACTTACAATCCGTAATTATTTTAAATTGAATTCCAGTGAGGTATATTCGGAACCTTCTAAGAGCAGATATGATTGCCAAAGTCTCTAATTCATAAGAGTGGTACTTCGTTTCTTGAGCAGTGGTGCGTTTGGAATAAAAGAAAACTGGATGGAAGTGTTTGTCTTCTTGCCGCTGCAGCAAGACTGCCCCAAATCCCAAACTACTTGCATCACAGTGCAGCTCTGTTTCCGCAATAGGGTTGTAAATACTAAGCAGAGGAGCATTCAATAACTTTTGCTTCAACGACTCAAAAACAGTTATCTCTTTTTCACCAAAACAAAAAAAAAATTTTGCATCTTTCTTAAGAAGATCATAGAGTGGTTTAGAAAAGGTTGAAAAATCCTTAATGAATTTTCTAAAATATGAAGTTAGGCCCAGTATAGGAAACTCTGCAACAGCCTTTATACCATTTATATTCGGTCCAATGCCATTAGCCGAAACTTCATATCCTAAATACATAATTTAGTCAAACATAAAAAGACACTTATCATAACGCAATTGAAGATTATGATTTAAAACAACATCCATAACGTCTTTTAATATATCAAAGTGTTCATCTTTTGACTTCGTTGCAATAAGCAAATCGTCAATATAAACAAGCAATTTTCCTGAACTCATGAGATCTTTGAAGAGCATATTTATGTAGCGTTGAAAAACAGCCGGCGCATTTTTAAGCCCAAAAGGCATGCGCAAATACTCAAACTGGCCTAAGGGCGTTATGAATGATGTAAATTTAATGGAATTTTCAGCCATTTTAACGTGGTGAAATCCACTTTTCAAATCTAGAAGTGAAAAATATTTTTTACCACGAAGCCTGTCTAGATGATCCTCAATTAGTGGAATAGGAAAATTGTCCTTAACTGTCAACTTGTTTAACTGACGAAAGTCTATGCAAAGACGTAATTCGCCGGATTTTTTCTTTGCTAGCACGATTGGCGAAGCGAAAGGTGAATCACTTTCACGAATGACATTATTCTTAAGTAAATCATCTAATATTTGTTGAAGTTCTAACCTATGTGCATAAGGCAGTCGTCGAGGCACGCAATTAAAAACACTGTTCTCATTAGTCAATATTATTTTCATTTCGAAATCATCAGAAAATTTTTCATTTTTGGACATACTCCGCGTTACTAAACTTCTAACTAATTCCTTTTCATCATGCTTTATATTTTCACAAATTTTAAGACAAACCGATTTGTCACAAATGTCCGACGTATCAATACTTAAAATCTCTTTAGCAAATCCTTCGAAAGTAGAGTAATTTGCAATAACTAAACCTTTTTCCCTTTCTTCTAAAACGAGTTTTATATTAGTTTTTTTGTAAAAAATCGCGCCCTAACACTATGGCATTCTTCATTGTGTCGTTTTGCACAACATATAAACATAAATCAACATAAATATTTTTTACTTTAACATTACAAAATACAGTTCCCATCATTATTAATCTAGAATTATTAATACCTACATAGCCATGCATATTAGATGGTACAGTTGTCATCAAAAAGGGAGGAACATACCGCTGCTGAACAAAGCTGATGGGGCTTGCAGTGTCAATCATTGTCGTCACGTACATTGACAAACGAACAGCTCCAGAGTCATCTTCTTGGAATGTATACTCAAAAACACCATGGAAATCCTGCAGGAAAGAAGAATCAGGATCTTCTGTGTGTAGCTCAGTGTTTTGAACTACAAGGACTGACGTTGACTGTGGACATATCATAACAACGTGACCAAATTGTCCACAGCGAAAACAGGAACCTTTTTTTCTCTGTGGCTTTGGGCAATTGGTTGATATATGCCCTGCTTCATTACAATTGAAGCACTTGATGGTGACGTTAGTACTCGTGGTCGGTGCACTTTTTGGTTGTGGGGAAATCTTGTGATACGACGATGTTGATGGTTGCAGCTCATATTTCATCTTTTCATACTTTCTTAGTATGACCTTCAAATCTGCAATGGTATTTGCTGTCAGTAAAATTTGTTTGTTGAAAATGGAGTCAGAAATCCCCTTAATAATATAGGTTATGACATCCTGTTCATCAATTTCAGCTAGGGATGCAACTTCCTGCATCGTGAGGACATATTGCTGAAAAGTTTCCACCTTGCGTTTCTTTCGACCTCGCAACATATTGTGAATGAAGCATGTTCATGGAACTCAGCAAGCAAGGCTGTTTTCAGCTCACTCCATGAACGACATGATGTTGACCTCAGGAACAACTTTGTAGTTCCCCTTAACAATCTCTTCGCGTAAACGAAGCTTTCTGATTCGCTGAATTTGTACAAAATAGTTGCATCCTCAAAACTTTTTACCCATTTTGTCACACAATAGTTATCATCTCCGGAAAACGTGGCCATTGTGTCTTCAACATCACGGAATGTATACGAAGATTGGATCTCTTTTACAGGATTATTTAGATCGGCTAGCTTTTTTTGCAGTAAAAGAATTTCTTCTTTCTTTCGTATAATTTCACGCAAATTTTCTAACCTTTGAGTAATGGCACTATCATCCTCTTCTAAATCTGCAGCATTTTCCTCATCATCAAGGCCACCAAGAACATCAGATGGGAAAAACTCATCAATTTGGTCATCATTTAGTTGAGCTATTCCCTCCTCCAGACGAATCTTCAAAGTGGCCTTCAATCCATTTGTGGCCAAACCAAGCTCGGCAAGCTTTTCTTTTAACATTGGTACAGTCGCACTTTGTAAAAAGTTTACAGCGCGAGTACGTGCATCCATTGCAAAAATGTTAGTTTTTAATCAAGCGTTAATATAAAAAGTAAGCCATTAATTAAATAGGAGCATGCAAAAATTATAATTTAAACTACGTAGCAGGTACTTTTATTCCACTTCTGAATAATTGTAATTACTTCTTAATTAAATTTGAAATAAAATATTATAAAATGATATCAAATCTAAACATCTACCATTAAAAAAAAGAGAACACGTCTTGTTCGAAAGGTGACTTTATTTAGACTGACTTAACAAACAGAATATAGCTTACGGTAAGATTATATACATACATAATACATAAGTAGGAACTGTTCTTTAAAACATTCGAGAGTACAGCTAGCATAGGTTTACTTTACATCTTGTCATCATTTATATAAAAATATATAACATAGCCGAATATGTAATTTCAATGTGAAATCACAGGGTGGTCAAGACTCAATATAATAATAAAATGGTATTAGCACATTTCAAATCTCTTACACTATCAAACCAGTCTTGTAAGCTTTGTAGATCTAAATTAACTTTTTCAATACATTCACCAACATTACTACTAGATATAAACAAGATGAAAATAAGCTTAACGTGAACACCTGACAATTAAGTCTTAATTTCACGACGAGCTTACTCGCATGCAGAGTCCAATTAGGCTTAGACCAGAGTCCTAAGATCTACCCCAAGGCAGAATCAAGTTCCACCCCAAGGTAGAATCAAGTTTTACCCCAAGGTAGACTCATAGTACCAATTTTATGGAACATGTTGAGGCATGTCCACACTCCTTGGTGAGGGGCGAGGTCTATCTAACACTTCTTGCATCCGATAATATAATCCGTAGATAATATTACCCAATGCCATATGTTTCCGCTATGGAATAAACCACAACCACCACGATACTCCCACAAGGGGGCCTACCTCATAGATAGTCTCCCAGGTGACTCGGCCACCTGGGTGGGCACTATCTCCCGTGGTACCAGAATAAAGCTTCCGGTGGAGCTTCGCAACCATGAGGTCACTTCCAGATGAGCACCGTCAATACTCAAGGCCTGGCAGCCTTAGATATGCGTACTCAACCATCTGCCAAGGCAGAAGCCCAAATACGCATACCAAGCCTTCCTCTCTTAGCCGCATACAAGTTTTACCTTGCATACGTTTCCAGTAAGGAATCAATACTTCAAGGAAAAGAAATATAGCTGTAGATACTCACTCCTATTTCAGTTACAACAATTTCCCTGCCATTCATATTGTTCCCGGGTTGCCACGTGGAGGCGGAGGATAGGCACGTCTATCCCTCTTAAGTTCCAAACTCCAATCTCAACCACATTCATGATTGGATTGAAGCTAGCTACAAAATACCGACGATGCTAAGCCCGGCAGGGACCCTAAAGACGAAGAGGTGCCGCGGCCTCTACGCTCCAAGGATCTGCCGAACAGAAGGAGTACCGCGATCTATATTTGTAGCCTTGGCTAAGCGTTTTCAAAGCACTTAAGAGGGTATAGTTAACCCTCACTAGATATAAACAGGATGAAAATAAGCTTTACGTGAACACCTGACAATTAAGTCTTAATTTCACGGCGAGCTTACTCGCATGCAGAGTCCAATTAGGCTTAGACCAGAGCCCTAAGATCTACCCCAAGGCAGAATCAAGTTCCACCCCAGGGCAAAATCAAGTTCTACCCCAAGGTAGACTCTTAGTACCAATTTTATGGAACATGTTGAGGCATGTCCACACTCCTTGGTGAGGGGCGAGGTCTATCTTACACCTCTTGCATCCGATAATATCATCCGTAGACAATATTACCCAATGCCATATGTTTCCGCTATGGAATAAACCACAACCACCACGATACTCCCACAAGGGGGCCTACCTCATAGATAGTCTCCCAGGTGACTCGGCCACCTGGGTGGGCACTATCTCCCGTGGTACCAGAATAAAGCTTCAGGTGGAGCTTCGCAACCGTGAGGTCACTTCCAGATGAGCACCTTCAATACTCAAGGCCTGGCAGCCTTAGATATGCGCACTCAACCATCTGCCAAGGCAGAAGCAAACAGCCAAATACGCATACCCAGCCCTCCTCTCTTAGCCGCATACAAGTTTTACCTTGCATACGTTTCCAGTAAGGAATCAATACTTCCAGGAAAAGAAATATAGCTGTAGATACTCACTCCTATTTCAGTTACAACAATTTCCCTGCCATTCATATTGTTCCCGGGTTGCCACGTGGAGGCGGAGGATAGGCACATCTATCCCTCTTAAACTCCAAACTCCAATCTCAACCACATTCATGATTGGATTGAAGCCAGCTTACAAAACACCGACGATGCTAAGCCCGGCAGGGACCCTAAAGACGAAGAGGTGCCGCTGCCTCTACGCTCCAAGGATCTGCCGAACAGAAGGAGTATCGCGATCTATATTTGTAGCCTTGGTTAAGCGTTCAAACACTTAAGAGGGTATAGTTAACCCCCACTAGATATAAACAATAAGGCATCGTCCGCAAACAGCACAATATTTGAAAAACGAACGGCATTCTCCATGTCATTGATGTAAACCAGGAACAATAAAACGCCAAGTAAAGATCTTTGAGGGACACCATGAAGTATAGAAACAGAGTTTGAAATGTTATCGTTTAATTTTGTCCTTTGAGATCTATTATTGAGATATGATTTGAACCATTGAGCTTCTGTATTTCGGACTCCATACATTTTTAGCTTTTCAATTAAAATTAATTTATCAACAGTTTCAAAAGCTCGTTTTAAGTCTAAAAATACCGCCACTACAACTTTCTTGTCATGAATGTCAATTTTCCACTTTGTGACTACTAGATTCAGAAGTGATTCACAGTTGTGATTTTTTCTAAAGCCGGATTGATGTAACGATATCAGATTAAAAGATTCTAAATAGTTTTGAAGTTGATTATACACGACCTTTTCAATAACTTTACTTTCGAGGTTCATCATATTAACCGGTCTGAAGTCTTCTACTTTATTAGAGTTTTTTATTTTTGGAATTGGAACGATAAGAGACTCTTTACAAGTATTTGGAAACGTTCCACTAGTTAAAGACAAATTCACAATATTCAGCAACATATCACCACATATATCAAAGGCATCCAAATACATTTTAACATTAATTCCGTTTCCCAGTAGGAAATTTGCTCCTCAATGAAAAAGTCCTTGGTGAAATCATTTATGCCACTTTCATTTATGAGAAGGAGTTCACTGATTTCACACATGAATAGTCATGCAACCGCTCAGCGGTTCGCCATTTAAGATTCATCTTCTGCTTTGCTCGCCAAAACAGGTAGAGAAAACACAAAACACATCAATATCTTAATTTGGCACCTAAACCTCTAAGGAATTCAATTATGAAAGCAATACATTTTTGATGCACCTTTTCACCGGTTTTGGAATTCTTTTTCTAGTTTTTACTCACAAAACAACCCTTATCTTAACTTTGGCAAAACAGTGCTGATATCGCTTATGAAAAGGAATGTATCTTTTCATGCAATCTGTTCGCTTGGCAAAATATTCTACATGAGCTGAGAGGAAAGAAATTGAAATTTTTTTGGGTTACTTTTTTCTGCCTGTTGAATAGATTTTGACCTCCGAGTAAAAATGTTCTGATGCAAAAGTAGATGAACCCTTTTTTTGTTTTTCCCTCGACCGGTCGGCAGCGTTAATTAGGTCCTTTTTTGTCGGGAGTCATTTATTTTGTTCTAGAATATTTAGTTTTGATTTGGTCATTAACTACAGCAGTCGTGCCTGAAAGTATCTCAGTTTTTAAAAAGTGTTCATAAAGTGTAAATACATAATTTAAACAAACATAAGACCAATCAAAAGATGAAAAAGGAGAACAATTCACCAACGGTAATTTTAATAAATTGTTTTACATGACTTGGAAGTTCATTAAGTGTTTCTTTATTCTTTAGCTCTCTTATGAACGCCAAGATGACACACATGAAGTGATCAGCTCTTCTCCGAACAGCAGCAAGCGTTTTTTTTCTTTGGCATTGTTTTAAATAAATAATTAAAAATAAACAAACCAACAAAAACTATTTATGATTTTATTCATTTTCTTTCTTTTAAGAAACTAGGTATTCCGTAGTTTTACTGCCTTTCATAACTGAAAAAAGAAGTTCTAGATAAGCAGACATTTCAGCAGTGAAAAACTCATATTTTCAACGGTTCTTTCACTGAGGAAGTTCACTAAAAAATTATGCATTTTTCATGAATTAATATTCTGTCATGAAAGCATCACATCCCAAGAACCAATTTTTCACCCAAAAAAAGAACTCATGAATTCGAAGATTCCATGGGTGCAATGATTTCATCGCAAAATGTTCATCGAGAATGGGTGCAGGTACTTACCCCCAATGACAAGCCCATGTTAAATTCATCATATGATTCAGTAGAAAAATCATTGATGATACTTCTTTTCCTCGAGGAAAAAGCAGCTTCTTCAGTAGTGAATATTTGGAAATTTCCTACTGGGTTGTGTCTTTTTTATTATTCATCGTTTTTAACACAGATTTAAGGTCACTAATATTTATTTGCTTGAATTTGAAATTTAAATAGTAATAATCAGGTACTAAGTTAATGTACGGTTTTTTGGGTATATAACTTCTTATTTCATCAATACTAGTAACAAAAAAAGAGTTTAACACATTCGACATTACGGGACCATTTTTGTAATGTTTGCCATTATCCACAACTTCATTCACATTTTTATTATTTTCCTTAAGAACAAGGAGCTTTAAGGTTCTCCACATAGTTTTCTGATCACTACAAACTTCAATTTTTCTTCTATATGTAGTTATTTTTTGCACATTCTAGTGAGTTTTTAAATCTGTTTCTACAAATTTTATAATTATTCCAGTCCACAGCAAGGCAAGAAACTTTTGTTTTTTCATATTTTGAAACTTTTTCATTTTTAAGTAATCTTAAATCTTCATTAAACCAAGGATTGTGGATTTGTTTTATATTTTTAGAGGTTATAAAACTATAAATTGTCTGTATTATATTTTCAGAAAACTTATTTGTTAATGCGTCAACAGATACGTTGCTATTAGGTACAGAAAAATCACAGTTACGTAGCTTAGAGACAAAACTTTCTGAGTTATCCTACTAATATTATAAATGTGAAAGTTACGATGTTTGGATGTTTGTTGCTAATTAACGCCAGAACGGCTAAACGGATCTGGATAAAATTCGGCACAGAGATAGCTTATAGTCTGGAATAGCAGATAGGCTATTTTTTATCCCGGTAAAATGTATGTTTCCCGTGGGATAGATTTGTTTTAATTTTTGAAATTACACCAGAATGAATGAACGGATCTGAATGAAATTTAGCACGGAGATAGATTATAGCCTGGAATAGCCTATTGGCTAATTTTTATCCCTGTAAAATGTATGGTTCCCGTGGGATAAATTTGTTTTAATTTTTGAAATTACCCCAGAATGGCTGAACCCATCTGAATGAAATTTTGCACAGAGATAGATTATAGCCTGGAAGAGCATATTGGCTACTTTGTATCCCGGTAAAATGTATGTTTCCCGTGGGATAGATTTGTTTTAATTTTTGAAATCACACCAGAATGGCTGAACTCATCTGAATGAAATTAAGCATAGAGATAGATTATAGTCTGGAATAGCATATTGGCTACTTTTTATCCCGGTAAAATGTATGGTTCCCGTGGGATAGATTTGTTTTAATTTTTGAAATCACACCAGAATGGCTGAACGGATCTGAATGAAATTTAGCACAGAGATAGATTATAGTCTCAAACAGAATATTGACTACTTTTTATCCCGGTGAAATGTATGGTTCCCGTGGGATAGATTTGTTTTAATTTTTGAAATCACACCAGAACGGCTAAACGGATCTGAATGAAATTTAGCACAGAGATAGATTATAGTCTGGAATAGCATACTGGCTACTTTTTATCCCGGTAAAATGTATGGTTCCCGTGGGATAAATTTGTTTTAATTTTTGAAATTACACCAGAATGGCTGAACTCATCTGAATGAAATTTAGCACAGAGATAGATTATAGTCTGGAATAGCATATTGGCTACTTGTATCCCTTTAAAATGTATCGTTCCCGTGGGATAGATTTGTTTTAATTTTCAAAATCACACCAGAATCGCTGAACGGATCTGGATGAAATTGGGCACTAGATTATAATCTGGTTTAGCACACATAGGTTTCTTTTTATCACGGTTAAATGTAGGTATTAAATTATAAAGCTATAAAAGAAGAAGAAGCTAGATTACGATGGACTATACTCCTCAAGCTACAGTCTACTTCTTAATCAGCTGAAACGCGAGCGAAGCCGCGGGTAAAGGCTAGTATTTTAATATATTTATGTTCTTCTGATTTTGTTTTTTGTTATATAATGCCTTAATACTAATTATCACAGATTCATGATCACTAATTTTATATTTACTATCAGTTTTTGCTTCCACTCTCTCTGGATTATTTGTCATTACATAGTCAATTAAAGTTCGAGAACTGTTGGTAATTCTCGTCGGTTCCTTAACTAATTGGGTATACGAGTTATCACTTAATATTGCAATTATTTGATTTTTAAAGGATCTATCTGTTAAGAAATCTATATTTATATCACCCATTAATATCACAGTTTTAAAATCACAGTTCAAAATGCTCAACCAGTCAGAAAGTTGAGTTAGAAATATTGACGACGAGTAGCTAGGTGACCTATAAATGCCTCCAAGTATATATGTAAGGTTATTTTTATTTATTTTTACCAACAAAAACCAGATCTGTTTTTCAAACGCAATATTCTTTAATATTTCAACATTCCAATCTTTTTTTATATAAAAACTTACTCCGCCTGTATGTGCAGATATAGAATCACATCTAACTGTTTGAAAGCCTTTTAAACCAATTTCTACATCTTCAATTAAATCTGTAGTATGGGTTTCTGTAGCACATATGAAGTCAAACTCACTTTCATTAACTAAGGATTCTAATTCACTGAAGTTATTTATGAGACCTTCAATATTCAAACAAAGGCACTTTAATTCGGATAATTGCTAATAGTTTATTTTGCTGCGCTCATTGAGCAGCTGTCTTCTATATAATGGACATTCCATACCACGGACATCATGTTTGACGTCCATATCAGGAAGATTAGCTTTATTTTTAAGTCTTATACAATTAACACATTGAACTTCGTTTTTACAATCTTTAATTTCATGGTCTTTTTCACCACATTTTAAACAAATTTTATCACTCGTACATTCAGTATGTTTATGGTTATAACCCAGACATTTAAAGGAACGACGGATACTAACTTTTTCATAAACAACACATCTCTCATATTTAATATAAATTTTTTTAGCTTCAATAATTTCATGAAACGGTTTTGAATCAATCTCTAAAATGGCATTATAATAAATATTGTTTTTTAAAGACTTATACACTTTCACGCACTTAAGTGTTTTAAAAACAATATTATTTTGGTTTTTAATAGCTTCTTCTATAACATCACTGCTTAAATTTTCACACATACCGCTCACTAGGATAGATGGATTTTTCATTATTGGCATGTGGCAGCTCCCATAAGATCCTGTATAATTCATTTGTGCTGCATGGGAAAAAGCTGCACATCTGTTTTGACCATTAGGTTTGGCTCTGCATGCAGCGCATAATAATCCATTAAGCCGAAAACAGATGTGCAGAGGGTCTGCACGCAGCGCTGCATGCAGAGCCAAACCTAAAACAGATGTGCATACTTTTGAAATTGTAAAATGCCTAGTTCTGTCAAATAGGAGGGAGAATGTAGTGTCTGTCTGCACGAAAATTAAAAAGATTTTTTTGCTTTACTCGTGTGGTTAACTATAGTCCTCGTTCAAAATACACGGGAGAGCGTTTATAAACACTTAAATAAAATATAATTCACATGATTTTAAGCTTTTATACTACGTTTGCATTAGGGCCGAAATAAGGTAATTTGGAAATTTGCTAAAAATGTGTTGGTTGAACACCAAGCTATCTTTTTTTTCTTTCTTTTTTACAAACTTTTTATTCTTTCTTCTTGTTTTGTTATGTTTACGACTGCCGTTGCCCTGGATTTTATTTTAAAAAAGTTATTTTGTTTTGATTACTTCTTTCATTGCCTTGTATTTTGTTTTGTTTACTTTTGCCGTTGCCTTGGATTTGTTTCCAATTTGATATTTTAGAAAATATCTGTTCAATTGTTTTCAATTAACTTATACATTATGTATGTATAATCATTTACACTACATACCTACAATAGCAATTTAAGCATTTAATTTTAACATTATAGTTTTAATTTAATAGAAATTATCAAATCATTAATTTGTACGTGCTTTAAGCAACATTGTTTCTCTACTAAGATTGTATTAAGTTTTCTAGCTTGAGCCAAACTCAACTTCTCAGTTCAAAAAATTCAATTGTGTCGACTCTAGCAAACCTTGTTTATTGTGTGCGAATAAACGTCGCACATCTGTTTTCGGCAAAACTGTCAAAATAAGTAATGCCAGATACTAATTATTTTAATTTTTTTCATTTGTTGTTGCGGCTGCAATGAAACTAGGCAGCCTTTTTAGGAAAAGAGACATCGTGCAGCGCAAGGCTGCGTGCATACCCTGGAAAGTGACAGCTTCCATAAGAACCTGTGTAATTTATTTTCTCTGCATGGGAAAAGGCTGCACATCTGTTTTGACCATAACAATTTTGTCTGCCGATGTTTGCATCAGTTTTTTATTAAAGCTAAGAAACTTTCTTCTACCATACACTTGCCATTATTTGTATTAACGTAGCGCACAATTTCTGGACATTTGTTCTTTGTGGCTCATAACTGGAGTACAATCAAAGGTGATATGTAATATTTTGTTTCAGGATTTGCATTGTAATTTAATTTTTCCCTGCTGATCCTAGTGCAGTAATTATTCCATTTTGTATAGTACCTATGTATGTGAGATGAGAAGTATGGAATGCTTCCTTTCGTAGTAGAGGGCTCGTAACTTTTCATTTGTGGTCAGGAGGTCTATAGTATAGGTACTCAAAAATAATCCAGATTTTCGATGTCAAAATTGTCCAACTCATCCCCTCAGAGCCAAATTGTTTTTAGCACATTTCCATTTCTCTTCATGTTACATAACTTTTACGTTGTTGTTAAAATGTTCTCATTTTTTCCTATTTTTTACTTGCGATTATAGGTACTATAAGGCAAGTTATGGATTCGTGCAGAAAAAAAATTTCGAGATAACAATCACACATGACATTACGATGATGGAGAAGTCGAAAAAAGTGGGTCTGGGAATTCCGTCCGTCTGTCTGTCTGTCTGTCTGTCTGTCTGTTCGCGCTTCTAGAGCCTGAACGGATGGGCCGATTTGCTTCAAATTTGGTATCTAGGATTTATTTGGCCGTCCCTCGGAACATATTTTTACTTGCGATTATAGGTACTATAAGGCAAGTTATGGATTCGTGCAGAAAAAAAAATTTGAGATAACAATCACACATGACATTACGATGATGGAGAAGTCGAAAAAAGTGGGTCTGGGAATTCCGTCCGTCTGTCTGTCTGTCTGTCTGTCTGTCTGTCTGTCTGTCTGTCTGTTCGCGCCTCTGGAGGCTGAACGGGTGGGCCGATTTGCTTCAAATTTGGTATTTAGGATTTATTTGGCCGTCCCTCGGAACATATTTTTTATTTTTGCTCTAGGTCCAAAAATAACGGCACCTGCCATACAATCTTGAAGACAAAAATTAATTTTCTCAAAAACGGCTCTAACGATTTTGATAAAACTTTCAGAATGCTATTTTTGCAAGAAAATCTATCTTTTGGTTAGAAATTTTTTTTCAAAATTTGTCTAATAACGGTACCTCTCATAGAACCAGTATTTTCAAATCAAATTTTCTCGTAAGCTATATATTCGATTTCAATAAAATTTTGGCCACAGGAAGTCATTCATAATTGTATTCATATGGCATTTCAAAATTTTCAAAAACTTTTTTGTTTTGATTTTTTATAATTTTTTCAAAAAAAAAATTTGGTTTTCGAAATATGTTGGAAACGGGTACTTTGATTTTTTTTAAAATTATTTTTCAAATGTAAACTACAGATCGCCATATATTTGCATACTCAAATAGATTTCAAAATATTTTTTGAAAAAGTTTTTCAAAAATAACCTTTTAAAAAAAAAACTGGTCCAACGATTTTCAATATTTTTTTTCCTAGATTGACGTATAGCTTTGAAATTTTATTGCATACTTAGTTTTTCCGAGAAAACTCTTAAACTAATTTAAAAAATTAAAGAATTTTCGAAATTATTTAATTTTTTTTTAATATCCATATATGCAGCCACTATACGTAATTGCTTATCATAAGAGCAAGTTCGTGCGACCCAGTCGTGCATTTTATTTATTTTTGCTCTAGGCCCAAAAATAACGGCACCTGCCATACAATCGTGAAGAAAAAAATTGATTTTCTCAAAAACGGCTCTAACGATTTTGATAAAACTTTCAGGATGCTATTTTTGTAAGACAATCTATCTTTTGGTTGGAAAATATTTTTCAAAATTTGTCTTATAACGGTACCTCTCATAGAACCAGTATTTTCAAATCAAATTTTCACGTAAACTATACATTCGATTTCAATAAAATTTTGGCCACAGGAAGTCATTTATAATTTTATTAATATCGCATTTCAAATTTTTCAAAAACTTTTTTTTTTTGATTTGTTATAATTTTTTCAAACAAATTTTTGGTTTTCGAAATATGTTGGAAACGGGTATATTGATTTTTTTTTAAATTATTTTTTCAAATGTAAACTACAGATTGCCATATATTTGCATACCCAAATAAATTTCAAAATATTTTTTGGAAAAGTTTTTCAAAAATAACCTTTTTAAAAAAAAACTGGTCGAACGATTTTCAATATTTTTTTTTCCTAGTTTTATGTATAGCTTCGAAATTTTATTGCATACTTTGTTTTTCCGAGAAAACTCTTAAACTAATTTAAAAAATAAAAGAATTTTCGAAATTATTTAAATTTTTTTTTAAATCCATATATGCAGCCACTAAGCAATAATTGCTTATCATAAGAGCAAGTTCGTGCGACCCAGTCGTGCATTTTATTTTTTTTTTCATATCGAATAATAAACAAGGAAAACAAAAAACATATTTACGTTTTCACTGTAAATGAGCCACTTTCTTTCTGTGTTTTCATTATTTTATTAGAAGGTCTTTTGAAAGCAATCAGTTCTACCATCATCATCAATTGAAAGTCTTAAATCACACTATTTTTCTTGCTGTGGTCCATCTTCAATGAGGCAACACCTAACCTTGTCATCTATCTTGCACCATGATCTACAGTCATTATAATCTATGCACCTTGGCTAATCAAAATGGAAATAGGACTGCTTTTTGACTTGCTCTAGGTCCGGTAATGCACAGTTTTTTATTTTTCGATGCCCTTGCACTGTGATGTTTAAATTTTTTAGTGGCTCTGAAAACTGCGCCCTGAAAGGCGCCCATCTTGCCAGCCCCTAGTTAGGTCGCTGATAAGATTAGCCCCTCATCGTCACCGGTACTGTAACTGTTCACATTTACATGATAGTGCATATAAAAACATTTTTAATCAGACGTGCAAACAATGCCCTACTTTTTAAAGCATCATTTTTTTCAGATCTATTGATATTCCCACGATTGTGAGAATTATGGTCTTTTCAAACATTTACTGGTCATAACAAATTATGGTGTACTATTGGTCTGAAATTAGTTGTTTGACTACATATTATATTAGGTGTTTTATTCCCAACTCGAAAATTTTCTAGGAACTCACAACCACTTAGTGTCGGATTATTAAAGTCTGATATGAAAATTAATGTGGAGCCAGTGTTGTTGCTATTCAGCCCTTCAGTCGAATGGGACTTACCTAGGGAAATATTTACACTTTATTTTAGATTTTAAAAACTGGAATTAGTTGAATTTTTTTCTTTTATCATTTTAAAAAATAATCCCGATTTGAAAACGTAATTTCGTTCTTTAGACTGTAAGACTAACCGTGTGACGAAGTATCACATGCCATGCATAAGGATTTATTTTTTTGTTTCTTATGAGCGGTTCAGCACCATTGAGGATTATTCTATCCGCAGTCTTTGTTGAGGATTTTCAGCGGCAATTATGACATTATGTAGACATCTTTAGTATGTGTGAATGGTGTCAAGGTGCTCCGGTGTTTGCCGCTACTGTGGATTATTTTTAAGCTCTGGCATTGTGTTTATGTAGGTACCTTTACTTATATAGAAGGGATTAAAATTTGTGTATTCCATCAGAATGTTTGAGTTGTGGTGTTAGGTATAGTAATTGATTATAAGAGGCATTACAGGTAAAAAATTATAACATATAAAAAACTGACTTTTATAAAGCTTTTTGTAGTAAAATGTGGTCTGGGAAGGATTTGGTTTTTGTTTAGAGGAAAATAATACAGATCATTATTTCTTTTAGCACCTTAGTTATTGATGTTAAAATATTCATAAAGTTTATGTGTACATATCAAAATCAAAACTGTATGTTAAGTCCGTCCTTATGCAGAACAGATTAGGGATTAATTCGTTTTGATGTCTCAAACTGTGACTTTTTTACTTGCGATTATAGGTACTATAAGGCAAGTTATGCATTCGTAAAAAAAACTTGCCAACTTTGACTTTATTTATATGTGCATAGATACACCCAATATATGCATAACAGTATTATTTTCATATTATGCTTGCCAAAGAAAAATCAAAGTGTTGGCTTTGGATTGAAATTTTGACAAGGGACATAGTTGGTCAGCTTGAAGTTCACGCTGGCTGTAGTACCTACTTGCTTTATGTCTATATCGATATGCATCATTCATAGAAGGGTAAACTTTTTTTTTCGTTTGAAATAATTAACATAATATTCAAATTGTCAGTTTTTTTTACTAATGGAATTTAAATTGTTTTCGGTTCAATATGAAAAATGGTCCTCTAATTATTTCACCTCCACTCTCTATTTGCAAATACCAAAAAATCGATTTCGTATTAAATGATTTGCATTCAATATAGAACTATAGATAGCTATACAAATACATATACAGATATACACCCTTTGGCTATCATGGATGGGTATGGTATTGGATGGGTTTGGGTTTTGTAGGTCATCATCATCAATAATACTGTTGTGATTGTGAGCTATTTCGATTCGGATAATGCTTTACTTTAATTTGAAATTTCCCATGAAAAGTTGATGATGATGAAGTATGACTTCTCTTTATATTTCACATAATGATGTGCTGAGTTTTGTATACCTACCTTATAGACATTAATCTGTATCCTTCGGGGAAATGACGGACCGGACGGTGCGGCTGGCGCGGCGCGCGACTTTCGCTCAGTCATGCGATGTTAGTTACACAGCCTTCGAAGGCCTGCTCATAATTCATTGTTTAGTTCTGATCATTATAATATGGAGACTAAAAATGGAAAATTTCCTTATGAATATAAGCGGTGGTGGTGGATACTTGAAGACTACTAGTTAAAGTTCCGACATATAAGCAGGTAGATACTAACATCATGAAAATCTTGGTTCGTGGTTTTGTTTAAGTTATCTTATTGAAAACAATTAAAATGAGTAAAATTGTGTTGAAAAGCTGGACAGGCTTAACTCGGAATTTTTATTAAATCACAAGCTGACCCGACAGACTTCGTCCGGTTAAATATTTGGTAGAACTAAAATAAAATCAAGTATTAATTTAATTGAATAATATTCCTCTTATTAAAATCTAATTAAAAGAATGGAATAATTAGAATTGTACTCAATTTAAATCTGCATGATACTCAACATTTTATGTTTTCTGTTCCGGAGTGTAAAAGAAGAGTTACAATAGTTTCCCGACTCTATAGAATACGCCAGCTAGATTTATGACACAAACTTCCAGTGACTGCCCTTGTGACTTGTTTATGGTCATCGCAAATGTTTCACTGGGAACTGAATGCATTTGAACTGGAACGGCAAATCGATTGAAGTCAAGCAAATTCGCGGTATCAGGCATTCTTCTCACTTAAACGGCCCTTTAAAAATCCCTGCTATATATAAATATAAATAAATAGGGGTCTACTGCATACTAACGGGGGATGAACATTTCGTAGCATAATGATGACTCTAACTTTAAGACGCAAATTATGGGGCGACAGCAAGCATGAATTTACGAATTCAACTAGATATTTGACGACCTCATCTTCGTTTAAATAAATTAATATTGGAAGATACGTACATTATCTAGAAAAAGGTGCCAAAAACCATGATAACAGGTTCGATGCTTGACGATATTAATTCCGAGAAACTTGAATATATCCGTCATGTTCTTCAGCTAAAAAAAAATAAAAACAAACAACGTGCTTCCTGTACCTTATCGGAATTCAACGTGCAAAAACAACGCTCGTAAGCGTATTTATAATATGAACCATTCAAGTTCATTGACGCACAATGAGATCCAATTCAAAGGAAAAAAAGGACACCGCAGTAAAGGATGTGCCGCCATTCGCCCCCCATTTCCCTCTTTTAGTAAATGTTTCCTTTTCTTCTCATTTTTCGTCTACAACTTATTTGTTAAAAAAAAATCGATTTTTCTTTCACCTCAGAGCCTGCGTATCATCTCGCTCAGGAATAATTTACTGCAAATTGAATAAACTTTGGGTTAAAGAGCAAACAAAGAAAATAAGAATAAAAAAACTGAGATAATGTTTAATTTTTTTTTTTGGTGCGGCAACATTTTGCACGTTTAGGTCAAGGGTTACAGATTGTTGATACGATACATACATATCTTTGAACTCAAGTGGTAATTTAATAACAACTACCCTCCTTTTTGCCTTTGAGGCAAAACAGATGGAAAGACTTATGTATGCCTAGAACTTTATTTTCAATGTAATCATTGAGAATACATAAATCATAAAAAATTATAATTGAAAAGTGTATAAAACGGCCCGAGGGTTTTCAGGAGAAAAATGGTACAGTCATCAAATTTACTGGAACAAGCTTTAGGTAACCTTAATACTGTGTTGAATTATTTTTCTGCCGCACTTCGGACTTCGAACTGCATATAATTTATTTGGTTGATTAACTGAACAAAGATGAAGATCAACTGTTTTATACTTAATCGTCTTAATTAATAAATATTTTGTTATTTGTTTTATGTATAAAGTGGAAAATTGATAAGAAGTGTCTGAAGAATGGATGAACCAGAAACTATGAGTACATATAATATCGTTAACCAATACTTGGAATAGAACCTTAATTCTATGGTCCCATTAAGCCGGGAGGGGCAATTTTCTAAAATAAAATGACTTAAAACAGAAAAAAAAAACAACGGTAAGACGAACAATACATTGCTATATCTTTTTGTTAAGCTAGAAACCTCTTCTTTTCTTTAGTTTTTAAATCATATAGTTTTAGTGAACCATTTTGGAAAAATGAATGTTCATACTCAAAATTTTGCATTCTTTTTTTTAAACTAGGTATTTTTTTTTTCAAAATTGTATGTTATTGAGTACAGTTTTTTCCTTAATTCAAAGCTCTTGTTAATTTTTAATCAAAAACAGAAATAGATGTAACAAATGTCTGGTGGTTTTTAAGAAAATTAAAAATAACCAAAAACACTTTTTCTTAGAAGAACACTTTTTTTTGTGCTGGACTTGCACTTAAATTGCCATTGAAAATGCATTTTACTGAAACACCTATTACCTGTAAAATTTCTAAGGCCTCTGGCATGGCAAGAGTGTTACAGAAATTTATGAAGTATAATCATTTGGAATGCATGTACGATGGCTCCCAAAAAGTCTTTGGAAGCGTTAGATAGGACATTGCAAAATGTTTGTAGAAATCAACGGATTTGTAGGTGGTGCCTCAATATTTTTAGCAGGTGATTTTTACCAAACATTGCAAGTTATTTCTCGATCTACTGAATTGATTGAATTTTTAAAATCATCTTATTTGAAGAGACATGGAAATAAAATCACCCTTTCCACAAAAGTGCGCGTTCAGTTACAAAATGATCCAACTGCAGCTGAATTTTCGAAACAGTTATTAGATATTGGAAATGTCGAAAAACAAGTTGATAACTCAACTTGCTAACACTACCATCCAATTTTTGTCGAATTACTCAATCAAAGCAAGAATTGATTGAAAGCGTTTTCTTAAATATAGCACAGCAAATTAATAATCTTGATTGGTGACGAACAATTTGGTCTGGAAAAAATAAAGGCCTTAATGATTGAATGAAATATTAATTCAATTTTTGCATACAAATCAAATATGAATCAAAATGATGTCGTGAATTATCCTACTGAGTTTTTGAATTGTCTTGATTTACCTGGGTTAACACCACATTATCAACAATTAAAAGTCGGAGCGCCAATAGTAATGCTACGCAATATTAATGAACCTTAACTGTGCAAAGGTACCAGACTTTCAGTAAAATGGTTGTTAGATAATGTGATCGAAGCAACAATGGAACAATATTGTATATAAAAATATTGTATACATCAAAAAGCTACAACTTATTTAATTTTAAACACAATATAAATTTAATAGGTACTTTTCTTATTGTATTAGTTATTTAGGATGCCGTGAATTAAGGCCACATGAATAAACGACATAATGACGTTAATTCACTTTCGCGCAAACTTCTTAACACGTAATTAAATTAAAGCAAAAAAAAATAATATTAATAATTTACTAAATAAAATAAAGCGAAATATCTTACAGTGATATAGATGTACGTGGACGGTTTATTACAGATATTTGTGTTTATAAGTTTTGGCGTTCGATTCTTTTCGAAATTTTATGTATTCGAAATGTTCGTCATTCGAGACAAAGTCGTTATCTCGTTCATCAGTCTTTGAAGTATGTACTTATCTAAAATGAATATGGAAGCTGGAATATAATATAAGCCGCATCATTTCCTATAAAGTTAGTTTCTGTCAAAGAAAATGCTTAAATAAGTAATATACCCTTAATAAAATGTTCAGCAGTGTTAAGTGAACCCTATTTATTTATTTATTGAAATCAAGCTAAATGTCTAGCGTACAGTAATTTTATCATATTATAAGTTATAAAATAATCGTTTAAAACCAATATTTGTTACATCGGGAAAATGAATTAATAAGTTATTATTTACGTTATATAAACTGAACATATTATTTAAGGGCGAAGACCTTTCGTAGTTGGTACGATAGTGCGTTATATAAATTGGGTCAGGTAGACCTCTTAGATTACGGTTGGGAACATTAAAACTAACGCGAGACAGAAGATTCAAAGCATCAATATTACCATTAATCAGATTAACAATAAAAGCAAAACATAAATAAGAACGTCTGCTCTCCAGGCTGGGTAGGTCTATGAGTTTTAGACGGCTAATGTACGAAGGAAGATTTAATGGGCTCTGCCAGCCTAGGCCTCTGAGGGCAAATTTTAAGAACCTTTTTTGTATTCGTTCTATTCGTATTTTATGGCAACTGTAATAAGGGGTCCATACCTGGCAAGCATACTCTATAATAGGTCTGACAAATGAGGTAAACAATTGTTTGATGACATAAGGGTCAGAAAACTGACGTGATTCCCTTTTAATCCAACCTAATGCTGAATTTGCCTTAATGCATGTGGCATTAATATGTTGCGTAAATTCGAGTTTTTTATCAAACAAGACACCAAGGATAGATACCTCACTTACATTTAACAGATTTCCGCCATTGAAACTGTACTCAAAAGACAAAACAGATAGTTTTCTAGTAAAATTTATAATCTTACACTTGTCGATATTTAACAACAAACAATTTCGTACACACCAATTGTAGAAAGCATTCAAATCCGTTTGAAGCTTATCACAGTCAAGTTTACAAGAAATAGTTTTAAAAATGTTAACATCGTCGGCATATATGAGGCAGTTTGAGTGCCTTAAAACTGATGGGAGGTCATTTATAAATAATATAAAAAGAACTGGACCCAAATGGCTACCCTGGGGTACTCCAGAATTAACCACAAAAGATTTTGAATGGTAGCCGTTAAAATTCACAGTATAGGACCTATCAAGTAAATAGGATTTGAGCCAAGCAATGAAGTTCATGCTAAAGCCCAGCTTGCTCATTTTCTGAAGCAGAACTGTATGTGAAAGCTTGTCGAATGCCTTGCTGAAATCAGTAAGAACACAATCCATTTGCTTCTTATTTTTGAAAGAATCAATACAGGACTCCGCTAACTCGATGAGAAGAGTGACAGTCGAACGGCCCTTTAAGAAACCATGTTGGTTAGGAACGATTATTGATTTTGTGTAAAAACTCAATGTTTTGCAGACCATTGCTTCAAAAAGTTTCGGAATAGCAGACAGTTTAGCTATTGGTCGATAGTTTCCAATTTGATCCTTTTTACCTTTTTTATGTAGAGGAATAATAAAAGATTGTTTCCATGCATGAGGAAACTTACACGTAGACAGTGAACAGTTGAAGAGAACAGCAAGTGGAAAGGACAAATGACTAACACACTTTTTTAGAACTGAAGCTGGCACTTTATCAGGGCCAGATGTGTCATTATCTTCTAAATTAGATATAAATTTCGAAATATCGCCGCCAGTTATATGAAAATTTATATCAGTCAAGTGCGAATACGATTTCAAATGACCAAATAGTTGATCATTTTCGTCAAGATTATCACAGTTTAGATTATCACAGTTCGAATAGTTATCACAGTTGGAAGAATCACAGATGAATGCGCTTTGAAAAAAGTCAGAAAATAGTTGTGTAATGACATGTGGATCGTGGACTGAAATATTGTTATGTTTAAAAACGAACGGATATGGAGTACATTTACGTTTGCTATTAATAAAATTCCAAAAGGATTTAGGATCCATTTTTAAATTGCTCTGAACATTTTGTATGTAATTAAGATACTTAATACTTGACTCTCTGTTGAAAATATTTCTGGCCTCACAGTAACTAATAAAATTGGAATCTAAGCCAGTTTGTTTGTATTTAAACCATAACTTATTTCTGTAGTTTTTTAATCTCCGCACTTCACTATCATACCAACTTGGAGCAAGTGATTTTGATTTATTAGATATAAGGGGAACAGATGCCAAAAAACAATCAAATATTTTGTCATAAAATTTTAAAACCATAGAATTAATATCTGAACAAGAATAAAGGCAGGACCAATCAATTAAAGATAGCAAACTATTCAATTTAGTGTAATCAGTTTTTTTAAAGTTAAATTTAAAAACATTGTCAGAATCTTGATTACTACTCCTTACAAAGTTTTGAACAGTTATGATGAGCGCTGGATGATGAGAGTCCTCTTTTACCAGAGGGTCAGTCGTTTTGTCCAGTGAAATGTCGGCATCAATTGTTGTGAAAATCAAGTCAAGGATCTTAGCATTTGAGTTTGGTATGTTATTTATCTGATGCAGACCAAGCGACGTAATATTATCCAAAGTCTGCGAGTCATCTACTGAAAGGTTTCCTGTTGGCACCATAGTGTTAGTATCAGGACATCGTTTCCAAGACACATTGGTTAAATTAAAATCTCCAAGGCATATTATGTCGTCATTGTAGTTCATCAGATCAAATATGTAATTTAAAAAGGTGAAGGCTTCGTTGTAGGTATTAACTGAGCTTCCAGGAACAATGTACATAGTGACGAAGTAGATATGTTTTCCTTGAAGATCCATCTTCACACATAAAAACTCTTCGTTCAAACAAACAGGAACACTGCCAAGTGAAGTCACAAAACAAGATTTAACGGCAATAAGGATACCACCGCCAACAGTAGTAATACTCGGATCGGAGTATCTATCACGTCTATAAACATTAAACGAAGAATCAAAAAGTTCTGAGTCCTTTATTCCACCAAATAGCCATGTTTCCGTCAAAGATATGACATCGTAGGAAAAGTTCAAGGTATTAAAGTAAACCAAATTGGTCTTTGTCCGTAAGCCTCTTACGTTTTGATAAAGTATATCAATTAGTTGCAACGAAGGTTTGTTGGTCTTGTCAAATTCTTCCGAAAAGGGTTATTCAAAGTATTTCGTTTAACGAATTCGTGGATGATTATGTTTTTCGGCCAGAAATGCTTATCCAATAATTGAGTAAATGTTTCATGTGGAACAAATAACTTGAAAGACGAGTAATCAATTCCTTTCGTTGGTAACTGCTCAATTTTGAAATTGATATTTTTGAAATGTGATTCAATATATGCAGATATATCGCTGCACTTAGTGTTAGCCTCAAAATTTGATAAAAAAATGCATTTGAATCTTTCAGCTGCTCTCAACGTTACTGTATGCATTACGTTATCCTTAGGTGCTTCTGCAGACAATGACGACGGTTGGATGAAGGAGGTCGTAGAAAATGTATTTGGACACACCGCAGACAAAGAAGGGGGCGATGGCATTATTTGAGAATTGAAGAGAGGTTCTGAATTTGTTGATGTGGATGAGGTTGATTTCGAATTCAAAGTACATGGAGCTTCGGAATTTATTGACGACATATAGGAGGGCGAATTCGAGGATAATGAGTTAGAAGATGTGGTTAAAGTTATAGTTGATGAAGATGAAGTTGATATCGAAGTGTGATGTAGTGTTGAAGTTATAGGTGTAGATGGTGCAATTGGTGGATCCAATGATGTTTTTTCGGATGGTGAAGGTATGATGGAAGATAAAGGAATATGTGCTGTTGAATTAGTTGAATCAGATGGAGTTTCAGGATTCATTGATAAGGTGGTTGAAGATGATGAAGCTAAAGATGATGAAGTTGAGGATGATGATTTAGAGGATATGTTGTTGCGGTTGATGAAGATGTGGTTAATGTTGAAGTTGATGATGTTAAAGATGCTGTTGTAAACACAAAAGGTGTTGTGAGAATTTTAGTTTTTATTGCTCGGGAGCCTGTAGACTTTTTACTTTTTTGGGTTAAGGGGGACAAAATTTCGCAAGGTCTTTTTAAGGATACTGACCGCGTTAAATGGTTTTTTGGTGTCTGGTTACTCGGAATATTTTTCAATTTATTAGATTTTGGTGTTTCCACTGATGGAATGTTGATTGAAATTAATCTTATAAGTTGCTCATTAACATTGGCAACGGCGTCAGTTAAATGATCAATTTTTTGTTGCATGGAAACAACAAGTGACATAAGTGTATCAGGGGTATTTTGATCCATTTTGTATTTTAATGTTTAATTTCGAAACATGTTTATTTTAATTTAAATTAACTTTTTTTAAATTTAGCTTTGATATTAAACAGCAATAAGTGAAAATTAAAATTATTTTCTTAATAATCACCCTATAGTTTTTTCTATTACCCAATACACAAACCAATCTGAGGAAATATTTATTACAAAAAAAAAAAAAACCAACAACACCTTTAAGTATGCAACGTATTTCATAACACGATATCACTTATATTGGTGAAATAGTTAAAATGTTAAGAGAACACTCTTAAATAGTTTGAGAGATGCAATTTATTCTTTTTTTTTGTTTTTGTTTTGTTTTATGCTCCTTTGTCTATAAAATGTCACAGAAAAATCACTTAGCACAAGTATTTTTGTTAAATAGAATTGTTTATGAAAAAGAAATAAAACACTTAACAAGAAAAACAGAAGAAAACCGGTTCAATTTACAATTATGAAAAATTTATACATTTAGAAGAGCTTCAAATATGGTAAAGAGGGCCCTCTTTACGGAGCAAACAAATTGAACACACAACACGATAAACGTGTATTTAATTTACATCTTAAAAATCCAGGGAATGTCTTTTGCTTTCCACTGTTGTTCTTTTTTATATGGGGAGTTTTAAATGGTCTCCAAAATCAGATTCATTTAAAGAAAACGATAGACAGAATTACATTACATCCATTCAATTTTCATATTAAAAACCTACAAAATAAACGAATTTGTCTCTATAAAGACGCAGGCTCGATAAAAAATAAATGTATATATTGTACGTACCTAAATACCTACACACCAAGCCATCTTCTTAAGAGCTTTTTTTACCTTTTCCATCGTTCTGCCCTGTGTTGTGTTGGACTACCAAAGTCAGCTTGGGTCTATGTCGCCGTCTTTTCAATAGTGTTAGGTAAGCGAGGATTTTGTGTTTGTGCTAAGATTTTTGTCCACTTTATCGTTTCCTTCCTGATGGTCCATCCATTGATACACATACATAAAATAACATTTTGTTTCGGCCGAGTGAACCAAACAAGAAAATAAGAACTTCATCTGATGAATCTACCATTATCTCGATATGAAGGTTTCATCTTCGTCCGAATAGAGAAGAAAGAAAAGCGAATGATGCAAGACGATTTCCAAACTCCATATAAATACAAGAATGAACAAGACTGCTGCGACGACGGCGATGGCGACGCCGACGACGACTATGATGATGGTGATAATACTAATGAATGCGAAGAACATGGCAACGGCAAGATACATAGAATTCTCGACTTCTTTTGTGTGGGACTATCTGAACTTCTCAATCAGTATAATATGAGTGTATGTTTCCTTAGAAGCTCTAGCTTCATCTCCATCCATCCTAGTCATAGAATGACTATATCCTTATAGATCCTTATTCCCTTGCATGGTCGATCATATAAAATAAATGAATAGAAAGATGCTTGCACACAGATAAAACGATGACTATACCGTAGTTAAAGATACTCTCAGTTTTAATAGTCAGATACCTTGCAGCTTCTATTGTGTGCGCTGATTTCCAAATGGGAATTGGAATGAGGAATCGCTACTCTCTATATATGATACCGATAGGAAATAGAAACAACTTGGAGATTTCTGCGGCAATGTGAAATTAATCTTATTTTCCTTCTCTATGTGCTTCTGATGCTGATGCTGTTGTCTGTTGATGCTGTTACTGCTTCGTTTAGATTTCGGAAGGTATCTTCTATCTACACGTTTGCCGATGTTCTTCTCCATTACTGAAAGACTTAAGATTGCGATCAGATTTTTAATATGAAGTTCAGAGGCGTCTTTGCTTCCTTGTGTAGTTTCAAATAGACACTCGCGCCTGGCCTTTTTCTTACGAAGTATGGGTTTAGCTAGATTTTTAATAAATGTTCAGAATAACAGGCATGCACATGCGCATTTGGTGAGGAAAAGGGCGAACCAGGAAATTGTGAAAAGAAGAAAAGCGGCGAAGATGGTCGTGTTTGGAGAAAGCAGGCGGGCAATCGAACCAGTATACGCGGTTGAGAAAGTAGGTGAGCGTGCAGTACCGTAAGTGGTCGAATAGGTGCCTGGGCCTGCTCGCCAATCTGAAAATAATGTAAATAGTTCTCTGTTCTCTCCCTAGTACCTTATGTCACTCTGCAGTTTATGTTGTGTTACTCTGCCTATTAGGTAAAAGTATTTGTGTTATTCTGATACGACCAAATAGACTCCTTTTTATATACACTGTGTTACTAAAAAATGGCGCACTTTGAAATTTTAATATAACAGTTCTGTTAGCTTTACTTCGACGAGCCATATACCTTGGATTTGGCTTCTTAACACCATTTCGTTCAAATTATCCCACTCCTCTAGCAATGCAGATTTCAGTGCACTGACTGTCTCTGGTAAGGACGAGCAACTTCCAATCCCTCTTCCAAGCATTTCCTAGCCATGTTCTATAATATTCATGTCCGGGCTTATCGCAGCCCAATCCGTAACTTCGATTGCCACTTCATTCAAATAATCCATTAAGCATCTGACGGAATGTGCAAGGCCGTTTTTACCCTTTTGGGGGCCCTTTTCGAAAATGGGGCCCCTGTATGATTATATAAAAATGTTATACTGTGCAATAAAAATATACAGAAAAAATCACATAACTTTGAATTAATATTTATTCTTTTAATTTTTTAAATAAATAATATTTATTATAAATTGTTTATGCCATTTCGTTTGTTGTTGTTTTGCAGCGCAGCACGTTCATGAAGTTGGAGTGGAGTTGACTTGTTGTTGACTGCAACTTCAAATTGAAAGTGCAACGTACTACTGCTGCAGTTACACTATTTTGCTAAGACAGTTAGAAAATTTCATGGAAGTAAAACAAAAGAAACTTAAGCCTGCCATATGATCATTATATTTAAGTTAACGACCAGCAAGTTAATTCGAATATTATGTTAATGCATCAAATTCTCTTTTGTATTTGCCACATACTCGTACGTGCCTTGCACCCGGGTAAGATGTTGGTGTACAGTAATTTGTATCTGAAAGCATTTTTATTTTTAAAAAATCTATGTGCTTTTTTGATCAAAGTCTTGAAATCACACACATTGAAAACTAGGGGTCAGTTGTTAAAATTCGCAAATAAAAGTCAATCGGAATTGCTTTCAAACGCACAATGTGTTATGCATATACAGGGTGATTCACGCATGTTGTGTCAAAAAGCTAGAGCGTGTAGGTTAGGTTGAGACAAGAAAAAGAATCGTATGGGAGGGGGGTCTATTCCCCTCCGTTTAGCCGGGAGGGGCAATTTTCTAAAAACATGACTTAAGTTTGAAAAAAAGTTATTAAAAAATAACGGTAACTCCCACAATGCCACGCTATACCTTTTTGTAAAGCCAAAAACTTATTATTTTAATTGTAATTTTAAACGAAGTTATTCTATTGAACCGTTTTCAAAATATTAATTTTCAAACACAAAATTTTGAAAAAAAAAATTAAAAAAAATAATTTTAAAATTTTAACTATGAATGAACGCTTACTAAATCAATTTGTATAAAAATTCTTTTCAAAATAAAAATGGCAGTAATCGAAATTCAATACGTTTATTTTGTGTGGTCTTCTTTGTCACTTAAAACGAAAATTTTGTTGTCAACAAGAAAACAAATGTCAAAACAAACAAATCCCACAATCAGTGATATTCAAAATGTGTGTGTGTTTTTTTGTTTCTGTCAGAAAGCAATCTGCATTGCCACTCAGTTAGTTATTCACAGCGGAGCATTGTTTATAAGTGCTTCATATTTCTGTTTCAATTTGAATATAATTTCGCAGACAATGCGATTTAAAATGTTCAGCAAAGGTTGTTGTCCAGCAAAGAAAGTACGAATTCTGATCATTCTTTATGCATCTAAAATTGTATCGAAATATTTTTTTTCTTGATAATAGACCAATAGAGGTTAATTGATATTTCAGCAACTTGGGGGCCCCTGGTTATTGCGGGGCCCTGGGCCGGGCCCAGTGGTAAAGAGGGCTCTGGGAATGTGGCCTAGCATTGTTCTGCATCGGTAAGAAGTTTTTACCAATAAATGGTGCGAAAGGAACGCCTTATTCTTCAAGTATGTTGTAGACATAGTAGCTTGACTTTACCTTTTTTATAATTTACGAGCACTCAAGGGGTTATTAATACCCTTTACATGAATTAACACAGTGCGAGCGGTTAGAAAACTACGATAGGAGATAAAAAGAGATATCGATGCACATTATCTTTGAACGCCTGTATATCACAATGTGAGGGCAAAATCAAGCCGGGTAAGCATTCATCATCCTTGTAGTGCGGCTAAAAAAAGAGTCTCTATACTAAACTGTACGTAATTTGATGGGCATTCCTAGCGATGCGAGTGTTACGGGGAAATCGTTAAAGGGGAGGAATGGATCTGGTTATTTCGCTGGAGCACTGTTTGTGGAAGTAGCGATAAAACAAGGTTAGACAAGAAACATTACGGCTATGTTCAAGTGAAACAAATGTTTCGGTAATGGTTCTTTCTCCTTCCAGTTTTAAGGCCTTTTTTGGATCGTATCTAGCAGACGCAAGTGAGTGAAAGGAGCACCTGATATGATATGAGAATTATACTCAAGCTCCGGGCGAATGTATGCCTTGTAGATTGTAGCCAGATCAGAAGGAGAAAAATAGTTCTTACATCGATTTAGGAAACCTAAGCATTTTGCGGCATTTTTTAGCGACGTCAAATATGTGGTCCTTCCACAAAAGGTGGTTAGTAATACACATACCTACTCGTAGAACACAAAGCTGTTCGGTTTCCTCAATGTAAGTGCCACTCATGGATAATGGCATATGGGGCAAGTTATGCTTTAACGACAGAAGACTACAAAAACGACAGAAGACGACAAAATGCAATAATCTTACTCTCTCCAAAACGATGTAAAGATTGGTTCCACTGTGCGGTGAGATATACCATCATATCACCAGTGGACATATTGCTACGAAAACCGTACAGCCGGTCATTCAGAAGTTTTCGTTTCTCAAGATATTTCTTGATCTAAAAATTTATTAGGGTTTCCATGACCTAACGTAACGTTAGTGCAATTGGTTAGTTGTTTGAGTGGCATGAAGATACGCCTTTTTTTTAAGGGGCTCGACAAATGCTGTTTTCCATCCACTTGGAAAGAGTCCTGTAGAGTAGGACAGATGGAAAATCTTACGCAGTGGTTTTGCCCGCGTGGAAGCACACCTCTTCAGAACTATTATGGAGATACTTTCCGGGCCAGCGGATTTGTGTATTTCGAGGTCTTGCAACTGATCGAGTGCGAAAGGAAATTCATCCCATTAGAACCGAGGACGTAGTGAACGTTTTTTTTTTACAAATGACCAACAATTCTTAGTACGTTTGGGACATTGTAGTATTTTTGCCGTACTTTTTGCTAAAGCAGAAATTTGGTTCTTTGAATATGAGCATTGCAGGACTTGCTAGCTTGTTTGAACTTATTTTGGTTTTCCTCAGAAGCTTTGGCTTTATAACATCGGAAACTTACTTCTCTCACCTCGATTGTCTCTTTACAGCTCAAGTCAGCTCTTTTGGTTTGATAATTTTTGTTCTATTCGGAACAAAATGTCTCATCCCGCATAGATGTTTCCTTCCGAGGAAACATTGTGACCAATTAAATTTTCCGAAGAAATTATTGAGACCGTCCCAGTTGGCTTTCTCGTATCGCCATACGGTTTTTCTTGGGATTTTTTCTTTAACTTGGCTGTCGGAGTACGAGAAAATTGCTGGAATGATACAATGGTCCGACGAGCCTAGAGGCGATAATACATCTATGATGTATTTATCAGAATGAGATTTAAAAAACAAGTCAAGGGTGTGTGACGTGTGGCCTGCAATGTCAGGGATTCTTGTCGGCTTGTCAGTCAACAAGCTGAGTCAAGTAATTGACCTCAGCGAAAATTTTGGCATACCTTCCTTAGGATGTTGTCTGGCAAGAATATCAACCACGTAAAATTGTGTACATAGAAATCGCCTGAAACAACAATTTAAGTGCGAGGATAATGGGAAACAATTCTTTTGGTGGAGTCCGACACCGCATCCGGTTCGTTAAAAGACGAGTTACTGTCGAAACTAGGGCTTCTATAAATAAAACAAAGATGCATGAATTGCTTAGTACGGTGAATTTAAACCACATGAAATTAAAGTCAATGTTAGAACACTGACCATATTGTGGAAGAAGTTGGCATTTAACATCATTTCTAATGTATACGGTGATAGTATACGATAGGTACTTCAACGATACACATACACAGCAAAACTGAAAAATTATTTATTGATATGATATTATCAATCAGTCAGAATTTTATAATATAAGTTTTTTGTTTGTTTTTTATATGAAGTCAAAAACATTTTTGCGATTCATTTTTTAAGACAGAAGATTTGTTAATTTTAGATGGTAGATGGTAGATGGTAGATGGTAGATGGTAGATGGTAGATGGTAGATGGTAGATGGTAGATGGTAGATGGTAGATGGTAGATGGTAGATGGTAGATGGTAGATGGTAGATGGTAGATGGTAGATGGTAGATGGTAGATGGTAGATGGTAGATGGTAGATGGTAGATGGTAGATGGTAGATGGTAGATGGTAGATGGTAGATGGTAGATGGTAGATGGTAGATGGTAGATGGTAGATGGTAGATGGTAGATGGTAGATGGTAGATGGTAGATGGTAGATGGTAGATGGTAGATGGTAGATGGTAGATGGTAGATGGTAGATGGTAGATGGTAGATGGTAGATGGTAGATGGTAGATGGTAGATGGTAGATGGTAGATGGTAGATGGTAGATGGTAGATGGTAGATGGTAGATGGTAGATGGTAGATGGTAGATGGTAGATGGTAGATGGTAGATGGTAGATGGTAGATGGTAGATGGTAGATGGTAGATGGTAGATGGTAGATGGTAGATGGTAGATGGTAGATGGTAGATGGTAGATGGTAGATGGTAGATGGTAGATGGTAGATGGTAGATGGTAGATGGTAGATGGTAGATGGTAGATGGTAGATGGTAGATGGTAGATGGTAGATGGTAACCCAAGTAATAATTTAGCTTGTATAAAGGCCAATTTTATAAGTTTGGCAAGTAATAGCTTGTATACGGTTCGTATAAGGCAAATTTTCGCAAGCCACACATTTCAAACGCTGACAATTAAAATAATAGCTAGTATAAGCCCTTTTGAATTTAATTTGAAAAGTTCTATACAAGGCTTGCTGATAAAGGTACAATATGGCCTGTATAAGGCCTTCTGAAGTTGTCAACTGAAAATTTAAAAAATATAAGCTGCTATAAGGCTCTCCACGACAAGTCAATGCAAACAATTTGTGTAAGGCTGGCCTTTAAAGGCCTTACACAAAATAAATTAATTTGCTATTATCAATAGTCTTCGTTCTTAAAAATGTAATCAGTTATGTAAATAAAGTGAGAATGGTATGTATGTACTGATTACTGGAAAACAGAGAAGTTTTTAAATTAATTCCAAACTGTAACCAAAAGGCTACTTCCTTTATCGAAAATCTTCACAACTTTGTAGCAATGCATATTTTATCCTTTTCACAGCCACTTTTGTACGCGTTTTAACTGAGCACTTTTCGATTAAGATTGTCTAAAAGGAACTAACAATCGATAGTCAACACAGTCAAAACCTATTTTTTTATTATTTATGACAGTTAATGTTAAAAGCTTGCTTTGGATGTTATCAAAGGTCATTATAAAAGCAATTTGATGACAGCTACCGCACATAGCTTGCCTAAGATGTTAAAAAAAAGCCTTATAAAAGCCATTTCATGACAGCAATCGTTCATAGCTTGCTTGAGATGTTATGAAAAGGCCCTATAAAAGCCATTTGATGACAGCTATCGTACATAGCTTGCTTGGGATGTTATGAAAAGGCCCTATACAAGTCATTTGATGACAGCTACCGCACATAGCTTGCCTAAGATGTTAAAAAAAGCCTTATAAAAGCCATTTGGTGACAGCTATCGTACATAGCTTGCTTGAGATGTTATGAAAAGGCCCTATAAAAGCCATTTGATGACAGCTATCGTACATACCTTGCTTGGGATGTTATGAAAAGGCCCTAAACAAGTCATTTGATGACAGCTACCGCACATAGCTTGCCTAAGATGTTAAAAAAAGCCTTATAAAAGCCATTTGATGTCAGCTATCGTGCATAGCTTGCTTGAGATGTTATGAAAAGGCCCTATAAAAGGCATTTGATGACAGTATAACTAGTTCACATTTGATGCAAGAATTATTAACAGTGAATTGGCGCAGTGGTAGAGTGCTGGAGCTGGAGTGGTACGAGGACGGACTCGAGTTCAAAACCCAGGTAAACAAAAACTTTTCATTTTTATAATTAAAATAAAATTTCAATTATTACAGAGTACACTAGAAAATGTAACGCGGGAGCTGGCTGAGGAGGAATTTCAATAAAGTACAAATAAATAATGTTATAAAAATACAATACATGCCTTGAAATAAAAACAAAATTGATATTTTTTTTTATTAATTCAATTTTTTAATTTTGCCTTATTTTTTTGTATTAAAACAATAAATTGTTTTCTTATATTCCTCTCCTGTGGCAGGCTAGAAAATGGTATTTCGCTGCAATGCGAAAATGGCCCTTATAAAGACCTTTATGTAAACATTTACGGCAAGAAATTGGCAAAAGCTGTCATCGAATGGCTTTTATAGGGCCTTTTCATAACATCTCAAGCAAGCTATGCACGATAGCTGTCATCAAATGGCTTTTATAAGGCTTTTTTACAACATCTCAAGCAAGCTATTGGCGATAGCTGTCATGAAATGGCTTGCTGAGAAAAGCTAATTGCATTTCATGATAAGCTATTTGATGCTATAACACCTGCCAACAAAAGTCTTATAGCAGTTAAATAGCTTGCGCAATGTGCGCCAAAATGATTTGTATAAGGCCTTTTTTTGTTCTTATAGCAGTATGAAAATAACTTTCTTAGAACCTTATACAAATTAAATTGTTACTTGGGAGATGGTAGATGGTAGATGGTAGATGGTAGATGGTAGATGGTAGATGGTAGATGGTAGATGGTAGATGGTAGATGGTAGATGGTAGATGGTAGATGGCAGATTTTGGATTCGTATTTATTTTCTACGGCAAAAAAAAATTTATTTTTCAAGATGAGGCTTGCCGGGTTTTTTTTTTTTTTTATAATGCACACGCGCTCAAGGGGTTTGTTATAGCCCTTTTAATGATAAGTCACAGCGCGAGCGATAGGAAGTTAGGAAGGGAGGGAAAGGAGGTGTCGATGAACATTGATCTTGAATGTTTGAAGATCAAAATGGCAAGGAAAAATTGTGCCAGGCAATCCATTCCACATTCGTGTTGTACGGCTAAAGAAAGAATCTCTATATTTCACGGTACGTCCGAAATTGGGCTCAAGTGTAAACTGATGAGCGTTCCTAGCAAGACGAGTATTACGGGGGAAATGTTTAAGGGGTGGAACGCAACTGGCTACCTCGAGTGAGCATTTTTTGTAAAAGAATCTGTAAAATAAGGAAAGACATGAGACATTTCGACGATGTTCAAGTGACGGAAATGTTTCCATAATGCTTCTCTCTCCTATCAATTTAAACGCTTTTTTCTGAACTCTGTCGAGCAGGTGAAGAAAAGTTTGAGAAGCACCTGCCCAGAGATGGGAGTTATATTCGAGTTTAGGGCGTATAAACGCTTTGTAAATTGTAGCCAGATCAGAAGGGGTGAAAAACTTCTTGCATCTATTAAGAAAGCCTAAGCATCTTGCAGCATTCTTGGCAATCTCAAGTATATGATCATTCCAACGAAGATTGTCACTGATACACATACCGAGTACTGATAGCTTTTCGGCCTCCTCGATGCAAGTACCATTCATGGATAATGGCATAGGGGGTATGTTTAGCTTCAACGACAAAATACAGCATTGAGTTTTCGACGCATTAAACTCCACACGATTTCTAGTACCCCAATTCACAATGCTGTTTAAATCGGAGTTTAACGAGCTTATCATACGATTTCGTTGTAATAACACGTCCGAAGGCGAAGGCCGTGAATTATCAAACGTATATGAAAAGCTGAGGGTTGAGTCGTCAGCAAAACAATTTAATGGATTAGGAGTCACAGACAAGAGATCATTTATAAAAATGAGAAAGAGAGTCGGAGACAGAACGGAGCCCTGGGGCACACCAGCATTTATTTTGTGGAGATCAGACTTGAAACCGTCTAATACAACTTGTATTGAACGGTCCAGAAGATAGCTTCTAATCCAACGAATAAGAGTATCATCGATACCAAATGCACGCATTTTCGATAAAAGAGCTTCATGCCAAACTCTATCAAATGCCTTTGAAATATCAAGCGCAATAATCTTGCTTTCGCCAAAGCGATGCACAGATTTGTTCCACTGTTCGGTGAGATATGCCATCAGATCACCAGTGGAACGATTGCTGCGAAAGCCGTATTGCCGGTCATTTAAAAGCTCCCGATCTTCGAGATATTTCTTGAGCTGACGATTTATCAGCGTTTCCATGACCTTGGAAAGAAGGGACGTAAGTGCAATTGGTCGGTAGGAGGAGGGGGAGGAGGAATCTACTTTTTTGGGACGGGCTGGACAAATGCTGTTTTCCATCTACTAGGAAAGATTCCTGAACGATAGGAGCGATGGAAAAGCTTACGCAGTGGTTTTGCCAGAGATGAAGAACACTTCTTCAGAAGAATAGGGGGTATACCATCTGGGCCAGCGGATTTGTGTATATCAAGATCTTGAAGTACTCTTGCTACTGTACGAGTGCGGAAAAATATCTGTCCCATAGAAGAATTAACGTTCTCAAGTACAGGAGGGGCATTGTTGCTTGCAGGCAACGTAGAACTTGCAGCAAAATGAGCTGCGAGCATATTTGCCTTCTCTGAAGAGCTGACAATAGGTTTATCGTCGACGATGAGCGTTGGAACTGATGATGACGTTGAGTTCTTGACATTTTTTACAAATGACCAGAAGTTTTTACTGCCTTTGGGACATTGCAGAATTTTTTGCCGTAGCTTCTGGTCATGTAAAAATTTCGTTTTGTGTATAACGGAGTTTCACGAGTTCCTAACTTGTTTGTGTTTCTTCCGATTTTCCTCAGTTGGGTTGGCTTTGTAGGATCGGAAGCTTACTTCTTTCAACCTGATAGCTTCTTTACACTCTTCGGTAAACCAAGACTTTTGTTTTGGTTTGATACATTTTGTTCTGTGAGGGACAAAGGTTCTCATTCCAAGAAAAATCACTTCTGTAATCATTTCAGCACTGGCATCAATGTCATTATCGAGGAAGCATACTGACCAGTTAAAGTTGCGAAAGAAATTATTCAGACCGTCCCAGTTGGCTTTCTCGTACTGCCAAACGGTCCTAGTGGGAATTTTTTCTTTAACTGGATGGTTGGAGATCGAGAAATTAGCTGAAATGACACAATGGTCCGAGGTGCCAAATGGAGAAGTTACTTTAATAGTATATTTATCAGGATGGGAAGTAAGGAACAAGTCAAGAGTATGGGCGGAATGCCCATCAACATCCGGTATACGAGTAGGCTCATCGACAAGCTGGGTAAGATGGTTATACTCAGCAAAGATCTCGGTATACCTTCCTTCGAGTGTTGTCTGGCCAGAATATCGGAGCCAACTTGAATTGTGTACATTGAAGTCGCCCGTAATCACGACTTCAGTGTGAGGACAATGGGAAACAATTCGGGAAATTGAATCTGACAAAACATCTAACTCATCACAAGTAGACATGCTGTCAAGATTCGGACTCCTGTAAAGAAAACAGTAATGAATGATATGCTTGCGGACAGTGAATTTGAGCCACAGGAAGTTAAAGTTCGTATTAGAACAATGCCCATATTGGGGAAGGCTCTGGCAAGCAATATCATTCCTAACATAAACGACAAGACCATGGTGGGAAAAAAGTAATGGCACTAAGTTATATCCAAACAAACAAAATTCTGATAAATCAGTATTCTGTCCAACCTGGGTTTCACTTAATGCCAAAACAGCTGGCCTGTATTGCACAGTATGGGCGTACACAGAAAAGAAATTCTTTCTTAGCCCACGAACATTTGAATATACAACACAAAAATCACTTACCATTTTGAAAAACTAAACACAAAAGATTCAACTTTGACGAAACTAATTTCAGCCGTGCAGTATAGGCCCATATTAATTCCAATTATAAACAAGCTGTCCTAGGTGTTATGCCCATAAAACAATTTGCAAACGGGAATTAATATAGACAAAAAACACGAAAGAAATATAAATCAAATGCTGCTCACCATCCAATGCAAAATCTCTTGCGATAAGCCCCACAAGAGGCTTGCATTGTATAGAAAGCAACAGTTATGGGTGGCGCGGGTGGAGAGGGTTGGTATTGTTGGATGCTGTGCTGCGAATGCGAGCGAGGTATTTGGTCTAATTTTTTTTTTTTTCCTTTTCTTTTAATTGGCACTGATTCTATTTATTTTTCAAGTTTAGGGCTGAATTTAGTTAACGGCTTTAGATTTATTGCACTATTTATGGTAGGTATGTAAATTTGGTTTGGTTTATCTTTTTTTTTTATTATTATTTTTGTGGGTGACACACGCGCACAGAAACAACGCGACCGCACACGACGAGCACTTGATCGACACTGGGTAGTGGGTAAGCTTGAAGTTAGAAGTGTATGGAATAAGTCTTGAATTGCCGTGTTTTTCGCATAGACACAGACAAATGTACGTTGCGTGCTCAAAAGACAGCAGACTATCGGCAGAATTTGTTTTTTCTCCAGAAGGAAAGAAACAAAATATTTTACATCATGGCTAAGACTTCACCATGTAACTTTTACTTACGAAAGTTCATCTACAGTGTAAACCTAACTGTAAGTTACTTTTGAAAGGCTTTCGTAAGTGGTTAGTTAAATGTACATGTTTAAGCCTTATTAAGCTTTTCATGTCTCATTTTTCATTAAGGGTGTTACGTGTTAAATTTACGGTACTTATTTATTTGACAGGTTAATCACGCGTTAATTAAACGCGTCAACTTTTATGTAATTTTTGATAATTCGATTGATTGGAATTATTTATTTATTTATTAATAGCTTAATACAAGCAATGCTTAAAAAAAGGCGGGATGGAGTTCGTCAGATCAGCAAGTACCTAAAACCTACATATAATAAAATTGTAACAGGTCGATGTCTGCACATGGTGTCGATCAAGGTATTTTTCCGCACTTGTACAGTAGCAAGAGTTCTTCAAGATCTGCGTAAACTTTTCCATCGCTCCTATCGTTAAGGAATCTTTCCTAGTAGATTTAAAACAGCATTTGTACAGCCCGCCCCTAAAAAAGGTAACTCCTCCTCCCCCTCCTCCCCCTCCTCCTACCAACCAATTGTACTTACGTCCCTTCTTCCCAAGGTCATAGAAACGCTGATAAATCGTCAGCTCAAGAATTATCTCGAAGATCGCGAGCTTTTAAATGACCGGCAGTACGGCTTTCGCAGCAATCGTTCCACTCGTGATCTGATGGCATATCTCACCGAAGAGTGGAACAAATCTTTCCATCGCTTTGGCGAAAGCAAGATTATTGCGCTTGATATTTCAAAGGCATTTGATAGAGTTTGGCATGAAGCTCTTATCGAAAACCCGTGCATTTGGTATCGATGATACTCTTATTCGTTGGATTAGAAGCTATCTTCTGGACCGATCAATACAAGTTGTATTAGACGGTTTCAAGTCTGATTTCCGCAAAATAAATGCTGGTGTGCCCCAGGGCTCCGTTCTGTCTCCGACTCTTTTTCTCATTTTTACAAATGATCTCTTGTCTGTGAGTGTGTCTTCTAATCCATTAAATTGTTTTGCTGACGACTCATCCTTCAGCTTTTCATATACGTTTGATAATTCACGGTCTTCGCCTTCGGGCGTGTTATTACAACGACATCGTATGATAAGCTCATTAAACTCCGATTTAAACAGCATTTTGAACTGAGGTATTAGAAATCGTGTGGGGTTTAATGCGTCGAAAACTCAATGCTGTCTTTTGTCGTTAAAGCTAAACATACCCCTATGCCATTATCCATGAATGATTTTGGCATCGAGGAGGCCGAAAAGCTGTCAGTACTCGGTATGTGTATCAGTGACAACCTTCGTTGGAATGATCATATACTTGAGATTGCCAAGAATGCTGCAAGATGCTAAGGCTTTCTTAATAGATGGAAGAAGTTTTTCACCCTTTCTGATCTGGCTACAATTTACAGTGTTTATATGCCCTTAACTCGAGTATAACTCCCATCTCTGGGCAGGTGCTTCTCAAATTTGTTTTCACCTGGTCAACAGAGTGCAGACAAAGCATTAAAATTGATAGGAGAGAAACATTATGGAAACATTTCCATCACTCGAACAACGTCGAAATAATTCATGCCTTTCCTTATTTTACAGATTCTTTTACAAGAAACGCTCACTCTAGATAGCCAGCTGCGTTTCACCCCTTAAACATTTCCCCCGTTACACTCGCCTTGCTAGGTACTCGCATCGGAATGAATTGCCTGGCACAATTTTTCCTTGCCATTTTGATCTTCAAACATTTAAGATCAATGTTCATCGACACCTCCTTTCACTTTCTCCCTAATTTCCTATCGCTCCAGCTGTGACTTATCATTAAAAGGGCTATAACAACCCTCTTCAGAGCGTGTGCATTATATAAAAAAAATTAAGCCAAGACTACAGTTTTTTAGAATTTTTGTCTGTCTGTCTGTATGTTTGAACGAGCATCACGCAAAAACTACTGCATGGAATTGAATGTTTTTTTCGCAGATTTATTAGTAGTATGCCAACTTAAAATATAGCATTTCATCGAACAAAAATATCTAATTCTGGTTTTTTTTATTTTTAAATATTTTTCAAATCGCACGTTATTAAATGAACTTAACGCAAATTTAGAGATTTTTAGGAAGTTAGCGTCTGACTTAAATATAATATCGCTGTAAATCATTTAAGTAGCGCCACACTAATATACAAGAATAAAAATAAGTTAGTCATAGATGACTCTATTTACCACTTAGAAGGCTTATCCCTTGTATATACATTTTTAAAGTAGTTTCATGTAACATGTTTTTTTAGTTCTGAACTTCGTCAGGTGCTAGTTAGTTGTCTTATCTACTTTACATCAAATGTCTTCTCTTGTTTTTTTTACTTCCCATTGCAGTCTAGACAAAAACCAAACGTCACTTACGCCCAAGACTGATGAAGCAGAGCTGATATAAATCACATTTTTCGTGGAAAAAGTCGAAGAAAACTATGTGGTATGCCGGTCCATAAATAATGTTTTATATCACACCGATGTTACCACTTATTCGGTAGAATTTTTTAAATCTATTTCTCCCCGCGCGTCACATCGTTCTGAAAGTGTTCCGATTAGGCATGTATATTGCTTTGGAACATAACACTTCAAATATGCAATGGAAGCCGTCGTAAGTTATGTTACTTCGAAATAAAATATTATACAGAGACCAAAAATCATACGGGCTGTGGGGCTTGTAAAGTAAGGTTTGTAGTTTTCACATTTATAGAGTATGTTTCGCTATGACCTGCTGATCCCTATAAAAATCAGTTGTATAATAGATAGAGATCAGTGCTATGACCATACCGAGACGAATTGTTCCTCACATGGACAACTATAATTTACTTGATCTAAGGTCACAAGCTCAGTTTATTTGTTTATAATGACATAATGACAATAAGACATGTTTTATGTAAACAAATTCTTTAATTTTTAATGCATCATTTTGCTCAAAAAAAAAGCACTGTTTATCTACCAACTCCATTTTATTAGTTTTCAATTTTGAACTGGCTGTGCAAACTTAAAAATACATATATATGTACTTAGACCTTTGATTATAAAATCCACGCGTACGAAGTAGCGGGTAAAAGCCAGTCTTTAATAAATAAGTCAAAATTCATTATACATTTTGTTGCTCTAATTCTATGACAGTGAGGACCTAATAAATCTTGCAATATGCACTTTTGCTCCTTTAATCCTTTTTCGGATAAATCTCTTATACAGAGAAGGACAAAATAATTTAAAAATCATATTTATTTGGAATTAAATTGCGTTTTATCTTTTTTCTATTTTTTATTCTTTTCCTTTCAATCAACTCAAACCAATACTTGTCAGCTTTTGGTCAGCTTTGTATTTCAACAGGTCATCCATCATCAACAAAAGAACTTATTTTCTTCTTGCTGATTTCTTAAATTATTGTAAAATTTCATCCCGCCATTGTTCGATCAAACAACTACAAATAAAAGTGGCCTAAAATAATGTTATACTTCAGTTGAGTACAAGAAAGGACTTTGAAATCAATACAGTTACATACTTGCTAAACATGCCGGTACCGCTCAGTTCACCACCCTTTTTAAAAAGCCACCAAAACTGTGAATCAACTGACTTTCGAAATAAGATAAAAACCACAAACAGTTGAAAAGGAGTTTGGCTTGTTGGTTAGTTGGTTTTAGAGATGTTTGGTTGGGCTGAGCTGAGAGGCTTTTACAGCGTGGTGACGGGGGCTTGTGGATGATGGAAAACAACTAAACGTGTGGTTTTCTGCTGCTGTGGTGTGTTCAACCAGTGTAATTTCAGCTAAGTTCTCCCATCATTACCATGAAACTCATGCATAACATTGTGGTTGAACACATGTTCCAAACAAAGGCCATAAACTTTGAACATGCGCCACACACAACATGACAAACAAATAATGTCTCATACTATAATATTTCCACTCAACAACAACTCCCATTTGGCAAGCGTACGTTTGGGAATTAAAATTAAACCCCAAAATTGTTTGGTACAAAAGCTAAATCTTAGCAATATATTCCTTAATAATTATTGCCAATCACCTCTTTATCGATATAGACTTGAAACCCAATTTAGATTCCTGAAATGTAACCATATCTCTTCGAAGGACACAACCTGATAGATGCATGTTTTGTCATTTTGAGTAACAAATGGTCAAAAGCTCAAGGCTCTAAATAAAGATAGCCTTAACACGTGAAGTGTTGATATGATGTGATTACCTAAGAATGGTTGCGGAATACCGAGGTTCTCAAAGTGGGTTATAGCAGGTGAAACCTATAAAATCTGAATTTAAAATTCAAATCACTAGTATTCGTTTCGCCTTTGGTTTACAAATATAAAGTTTGGTAGTGGATACTCCTAAGGTTAGGTATATAATTAAAAATACTTCAATCCCTCATTTTTTTTGTTCAATAAAGTAATTTTTCTCTTTTTTGTTTCAACTACGCTTCCAAAAAAAGAACACTTTATTTCGATTATAATCAACGTGACGTGATTATGGAATGAGAATGGGTCAATCTCGTTTTAAATAATTTTAAAGGGGTTGTTATAGCTACTTGTTTTTTTTTCTTTCTTTATTAATTAGGTACCTTTAGAATATAAGGCTTGGGTAAAAATGAGAATGAAAATAGATGCAGCTAAAAAACTTTTTTTTTTCTTCGATTTTTCGTTTAGAGTCTATGCTGGTTTACTTGCACTGCACATTTATTATTTGGTTAGCCAGTTATTTTTCATTAAAATAGAGCAGTATACATTTTAAATGTATATTTAGTACATTTTCAATCGATTGAATGTTCGGATACATGTGAGATATATTAATCGATGACGAAAAACTTCAAGAGAGAATTTCACATATTTTCCTGGTGACGCATCAGTGTTCGGAATCGAATGAAAACATAGTTTAAAATAGTTGAAAATTATTTGTCCTTTTTCCTGATCACAACCTACAACTGCTTTTTTACTTTTAAATGATTTTTTTTCGGAGTAGGTATAGAACTTTATTTAATGTTATCATTGGCATTTTACGGCCTTAAGATGTTTCCATTCATACGCACTTAAAAATAAAATGCACGACTGGGTCTAATGTGTGACAGTGGTTTAGGAGCTTGAGATTTGATAAAAATAAATTTTTCAAAATTCTTGAATAAATACTTAAACTAATTTGAGCTGAAAAAAAGTATGCCTTTTTATTTCTTGGATACATTTGAATTTATGAGAATAAATTTTTAAAAATCTGTGGAGCGGCTTTTGAGAAAAAAAGTTTTTTTTGAAAAACTTAAAAAAAAAAAATTAAAAAAAAAAATCAAAAACGTCAGGTACTCAGCAAATACATTTACTTATAATTTTTAGAAAAAAATTTAGTAGGCGGTTTTCAAAATATTAATTTTTTAAATAAAAACAAAAATGCTTTTAAAAATGCTTTAAAAATACAAACAAAATCAAAAACGCCAGTTCATGCAAATACATTTATTTATAATTTTTAGAATCTAAAGTGTTGTTTTTAAAACTGAACGTTCTAAATGTTTTCGAATCAATTCAGGTGTGCCACAGGGCAGTCACCTTGGTCCGTTATTATTTCTGTTATTTATTAATGATCTTCCTTCCGTTTTAGTAAACTCTATGTCTTTAATTTATGCCGATGACGTGAACATTTTCGAAAAATTGACTCAACTGTTGATTGTGAACTTCTTCAAGAAGATCTTAATAGATTTTGGAACTGGTGCAATACAAATAGTCTGTTTTTAAATATCGACAAGTGTAAAACCATGTGTTTTACACGCAAACATAATGTATTTTCTTATAATTATATGTTGAATACGTCGCACTTGTGTAACTTGTCAAGCTTTACGGACCTCGGAGTAGTGTTAGACTCAAAGCTTATTAAAAAAGCTAATATAACACTTGGTTTCATTAAAAGGTTTGCTCGCGAATTTCGTGATCCTTATGTCCTAAAGACTCTTTATGTCTCTTTTGTGAGATCACTTCTGGAATATGGGTGCATCGTATGGGCCCCTTACTACGCTGTTCATATCAACAGAATAGAGAGTATTCAAAAAAGATTTTTGAGATTTTGTTTGCGTTTTCTTCCATGGTTAGATAGAATTGTTTTGCCACCTTACTCTCAAAAACTTCAACTAATAAAACTTCCATCCATTTTAAGTCATCGTGAGTACCTACCTACAATTCTGTTTTATTGTGCGGTTAACTAATGGATCAATTACAGCCCCATCAGTCCTTTGTCGTATTAATTTTAATTTTATTCGTTCCAATTTAAGAAGGCAATTGCCTCTGTGTAACATTTTCAGTAGATCCAACTACGGCGCCAATAGCCCTCTCAATCTCTTGACAATATATTTAATAAAAACTATGCCATATTAAATTCCACAAATGATAATGTTAAATCTCACTGTTTTAAAAATAGATTTTTTATCCAATATTTATAATATACTCGTTGATATAAGATTTATGTATGTATCAATTTATGAATATATCTCTAGTTTTAATTTAATTTAAGAATGTACCGTTAGTATTTAACGAATTCAAATAAATTAATAGAAAAAAATTTAATAAGCGGTTTTCGAAATATGTATTAATTTTTTAAATTAAAAAAAAATGCTTTTAAAAATACAAAAAAATATTTTTTGAAAATATTGGTATGCAGTACAAATAGAACTATATATGTATGAATGAAATTTCGAACGAATCGGATGAGTCGTTTTCGAGATAGTGGAAAGCAAACATAACGGTCCTATGGAAAGTACTGTTGTTAGACATTTTTTAAAACTTTTTTTCCAGCCATATCGTACTTAAAAAGCAACACTGATTTTTTTAAACCGAAATCGTTAGAGCCGTTTTTGAGAAAAATAAGCTTTAGCGTAACGGTGGCAGGTACCGTTATTTTTTTACCTAAAAAAAAAAATTCGGATTCCCCTCTGTGCAATACCTAAAAAACGGGTTGGGGTCGAAATACTGTATGGTCAAAATTCTGTTTACAAAATACTGTATTTCAAAATACTGTAATTCAAAATTCTGCTTACACAAAATACTGTATTTCAAAATTCTGTATTTTAAAATTCTGTATGGGCAAAAATCTGTATTTCAAAATTCTGTATTTAAACAAAATTTGTTTTGATAATGTACAAAAGTGCGCACTTTTGTACATTATCAAAACAAATTTTGTTTAAATACAGAATTTTGAAATACAGAACATCAAAATGAATGATATGAACAACATTAAAAACATCAACAACAACAACAACAACAAAAACAACAGCTACAAGTTCAGACAATTTTTTCTGCACTTAAACCTCAATATATTAAATATTCGAATCAATTAAGATTTTAACCTCTTTTAAGTATGGATTCATACACTTATGTATCTAGAGACGACAACAAGTTAGCGTACTTATACGTCTTTTTCTCTTTAAAATTTTGTTTTTCTTGTTCTTTACATACCAAGGTCATTATTAAAAGAGCCATTACATAATTAATTGCAACAAATGCTGGTTGTACTCGCACATGCTTAGCTGTGGTATTATAAAAAAACAGAATTTTATACTAAAAGCATAAACAGATATTTGGTATACAGGATTTTGAAGTACAGTATTCTGAAATACAGAATTCTGAAATACAGGATTTTGGTAATACAGTATTTTCAACAAAAAAAAACCAGAATTTTGGTCATACAGAATTTTGACAACCGGTATTATGACCCGCTCCCCTAAAAAACTCTATATGTCAATTTTGAAGCAATTCGGTCCACCCGTTTGGGCTGTAGGTGTCTATACATACAGACAGACAGACAGACATACAGACGGACAGAATTTCTAGAACATTTTGTTTCGTCTTCGCTATCATTGTAAGCCATTTGATTGTTATCTCAATTTTTTTTTTTCGACGAATGCATAACTTGCCTTATAGTACCTAGTATAATCGCAAGTAAAAATGTTATTTATGTTGGCTATTGTACGTTGACCTCGTAGGCATAACGTTTGTCCAACTAAAAAAGAGCTTCTTAAACACAAAGACTATCTAGTATCTACCTGTATAGGTACGCTTGGTGGTTAATCTCTTATTGCGTAAAACCTTAATCCGTACCTAACGGCTTTCTATCAAGTCTGCTACGTACAAAACGCACATTGACTAGTCAAACCTAGGTTTGAATAAACACCCGTTTATTATTATTTAGTTTATTTTTATCAAAACAAACTGTAAAAACTACACAGGAAATATGTGTAAGGTAATTCTGTCGAAAATAAGGATAAGCTTACAAAAGTGTATGTGAAAATATGTCTATCAATGCCTTTATTATACCTACTGCTAATATTGAAAACTGGATTTTGCTGAATAAATTGTATTTTCTTTTACGTCCTCTTTTCTTAATTGATTTTATCTTCAGATTTATTTAACTTATCTCTTAAATCAAAACAAAAAATAATATCTATCTATACACATAAATACAAATTAAGTCTGTTTATAATTTCAAAATGTCAGCTTTTTACTTAATACATAGGTATGGAAGTATACAGGGTGATTCACCAGCGTTGTGCCAAAAAGCTAGAGCGTGTAGGTTAAGTTGAGACAAGAAAAAAATCGTACGGGAGGGGGGTCTATTCCCCTCCGTTTAGCCGGGAGCTGCAATTTTCTGAAAAATTGACTTATTTTGTAAAAAAAAATATTTAAAATCAACGGGTTCGTTTACAACACCGTGTTATACCTTTTTGGCAAGCCAAAAACTTCACCTTTTATTTTGTTTATAAATTAAATTGTTTTAGCGAATAGTTTAAAAAATATAAATTTTCAAACTCAAAATTTTGAAAAAAAAATTTGAAAAAATAATTTTAAAACTAATTTTTTTCAAAATTTTACGTATTTAAGTATAATTTTTGTTCTTTGTTTTTGTTCAACGCTTCCATTAATCTTTAATCCAACACTGAAAATCGTATGGCTCTACGACTTTTTGTTGCCAAGGTATTCAAAAATAACCGAACCTACTTCTTCACAAAAACACGAAAAAATTGGCTAAATGGTCACTTGTGCCATCTCGTAAGGCTAGGTTTTCTTGTTTTTGTGAAGAAGTAGGTTCGGTTATTTTTGAATATCTTGGCAAGAAAAAGTCGTAGAGCCATACGGTTTTCAGTGTTGGATTAAAGATTAATGGAAGCGTTGAATTCTGAGAACAAAAATTATACTTAATTACGTAAAATTTTGAAAAAAATTAGTTTTAAAATTATTTTTTCAAATTTTTTTTCAAAATTTTGAGTTTGAAAATTTATATTTTTTAAACTATTCGTTAAAACAATTTAATTTAAAAACAAAATAAAAGGAGAAGTTTTTGGCTTTCCAAAAAGTTATAACACGGTGTTGTAAACGAACCCGTTGATTTTAAATATTTTTTTTTACAAAATAAGTCAATTTTTCAGAAAATTGCCCCTCCCGGCTAAACGGAGGGGAATAGACCCCCCCTCCCATACGATTTTTTTCTTGTCTTAACTTAACCTACACGCTCTAGCTTTTTGGCACAACGCTGGTGAATCACCCTGTATATGATGGTACTTATAACAAAAACGCAACTTTGAAAATTTGTGTCTGTCTGTCTGTTTATTCTTGCTAATCTCGGAAACGGCTAGGCCGATTTTGAAGGGATTTTCACTGGAGGATAGATGGCATTGTAAGTAGTAACTTAGATTATTTTAATTACTCATCCAGGTGGCGTGGTGGTCGCATTTTTCAAAAATTCTTATTTATTCGGCAATTTTTACAAAAGCTTCATTGGCAGATAGCCGTGTTCTGTGTTCTAAATTTATTTAATTTGTTGAGTACCCCTAGGTGGCACTGGGGATACTTTACTTGATCGACTTAAAATCACACAGTATTTATACACATAAATACAAGTGAAGTGCCTGTTTGTATATGTAATATATCAGCATTTTATAAAATGCATATGAAAGAATTATTTCTATATTATTCTATGTCTAAGAATCGAGTATTAGGTCGTTCTCATGAGGTTCGATTTATTGCTCCACCCAACAAAAAAATGTTTTATTGTAAATAAAAATGTATTCTTGGAAAAATATTTTAGAAATGCAAATAAGTACATACATATTATAAAATAAAATAGTATAGACAAAAGATCTTAAATGTGTAAAGAGAAGTTCTTGTAGTAATAAAAACAAGTGCGGGTGGCAATGGTACAGTGGATGTAGTGCTTGGTTGCTTAACCTGAGACCTGTGAGTTCAACCCCAGCCTGGGCAGCAATTTTTATTTATTCCCCCAGTTTCAATCCACTGTAGGTTTTTTCACTTTGCCTTCAGTTAACATCTTGGTAAACCAAAAATTACTTTATCAAAGTCGAAACATGTTAGCCAACGCAGCAATGGTCTGATGTTTATGTGTGGTCCTTAAAAAAACCTTAAGGTTTTGTGGCTTCCGGACTCGCACACTCATTCTAATATAATGAACTTATTTCTATGTAAATTAGACTATTTAATGATCATTAAAGGAATTATGGCTTTCTATTTCCTTAACGCTTTTTGTGGTACAGTACAACATACCGTCACAAATACAACCACGATATCGCCATGAAAGTGATGCATTCAAATGCAAAGAAAAGAAAAGAATGAAGTTAAATAAGCTAAACGATAAAACTCTTTGCCAAACAATAAAACCCAAGGAAGGAGATAAAATCTGCGTTTTCCAAAACCAAACCGAAGTCGTTCCGCATTTTACTTCCTTATTATATTGAACTAAAGCTTATATTAAATAGACCATAAATACATGTTAGGTAGCATGAATTCCACTCCAGCTTAAGTTCTCCATGAGTAGCGCGTAGTAGACGGATGGTTTTTCGTGTAAGGTACCTCATATATACAATGTCTGGGACTCTTTTTAGCTTTTAGAAACTTTTTTGGTATTCTGAGACATGTCAACTATGAAGTGACGTGCCAGGTTGTTAATTTCGTTTAATGGATCAAAGCAATTCTTTCTTGGTTGTGTCGTCAAAACAATCCCTCCATCATCGAGATTTCTTCAGAAGTTGCATTTACAAAAAAATGTTAAATTATAAGAGGTTTGGTATTTGGGGCTGACATCCTAATTCCGGGCGCATTACCTGATATACACATTGCACATCTATGAGCAACAATGCTCATAATGTTGTTGCTGCTGCTGCCATTGAAAGAGGTGGTAGGCGTTCGTTGCAGTGCGATGTTGGCTTAATGCATCTCCGTGTCATTTTCTGACACGAGACGAGTCTCGAGCTATGTCTTCTGACTTAAAATGCAGCTCTAAGTAACTTTGTTAAAGACAGATAAAAACAAATAACTGCAGCAGCGTCGCATAAAGTCGCACATGGTGTGCTCATCGTTTGCATTGGAGAATATAGATGCATAAGCATTCAAAGTACTCGCAAATAAAGGGTTCCCATTCTCCGCAGCTCTTCATAATGCATGAAAATATATAAAACTAGACTATAAAATGTATGTAAGTCACAAATGTTATAGCTTCCAGATTTCTTGAAGACATCAAATTAATTCGTGTCTTTCAAATACTTTCCCCCTTATAAGAGAGCACTTCTTCGGGTCAATATACATTTCTTCAAGTACATAATTTAAAAACCTATTGTTATTGCTTCTGTTTTCTGTCTAGTCTTAATGGTATAAGAACGTTGACAAGTTGCTGCTGGTGGGTCTCTAAATGGAAATATACCTAAGAGACGCGTCACATCCAAAGAGCTCGTGTCAGCTTTAATGCTTTTTTCTTTAAAAAAAAAAGTGTGATGTACGGAGGCAACATGTTTCTTAGCATGCTACGTCAAATCACTTTTCTATTGAATTGAGTGTTTCAAAACAAGTAGTGTGGGCTTGTAATAATAAAAAGGTGACTTGGGGCTTCATGCATTGGACAATTGTGTCGTATGCTTGAAGACGTTTTGAGTATTTTGTTTGTTATTTTGTTCGAGGGTGAGAAGTGGAAGTGGGCATAAATCATATGGTATTGAAAAAAATAGAGTAGTAAAGTATACAATAAACTTTATAAAGATCGAAATGAAGATCGAAGATATTCAAAGCAGACAAATATGTGTTAATCTTAAAATATATGATACAATCGTTAAAACACTAAAATATTAAATATTCGACACGAAAAACACATGTTTTTTTTTTTTGAAAAAGTTTTTGAAAACATTTTTCAAAACAAAATTCAAAAACTCCAATTCATAGTTATTCAGCAAATACTATTTATTAATCATTTTGGAAAAAATTGAATGAGCAGTTTTTAAAATCTTCTATATATATAAAAATGAGTTTGATTTATGTTTGACCACTTATATCTCGAGTTTGACAACACCGAATTTGATGATTCTTTTTTTTAGCTGAAAAGGTATTTATTTGCACCAGGTTTTTGTGTAATAAAAATAATACAATGTATGTTACTTATGTTGCATATGTTGCAAATGCAGTTGCCACCATGCAATCAACTAATCAGCAAATTCAATAATTGATCATAACTGAAAATTATTCATAATTATGAATCATTATGCAACATATACTATACAACATTTGCAACAAATGCATTTATATCTCGAGTTTGACAAAAGGTATTTATTTGCACCAGGTTTGTATGTAAAAAAAATAATGCTACGTCTGTTGCATATGTTGCAAATGCACTTGCCACCATGCAATCAATTAATGGTAGTCGTACAGCGCACTCTGCACTTAAATTGCCTTTAAACATCCAAGTTAACGAAGCGCCTACATGTTAAATTTCTAAAACGTCGGCAATGGCCAAAGTCTTGCAACAGTGTATGATTATTGTATGGGATGAGAATGGCGCATAAATAGTCACTTGAAGCTTTAGATCGAACTCCGAAATATTTTCGAGATATCCAAGTAATATTTGGCGGCGCCATGATATTATTGGCGGGTGACTTCAGACAAACTTTGCCGGTCATACCCCGATCGATTACTGTGGATAAACTCAATGCCTGCCTTAAATGTTCTCTTTTGTGGAGATATGTTAAAACACTAACACTCACTTAAATGATCCATCTGCTGCAGAATTTTCAAAGCCGCTGTTGGATATTGGAAATGGAAAAATGCCCGTTGATAGTTCAAATGGCCAAATAACACTGCCAACAAATTTCTATTATATAAGGAATTCAAAGAAAGAATTGGTTCAAAGTGTGGTTGCAAGTATTTCGGAGAACTTTAACAATCGCACTTGGTTAAGTGAAAGAGCTAAAGGCAAAAATAAAGACGTCGCTGAAATTAATGCATCTATTTTAGAAGAAATAGATGGACAATTTGTTGCCAACAAATCAGTTGATGCAATTATAAATGAGGATGACGTAGTGAATTACCAGACGGAACTTTTAAATTCGCTTGATTTACCGGGACTGCCACCTCATTATTTAGCTCTAAAAAATGGAGCCCCGATTATAATGCTGCGTAATATTAATCAACCTCAATTTTGCAATGGTATTAGACTAGCTGTAAAAAAGTGAATGAACAATCTAATTGAAGCTACGATTCCTAGTGGCAAATATAAAGGGGAAGATGTTTTGATCCCCAGAATTCCAATGATTCCACCTGATTTGCCATTTGATTTTAAACGTCATCAATTTCCTATTCGCTTTGCTTTTGCCATCACTATAAATAAAGCAAAAGGTCAGTCTTTGAAAATTTTCTAGAGTAGGGAAACCGACCGCACTTTTTATTTATGTAAAAGATGGTAATACAAAAAATGTTGTTTATAAGAAAGCATTAGAATAAAATGTTAGACATTACTCATCAGTTTTCTTATCACCAAGCGCGTTCCATTGCATAGTTTTGGTTGTTTTAGATTTCGAAGCTGATGACTACCGAGCACGCCGTCAGCAATTGTGCTGTGGTAAGTCAGGTACATCTAAGGAGTTTAAAAACTCAGTTAGATAATAAGTGGTTTCATCTTCGTTTGTTACACAGTCAATAGATTTGAATGAAAGCAGATTGATTTCTGAATTAAAAAAACGAATTTTATTCAAAGTTTTCTTTCTATACCATTCAATTTAAGCATTTCTCAAGCCTGTCAAATTGAAAGAATCTTATACGCCTCTTGGCTAAACTGCAAGTAACAGCCCAATGGAACTCTGCTCAGCGAAGCGGGCATGGGTTTGCTAGTATTAATATAAAGAAATTATATATGCTTTTAAAAATACAAAAAAATAATTTTTAAAAGAATTACCTACTGCTACTATGCAGTAAAAATTAAGCCTACCCTACATACCAAGTTTTAAGCAATTGGGCCTACCCGTTTGGGCTGCAACTGTCTATATAAACAAATAAATAGACAGACAGAAAATCAGTGTAGCTTTTTAAATAAATTTTAAAAAATGTCTTAAAACGGTACTTTCCATAGGACCGCTTTTTTTTTTTAAATGGCTCAACCGATTTTTCCCACACTTATAGGTGTAGGTAACTCAATTGATACTGCGCGTAATAATGTTTTCAAGCATTATTTTTTTGCATTTTGAAAAGCGTTTTTTTAATTTTTTTAAGAAAATTAATAAGAAAACTGCTCGTTAAATTTTTTTCAAAAATTATAAAAAAATTTATTTGCTGAGTACCTATGAATTGGAGTTTTTGAATTTTTTTTGAAAAATGTTTTTAAAAAGTTAAAAAAAAAACTTTTTTTCTCAAAAACCGCTCCACAGATTTTTATAAATTTATTCTCATAAATTCAAATTTGTCCAAGAAATAAAATGGCGTACTTTTTTTCAGATCAAATTAAATTTGGTATTTATTTAAGAATTTCGAAAAACTTATTTTTATCAAAATCTCAAGCCCCAAGACCACTGTCACACATTTTATCTCCTGTGGCCTAACTTTTCAGAGCCAAACCGATACAAGGTAGTAGATCGAGTGCGTCTAAGAAACTCGTAAAAGTTGGTGAATAAAAATAATAGCATTCTTAATGTGACAAAGTTTGAAGTTTGAATCTGTAGAAGTTGAATCCGGTGTTCGTAAAGTGGGCGTTTGTAATCTGTCTGCCCAGCAGAGAGCTTTGAAAGCAAAAGGAATAAAAGTATGCTAATCTGGTTCCGTTTCCTTGAAAAGGATCCACGCAGTCATTAACAGAGTTAATAGTTTTAAGAATTTTCATATAATAACTTCTATGGTAGCAAAATATAAAAAGTATCGAACCCAAATGGCTGCTTTGTAGGATTTTACTATACATAATATGTTTCGGAAGTATATATATATATTTATTTTACAAATCCTACTAGGAAACTGTAAGTTTTCAATTTAGAAATTATGATTTCATGTGGAAGTAAGTAAAAAGCATAGTGACCTATAGTCCAAATGCGTTTCGCCCAGGTTCAACATCTAACTGGTGAGCTCAACTGTTGCACCTGGGCAAAACGCATTTGGACTGTAGGTCACTATACTTAATTTTGAATTTACTTCAATACAGTCCACTAAACATTAAAAAAAATTTTGAAAAATATTACTTTTTTTCATTTTTTCGTTTTTTCATCATCGGTAAGTAAAAAGCTTCTGAAGAGTCTGTGTAGATATACAATCCAGTTCAAATGCCCACTCTCTTTATCTACTTTCCTTGAACACTTGCGCATTAAAGTAAGTAAGTTTGTGACACAAATTAGTACAAAACTTTAGAATTTCTTAATACGCGTCATAAAATATCATATTGGTGTTTAAGCATTGTGTTTGATTTTCGTTTTACTTCAAAAATTGAGTATACACTAAACTGGATTTTCATTTCAGTTAATTAACTGTTTTTTAAAATTCCTCTTAACAAATCACACAGAAAATAGTTCTTCTTAAAGTAAAATATGCTCAAAAACCACCAAAAAGTTATAATTATGACACAACATCAGTTAAAAAAAAAAACAATCACAAAGTGTGCCATTCCGACTAATAAATAGACCATGCCAAAATCCATCTTTCTGTAAAAAGGACCATAAAAATGAAAACCTAACTATTAATAAATTATTGTTCGACAAGTTATTGAGTTTTGTATGTAATAAAAAAGTGCCTGCTTATCGCAAAGAAATGTGAGCTGGCTGTCACTAAAAGGAAAAACTAAACATGCACACGGCATAAAGTCCATTGAATCAAATGAAGAAAAGAAACACCGAAAAAATACTTCAAACTTATTAAGTCATTAAATCGAAGCCTAAAATTATACGGACATTGCCATAAAGTGAAGAAAGGCAGGCGCGCTGCCATAAAGTTGACTGAAACTGCTGGTGCTGGCGATGCGATGTTACTGCTGAATGAGAACCACAAAAACCATCGTTAAGGCAATTACAGTCAGTAAAGTTTTTGAACAAAAAAAGGTATCGTCGTAAATTCTTACTTTTTAAATGCCAATAAAACCATTCGCGTTTGGTAGTGGCTAACGCGTTTGCATTACCGTTTTGGAAAGGTTTTTTCATTTCCGACATTGTTATGTTAATTTTAATTAAATCATCGAATAGTAAACAAAGTGTGAAGTATGCTCACAGCATGTGTGCTTGTGCTAGTAGATATGTATACGGTTGGCTAGTCCAGTATGATCGACCCCCTTAGCTCGAGTCAGGAAAATTGATACAAAGTTAGTGTCAATGGATCTGTATTTTATAAGCAAAATGCCTATTTATTTATGGCTGTGTGTGTACCAATTAATGTACGTTGGCAAGTGAATGGCAAATAATTTATTTACTCTTTAATAGGTGAGTCTTGAATAGAAACAACAATATTGACAGGCGGATCTTTTGATCATCAAATGGATTCGTTAAGGTAACGACCAATTCTCGGAGATCATGTGGTGAGATGATTGCTTTAACTGCAATTTATTTATCGACATCACTTATATGTGCTTACAAACTTTTTCAAAAATTGTTCAAACATTTTTGATTAACTTTGTGGGTATTTTTGGGAGCATTTTGAAGATAACTGCGTTCTTAGTTTTTGCTTAAAATTACAAGAAATGGACATCTGTACATTGGAGGTTTGATATAACGATAACGGGAAAATTTAACGTATCTTATAAAACTGTCAATATACTCAAAATGTGTCCCCCACTTCAAATACGAAGAATTTGCAGTACTGCACTTAGATTGTAGAACGACAATTTAAAGAAAAAAGGCTATAATATTATGATCATATATTTTGCCTTACTGATGTTAACTTAAAATTATTATCAAAAACTTATTGTCTTTTCTAGGCTAACGGCTGGCGTGCCATGCTTAAATTTGTTAACAGTCTAAATAAAGTAGCTACATCAATAAATAAATAAAGCTACAAAGAATTTCAACTTATTTGCTTATTTTATATAACAAACCGTAGTACTTATTGTTCGAAAAAATTATCATCGTGCTATTGGATCCTAATTTGTTTTATTACGGTGAGTAGCGACACTGCGTGGAAAAGAAAGTTAATTGTCACTTTCTATAAGGCAAGTTATGTGTTCGTGCATAAAAAAAAATTAGATAACAACATTAACACTAGTCGAAAAAGTGGTTTTGGGAATTCCGTCCGTCTGTCTGTCTCTCCGTCTGTTCGTCTGTCTTTTTTTCTTTTGACCTCTATAGAGCCTGAACGGATGGGTCCATTTGCTTCCAATTTCGTGTTTATATTTTATTTGGACGTCCGCGTCCCTCGGAAAATATTTTTAACTCTTGCTCTTAGCCCAAAAATTACGATACCTGACATACAATCGTAAAGAAGAAAATTGATTTTATTGAAAACGGCCCCAACGATATTGATGAAACTTTCAAAATACCATTTTTTAAGACAGTCTTCGTATTTTTGGTTAGAAAAGATTTTTCGGAATTTGTCTGTTAAAATTATGATCACAAGAAGTCATTTTCAATAACTTTTTTTTTTAATTTTAATATTTTATTTTAAAATCTTATTTTTCCAAATATATTGGAAACGGGTATATTCAATTTTTAAAATATAATTTTTCCAGATCCAAACTAGAAATTGCCAATATTTACACATTCGAATAAATTTCAAAATATTTGTTCGAAAAGTTTTTTCCTTTCTGAAAAAAACTGGTCTAATAACACAGGTCTGCAATGGTTTTCCCCTTTCAGTTTTGATGATTGATTTAGATAGATTTTGGGGCGCTGATTACGGGAAAAATATTTAAAAAATTCCATCACGTCAGGATTTGTAGATATATAGCAACGTTTATTTTTGCCCAAATTACTTAGGCCTTCCCAATTATAACTTGATATTTTCTTTTAATCGTTTCTTATTGAACAAAAAACACACTGAATGGTTGCAGTAGACAATAATGAATAATTTCTCATAAATAAATTGCTTAAATATATTTTATTAATTAAGTGACACAACCTTATTATCAAAAAAATGGTAGATTTTTAAGTCATTTGCTAAAGACCTCATTTCTTGGTCTTAATATTTTTATAGAAGAAATTGAACCGTTAAGAGAGAGTTAATGAAGGTAAAAAATATTTTTTTGTTGTAAACATACCATCATCATTGTTTTTACAAAATCAGTACTCTCGTGCAACTCGTAACGGCCACTTGAAAAATGACATCGCGAAAGTGTCTAAATTCTTCGGACAATTTTTGCTACCACAAAAGTATTAAATATTTTTAGTTTATTTATTAATGTAGGTATTTTAAATGTATTTTTAATGTTTAAAAGTCGTGCAATTATTTCTCAATTGTAATAAAAAAAAAAAAATACCAAATATAGTTGGCTTTTTTTTGCGAATTCACACAAAGGGATTTTCCAAAAAAAAACTGAGGGTGATAGTAAAAATCCAAGTTCATATTCGAAATCAGCGCATCAAAATACCCCAAGATCAGCATGTAAATCCAAAAATCAATATTTTTTTCCTAGATAGGCATTATGCAATGAAATATCATTGAATATTAAGTTTTTCCAAGAAAACTCTAAATAAAATTAAAGATTTTTCAATTGTTTTCAAAATACATAGCAATTATCTAGCATAAGGCTAAGATTACACAAACATGTAAGTTTTACTCACGAAAGTTACGCACGTAAGCAACTTCTGAACAAATTACTAATGTAAACGGCTCTGTAAGTGACTTTCACTAAATGTTATCAATTTACGTAAGCTCTACAATAAGTTGAAAGAGAAACTTACAAGTTTAAACGCAATTTTTGACACTTACGTTAATCTCACAGCTTACACACACGGCAGTGATAAGTTTACAACTTACGGGAAGCATTTCTTACTTTAAGTTCATCTATAGTGTTAACATAACTGTAATTTACTTTTATAAGACTAACGTAAATGGCAAGTTCGTAAGACCCCAGTCGTGCATTTTATTTTCATTAAATCGCTTCTCCCGGGAAAATAAAATGCACGACTGGGTCGCACGAACTTGCTCTTATGATAAGCAATTGCGTAGTGGCTGCATATATGGATATTAAAAAAAAATTAAATAATTTCGAAAATTCTTTTATTTCTTAAATTAGTTTAAGAGTTTTCTCGGAAAAACTAAGTATGCAATAAAATTTCAAAGCTATACGTCAATCTAGAAAAAAAAATATTGAAAATCGTTGGACCAGTTTTTTTTTTAAAAGGTTATTTTTGAAAAACTTTTTCAAAAAATATTTTGAAATTTATTTGAGTATGCAAATATATGGCAATCTGTAGCTTACATTTGAAAAATAATTTTAAAAAAAATCAATGTACCCGTTTCGAACATATTTCGAAAACCAAAAATTTTTTTGAAAAAATTATAAAAAATCAAAAAAAAAAAGTTTTTGAAAATTTTGAAATGCCATATTAATAAAATTATGAATGACTTCCTGTGGCCAAAATTTTATTGAAATCGAATGTATAGTTTATGAGAAAATTGGATTTGAAAATACTGGTTCTATGAGAGTTACCGTTATTAGACAAATTTTGAAAAAAAATTTCGAACTAAAAGATAGATTTTCTTGCAAAAATAGCATTCTGAAAGTTTTATCAAAATCGTTAAAGCCGTTTTTGAGAAAATCAATTTTTGTCTTCAAGATTGTATGGCAGGTGCCGTTATTTTTGGACCTAGAGCAAAAATAAAAAATACGTTCCGAGGGACGGCCAAATAAATCCTAAATACCAAATTTGAAGCAAATCGGCCCACCCGTTCAGCCTCCAGAGGCGCGAACAGACAGACAGACAGACAGACGGACGGAGTTTCCAGACCCACTTTTTTCGACTTCTCCATCATCGTAATGTCATGTGTGATTGTTATCTCAAATTTTTTTTTCTGCACGAATCCATAACTTGCCTTATAGTACCTATAATCGCAAGTAAAAATGGGGAATCGACCCCCAACCCCCCCATACGAGTTTTTACTATACTCGATTTCTAGGAATGCAACAACAAAATCTTAAGCTTTAATTTTAACTTGCTAATTAGGGCAAGTATTGGTTTCGTACAGAAAAAATAAAATGCACGACTGGGTCGCACGAACTTGCTCTAATGTGTGACAGTGGTTTAGAAGCTTGAGATTTTGATAAAAAGACATTTTTCAAAATGCTTAAATAAATACTTAAACAAATTTGAGCTGAAAAAAAGTACGCCATTTTATTTCTTGGGTAAATTTAAATTTATGAGAATAAATTTATAAAAATCTGTGGAGCAGTTTTTGAGAAAAAAAGTTTTTTTTAAAAACTTTTTGAAAAATAATTTCAAAAAAAATTCAAAAACGCCATTTCATAGGTATTTAGCAAATACATTTATTTATAATTTTTAGAAAAAAATTGAATAAGCAGTTTTCAAAATATTAATTTTTTAATTTTTTTTCTTAAAAGTGCTTTTAAAAATACCAAAAAATATTTTTCAAAAATATTGGTATGCAATACAAATTGAGCTACCTACAGCTATATGTGTGTGAAATTGCGAAAGAATAGGTTGAGTCGTTTCCGAGATAGTCGAAAGCAAAAAAAAAACGGTCCTATGGAAAGTACCGTTATTAGCCATTTTTTAAAACTTTTTTTCAGCCATATGATTGGCCCTCCTTAAAAAGCAACACTGATTTTTTTAAATCGAAATCCTTAGAGCCGTTTTTGAGGAAAATAAGCTTTAACGTAACGGTTATATGGCAGGTACCGTTATTTTTTGAGCAAAAAAAAAAATTTCAATTTCCCCTCTGTACAATACCTAAAAAACTCTATGTACCAAGTTTGAAGCAATTCGGCCGTCCCGTTTGGGCTGTAGGTCTCTATACATACAGACAGACAGACAGACAGACAGACATACAGACGGACAGAATTTTTAGACCATCTTTTTTCGTCTTCGCTATAATCGTAATGTCATGTTTGATTGTTATCTCAAAACTTTTTTTTTCGACGAATGCATAACTTGCCTTATAGTACCTATAATCGCAAGTAAAAATCGAGGTTTTAATCAAACATGACATTACGATGATAGAGAAGCCCAAAAAAGTGGTTTTCGCCATACCGTCCGTCTGTGCGGATGTGCGCTTTTTCACGTCATTCTACAGCCTTAACCGCTTGACGGATTTTCTTCAAACTTGATATATAAAAGTTTGAAGAAAAATGGTTGTCGAATTTTTTTTATTTCGTTTTAGCCCGGCTCAAACTGGTACCTTTAAAGTAACGGTTTATTTCAATTTGGATTTTCTCGAAAACGGCTCTAACGATTTTGATTAAACTCAAAATTTAGCTTACTTTAAGCATTTCTAACAAAACTGCGTTTTTTGTTTTTGGCTCAAATGGTCGTAACGTTGAGTTTAAGCCAACTTTTTTTGGTTTTTTCTAATTTGCTCGAAAATGGCTCTAACGATTTTGATTAAACTTTGTGTGTTGTATTTTTTTATTGTTTTTTAGAGAACTGCGTTTTTAGTTTTTGGCTAAAAATGCAAATAACGGAGATCTGCTCTTAACGGCTTTATTTCAAATGGCCATAAGTTGCCAACGGTTGCATCGAATTCACTCAAACTTTGTTTTGTATAGTTTCTTACAGCTTCCTATCAGATGGCACTGATTTTTTTTCAGTTTCTCTTTTTTAAAGAGCCACCAATTTTTTCGTTTTTTTCTAATTTACTCAAAAAAGGCTCCCCCGTTTTTGTATGTAACATATATAGAAACACAAAAAAAAAAAAACATAGATAAACAAATTGATATATTAAACAATGGCTTCTTGCGCTTTATGTAAAAATGTCACAGACTATATGATTGACTCAATTATGTGTCAGCGAAATTGCAGAAAACTTTTTCACGTCACATGTATCGACGCTCCTTTCAGCACAATTAAGCTTTTTAAGGACAGAAAATCATTTTACTATTTCTGCAACGAATGTGACCCGTTTGTTCTCACAAATATCTCTCGTGACGTGCTAGAAAACAGAAAAAATCTTGAAAACCTACATGACCAGTTGCTGAATTTGGCTAAACAAGTTGAAACATTAACCTCTGTTTCTCAAACGCACGATATGCAACCACAAAGCGTTAAAAGACAAACCAGAAATGATACAAAAATCAAAAATACCACGACCATCATAAAGCCAAAAAAATCATCGAAACGAAAAAGTCACGAATGCAGAAAGCTCTCTCCAAAATCCTTCGATGAAAAAAACGGCCAAGTCGATATTTGATTCTCATGCACTTACTCGTAAATTGACTTATTTTAATTTTAATGAGAATTCTGTAATTCCTCAAACTCTTCTTCCTCAAACTCTTCTTCCATCGACATCAGCTCCAAAACTTGGCAATTCAAGTTCAACTGAAATAGCTCCATCTTCTTCGTTTACTTTACCTACTCATACAACAAAAACAACAGATATCGCAACTGCTTTGCTATCAGTCAATCCATCATCACAAACACATCTAATTTCACCAAACTTACCAACTAAGTCTTTGATATCATCGTCTTCAAATTCAAGCTCGATTAATGAAGTCCAACTTAAGGCAGCACAAAGATTTAAATGCTTATTTTTATCCAACTTTGATCCAGCCACAAGCTGCGAAAATATTTGTAAATTCGTCACTTCCCTGTTCTCAAATGCTAAATTAAAAATCGAATGACTTCAAACGAAAAGTAATGACTACACATCCTTTAAACTGTATGTTACCCAGGAAATATTCAATCAATTACTTGAAAAATCATTATGGCCGGATAATATAATTGTATAATATTCGCCCTTTTCAAAACACACTGACAAGACATGTAAATCGTCGCCACTAATAAATTTTTTCTATCAAAATGTGAGAGGACTTCGGACAAAGACCAATAAGGTCTACTTTTCGACAATAACCTGCTCTTATGACGTTATTTCCCTCACCGAAACATGGCTGTATGCTGGTATCAAAGACTGCGAACTTTTTGATAGCACATTTAATGTTTTTAGACGTGACCGGTATTCAGATCCGAATATAGATACCGTGGGAGGTGGAATCTTGATTGCTGTAAGATCGTCTTTCATATCTACGCCAGTACATGTTCCTGTAGCCTTTGACAATGAATTTCTCTGCGTTAAAATATCTTTAAGTAACAAAAACATTTACCTTGTTACTGTATATATAGTTCCGGGAAGTCGCTGTGATGTTTATGATAAAGCTTTTGAATTCATTTACTATATCAATGAATTATTAGAATATAACGACGAGCTGATTTGCCTCGGCGACTTTAATCTTAGCAATATTGCTTGGTTACGATGTCCTGAATCGAACGTGATGTTGCCAACTGGACATCTTAAATCTGGTGACTCAAAACTAATTGACGATTTAAACTCACTTGGACTACACCAATTTAACGATGTTTCTAATTGCAATGGAAGAATTTTGGATCTAATTTTCGCAAGCTGTGATGAAGATATTGTTGTGGAAAAATCAACAGATCCTTTAGTAGTTGAAGATAACCATCATCCATCTCTATCTTTTTCACTTTCATTTGATTTAATTTTTCATTCTGACCTTACTGAAAACTTTTACACTTTTAATTTTAAAAAGACAGATTTTAACAAATTAAATATGCTGCTGTCACAAGTTGATTGGTCATATCTCAATAATTGTTTAACTGTGAACACTATGGTCTTTGAATTTTATAATGTCTTGTTTGATTGTTTTTTAAAATGTGTACCTCTAACTTCTGTAAAATCGAGATCATCAGTTCCAGGTTGGTATGATAGTGAAATTAAAAGCCTTAAGAACCTCAGAAACAAGTTTTGGTCAGTTTATAAATTATCTCGAAGTGAAGCCGACTTTGAAAACTTTTACCGTGCTCGTGAAAATTTCAATAGAGCTTCAAGTTTAAAATATTTGAATTATCTGCAGAAGGTACAAAGAGATCTTAAAATGAATCCAAAACATTTTTGGAACTTTATAAATAGTAAAAGGAAGTCTTGTCCATATCCGTCTGTTCTTAAGTCAAACGATATATCTAGTCATGACCCTCGTGTTATCACACAATTGTTTGCAGACTTTTTTCAAAGTGCCTTTAACTGTGATACTAACATCTGTGATACTTTAAACTGTGATACTTCGAACTGTGATATACTTGACGAAAATAGCCAAAATTTTGGCTTTTTGAAATCATTCTCTTACTTGACTGATATAAACTTCAATATTAATTCTGATAACATTGCTAAGTTCATATCTAATCTTGACGAGAATTGTAAACCAGGTCCGGATGGTATACCTTCTATTATTTTAAAAAAATGCGCAAATAATTTGCTTTTACCCTTATCCACTCTCTTTAATTGTTCTCTGTTTTCTTGTCAATTTCCGTGTATTTGGAAAAAATCCTTCATAATCCCTTTACACAAAAAAGGTAAAAAAGACGAAATTCAAAACTATAGGCCTATAGCCAAATTATCGGTTATTCCGAAGCTTTTTGAAGCTATTATTTGTGAATCTCTGTGTTTCTATGTCAAATCAGTCATTGTTCCGAATCAACATGGCTTTACAAAAGGTCGCTCTACTGTAACGTTTCTTATGGAGCTAACCGAACTTTGCATTGATGCATTTAAGAAAAAGAAAATAATTGACTGCGTCTTTACGGACTTTAGTAAGGCATTTGATAAACTCTCCCATAAGATCTTGCTAAAAAAGCTAAGAAATCTTGGTTTTAGCGAAAATTTTGTTATGTGGCTTCAATCTTATTTATTAAACAGATCTTATGCAGTGTTGTTTAGCGATTGTCCATCAAATTATTTTACAGGTTACTCTGGAATACCACAAGGTAGCCATTTAGGACCTCTACTTTTTATTTTATTTATTAATGACTTACCATCTATCTTGAAGTATTCTAAATGCCTCATTTACGCGGATGATGTGACAATTTTTAAAAGTATTTCTAGTATTAGTGATTGTGAAATGTTGCAATCCGACCTTAATTCGTTTTTTGACTGGTGTGTTCGTAATTGCTTGTCTCTTAATATAAATAAATGTAACTTTATGAGCCTCACAAGAAAACTTTTAGTAACTCCATTTAATTATTCGTTAAATGGAATTTCCCTATCATGTATGGAAAACGTAAATGTTCTTGGCGTCATATTAGATCGAAAGCTTGAATTTATTCAGCACATCAACTCCATATCAAATAAAGCCAATTCAATTCTAGGCTGGATTAAGAGAGAGTCACGGCAATTTTCAGATCCTTTTGTTACAAAACAGCTTTTTATAATATTTGTTCGTCCCATTCTTGAATATGCTTGCTAGGTTTGGTCACCCCATTACGAATGCCATATATTAAGGTTAGAACGTGTTCAAAAAAGATTTCTGCGATTTGCCTTGCGTGGCTTAGGTTGGGAAAATCCTCACGAGCTTCCCGCATACATCAGTCGACTGAAACTAATTGATTTGCCATCCCTTGTGAATAGACGTTCTTATTTAAGTTTTGTTTTTATTGTTAAATTAATAAATGGTAACATAGACTCTTTGTACCTTTTGTCTCGAATTAATTTTAATATTCCTCAAAGAAACTTAAGGAATCAACCTAGCTGCATAAATGTCCCAAACTGTCGTACTAATTATGAACGATTTTCTCCCTTAAACAAAATGTTTGAATTATTTAATCTTCTCAATAATAGATGTAATAACTTATTTGACCAATCGTTAAATTTTTCATCTAAATTTCAGTCAAATTTGTATTCAATTATATAATTGTACTCTTATTATAGACATAAGTACTTATATCTGAAGCTAGTCTTTAGCTATGTAAATAAATAAATAGAATACTTCAAAGAAAACTGCATTTTTAGTTTTTGGCTACACATGATAATAGCGGAAATTGGTAATATCAGTTTTATTAATTTGGCCATAAACGGAAATTTATATCATTTATACCACCCAAAAGACGACATCTAAATTTGATATACTAAAGGAGAACCTTAGCTTGTTTAAAATGAATCCAGTGGTGTTCGTCTGGGTGGTCCAAGATGTGTTCACATATCGCTGATTTGTCCCGTTGGTTCTTGCTTACAGCACTTATGTGCTCCTTTAAACTAGTTGCAATGCTTCTTTGGGTTTGTCCTACATATGACGACCCACAGCTGCAAGGGACAGCGTATACCCCTGGTGTTTGGAGAGGAAAATATTCTTTAGGCGATTGAAGATAACTTATCACCTTTTTGGGTGGTAAGAAGATCGATTTTACACCATATCTTTTGAGTAATTTTCTTACTCTGTCTGTGACACCTTTGAAGTATGGAAAGAAAGCTTTTTTGTCTAATTTGCTTTCATCCCTTTCCCTTGGCAAAGCTGGCCTTCACATTCTTTGCTTTTTGGTGTAGCCGTTCGTTTTCAGAACATTGTCTACAATGAATAGTTCAGTGGCAAGATGGTCGTTGTCGCATATCCTGTGAGCGCGTTGAACCAGTGTGGAGACGACCGATCTCAAATTTGCCGGGTGGTGTTGGGAAGTGGCATGTAGGTATCTGTTGGTGTCTTTTCGGTAAACTGTGTGTCCCAATGTACCATCTGGCTTCCGTATTACTTTAACATCTAAAAATGCAATGGATTCTTCTTTTTCTTCTTCCATCGTAAACTTAATTTTAGGATGTTGTGAGCTTAGATGTTCCAAGAAACTCACAATAGTGTAGCTTTTAATTATACAGAACGTATCGTCTACATATCTCAACCACACTTTGGGTTTGTCTTCTGAGCTTTGCAGAGCATCTGTCTCAAAATTTTCCATCCACAAGTCTGCAACTACGAGTAAAGGTGGCAAAGGTAGGCCCATAGCAACCCCATCTATTTGAAGATAAAACTGTTGATTAAAGCAGAAATACCCTGAATAAAACTACAGACAAAACTCCAAAAGTGGCATATATTTTTCGTTAATGCCGGAAGTTGGGATAAGTCTACGGATGATGGTAAGAACTTCTTGTACGGGTACGTTTGTAAAAAGTGACTCAACATCAAAACTCACCATCACTTCATCAACTTCAATTTTTAGGCCATCCAAAATCGACACAAAATGTGTAGAGTCTTTTATGTGGTGTTCTGTTGACCCGATGAAAGGTTTAAAAACATCAACTAAATGCTTCAATAGGAGGTAGCAAGTTAGAAAATGTTGAACAGGTGGCGCTACATGCGCAAATTTAGTTTTTCAGTTCATATTTAATGATTTTTCGACTGAAATAATTTAAATTTACAAAATATGTATATCATTGCGAATTCATTCCGTTTGACAACTTAAGCATGTTGTATATTTCTGACTTTAGAAATGAACGTTCTCTTCCCTGGTGATCTCAAAATCAGCAAGTCATCATATTTGTCTAGATACGCGAAAACCATTCCATTAGGTATGAATATGCGAGTGTTAATTTAATAAGATAAAACAGAAGTTTTCTCCAAAGAAGATTCGAAAAAGGACAAATTGCGGTAGATAGGTACTTCCAGTGGTTTAGTATCTATTCCACCTGCCATTTCACAATTCACTTCTACGAAAAATGAATTCATCCGTACCCTTAATCGAACATTAATCAAAATTATAGTCACTACGCCTAGGATTGGTTTCATTCTTAGCAGATACAAATATTGATGTCAATGACTTGAATTGGACAATTCAAAATCAAAGTTCGGGAGATCAATCGATCGCAAAACGAAAACTAAGTAGTCAGATCTTTAGTTAGAATTCGTAAACTCATTGGAATTGGCTGGCATGCGACGGCCGCCTCATCATTTGCTTCTTAAAGTTGGAGTGTTCTTGAGTAGGAAAACCAACCTCACTATTAATTTTCAGAAAACAAAAAAATGTTGTGTATCATGCAACCTTTAACTGAAAACACTTATTGTGACATCATTTTTAAGTCAGATTTTAGTAGAACAAATATAATTCAATTAAATAAATACTTGATTTTGTAAAATTTTTATTAAACGGGACGAAGTCCGTTGGGTCAACTAGTTTATTATAAATGTATAATTTCTAAAACGTATGTTTTTACTTTTTTCATGTATGTTGTTGAGCGTATTCAATTTTTATATACATAAGTATGGCTTGTGAAATGCAAACAAATTATGTACCTAAGTATACTTTTCTGACTGTACTGATTGATGTAAATCCTGTTAGCAAAACAATTAAAGTGCACGACTGGGCCGCACGAGCTTGGTCTAATTTGTGACAGTAGTTTAAGTTTTCGAAAAAAAAACTGCTTTAACTGATTTGGGCTGAAAGAAAGCACACCATTTTATTTCTTGGATGAAATTCAATTTATAAGAATAAAATTTTCAAAATTTGTTGAGCGGTGTTTTAGACAAGTGTTTAAAAATGAAATATAAAAACTTTTTCAAACTACATTCAAATACGCCAATTCATAGGTATTCAGCAACTACTTACTTATTACTCTTGAAAAAAAAAATGAATGACCTATATTTTTAAAACATTAATAAAAATCGTTTTAAAAATACAAAATTAAAGTATTGAAAACATTGGTAAACAGCATTTATTTACTAGCACACTGGTTCGCTTGAACGGTTTATTCAAAGCTTTGCAAATATGTATATTATTGAAAGTGTTTTTCTATATATGGAATTGAAATGTTTTAAAGTAGGACTGGCTACACCGACTGACGTTGTTCTATATCTTCTTTTGAATAAATTTATTTGGTAATTCATAAAATGCTAATTAATTGGACGTTATTCGCAGAGGTACTTTTCTGAAACACTTCTTCTTTTCGGGATTTTGTCCTTTCGGAATTGAGCCCGTCCACTGCCAGTTGATGAAAGAAAGAATCTACCACTCTTAAATATTCTATTAAATGAATTAAAAAATAAATGGTAATGTGGAGTTGATGTAACATTAAAAAAAACTTTTTAACTTGCATATTTCCTACTCACCGATCTTAAACAATCTATTTTTTCCATTGGCGAACTGTCTGTCACATTAGCACGCATTTCTTTGTTGAAAGTACTCTTAGCCAAACAAAAATGAACCCGCCTATGTTGCTTGTGATGCCGCTGCCAATATCACGCATCGATAATCTGAATATATAAATACAGACACCTTCCAGTCAGTCAATCAATGTCGAAAGTAGTTATAAATATGTGTGTCAAATACCTGCAAGCCATTTTTCTATCACCCTCAAGTTTGTGTTTGTGATAGATATCACCGTGTCACACCTTGCATTCAGGTACCTAGACCTACCTAGGTTAAATTTACTTTGTATGCACTCCGCGTACGCGTATATTTAGGTTCTATAGATACTCTCATCTCAAAAACATCGGGTGTCCCTCATCTCCGTCCGTTTTGTTAATGCCAGCTCGAAGTTGTGAGTGATTTATAAACCTACATGACCCGTTTCTTGCTTTTCCGAAATTTCTTCTGTCCTCCAGAAATAAATAGATTGGAAATCACAACTCCCATTGTTGGAAGAAGAATACCTTTCAAACGACTAATGGATAATAATGCTTACCTTTTACGCTCGGAATAATGGTTTCACCGGAGCGGAGGTTCTTTTTTCATTTCTTTCAAACCTATGCACAGTTCTGGAGTGTAATTGTTTATGGTTACTGCGGATAATATAGAATACCTTGGCCATCAATTTTCGTTTCATTAGGATCGCCACACTGGTTAACTCGGTCGTGAGGACCCGCATCTAGAAGATAAAAATTCAATTACTATAGAAACAAGCTAACTGCTGGTTGGCGTTGATTCGATAACCGTTGCACTTTAATTGATGTTCGAATCAAGAAGAAGAATTAATTTCCGGCAGCACTGAAAATGAATGAATCGGTTTTCCTAAAATTGTACTTCTTCTCCCTCCAAGATTCTTTTTGCTATATAGAAATGAGCCTCTAAGTAGTGAATAATTTGGTTCAAAGATTTATGGGCCGTTTGATAGACAGCTGTCGCGTCGACGTCGTCGGTCGTCGTCTCTTCAATAATTTTTTTAGGAGGAGCTGGGGCAGACATCATTATTATTATATAAATCTTCCCAAAAAGTCGATCAACATTGTTGTGGTTGCCAAAACATTAATCATCGATTTATTACGCGATTTTTTTTAACACCCATCATAGAAAGATTGAAGAATAAGACGAAAGAGGGAAAGGAACTCAAAATTCCTTTTCTTCCGGACGAACAAAAGAAATCAAGACTTTTAGATGGGCACGCTTCTGGGTATCTCATTTTTCTTCTTACTCCATTTTTAATTTAAATATTCACCCGTCTCTTTGAATCTGCTTGTGCGTATAAATCCTTGAAAGAAATAACAACATCAACTAAAAAAAAAAAATTAAAGTCATGATTAATTGTAAAAGATTATGGTGGTGATGGCGGATTCCGGGTGGAAAACTTTTAAATTAACGGAAAAGTAAATTAAGGTGACCGCGAAGAAGTATGAATTTTAATGGGATATCCTGCGAATCTTTGAATGCATTTTTTTTTATAATATCTCATTACAAGGATGATGTCTGAGCAAGGGTCTTTGAAAATTGTTTAAAAGCTTAGAATATCTTTTAAAAGAAATATGAAAAAAGGATAGAAAAGTTATATAGCTCTTAAGTGAAGGTTTAAAGATATATTAAGTGCTCCTACAATTAACAAATCTTGAAGAATATTTAAATTTTTGTATTTATTTTTCTATCTTTTACCGTAGATAACCAAGTGCTCTTCGCTTGATCATAAGTGGAAAAACAAATTAAAACATAGACTACAAAGAGCAAAAGTGGAGGTACTAGCACTAGCAATATGAAAACATATTTTATGAGTTTCATGGTTTCACGATATCAAATTAAATATTGAAGCTTAAGAATCTATATACACTTTGGTTATAACTTATTTGTTAAAGCAGTTCTAGCTAAAAACAAACAAAAAAGTATCAAGAGAAGAAAATTGCGCATTTACTTTCTCGATTCGATTGCTTGAGAAGTATTCTCAGTTTTTAATACGCCTTTTAAAGTTGGAAAATTATATTTTACTTTACTATACAAGAAAAATATGAATACATACGCGTGATGCAGGTCGATGTCGATGGGGTTCACAAAAAAATATACCTCCTCCTGGCGTGTCCACGACGTACGACCGGGCTTCGGGCACCTTTAGTTTGCATTTTGGTTTGTTGAAGAGGTGCCACGCACAATATATTAAACGGCATAAAAAACACACAAAATTTGTGTCTACACTCTATACCTCACAGATGTGATGCCAAGAAATACATTGAACCCGCACATTAGTCAATCGAGTTAATCATTTGTCAACAACGAAGTATACCAAAGGGCATTTTTGGTTGAAAAGGATCATTTAACGGTATCAGTAAACAAAAAGAATGAAAATCGATGATGATGAACGTAAATCGTATCAGCTGATTTATCATTGCACAAAAATTAAAACAATGCTTTCCAGTTCCAGTTTCTTTGTTTCATTCGCGTACAGAAATAAACTACATGACAGTGTCACACAAACTTAGGCTCTTAGGCTGGATTATTGCTTGGGGTACTTACTATGTATTCAAAAATAAAATACAGTAGAATATCGAAAACACGAACAATTCAAAAAGATGAACGCTTTTTCCGGGCGACAATCTATCATAGATCAGTTTTTTGAAAAACTTGTCTAAATAAGTCTGTTTTTTTTTGGTTTTTAAACCTTATCAACCACTTTCTTATGTTATGTTATAAGTTTAGTTTTTAATAGAATGATAAGTTAATTTGATAGATGAAATGTTTTTATGTATAGCTACCTATGTACCTATATGTTTTCTTAAACTAATGATCTATGCTTCGAAAGATGAACAATTCGAAAAAATGAACGGGCTTGTTTTATATCTGTTCATCTTTTCGAGATTCTACTGTATATACAAAAATCAAAATTTTTTCTACTTGCTTTAAGAATTTTTACATGAAAACTAATTCTGCAATAATATTTTATTGCCACCTCTTTCTAAAATGATGATAACAAATTTTTCGAGCCATAATAACTATACTCTTAGTTGTTTACAATACCTAAGCAAAGAAGTTGTAATTCCTTGTTTAAGAAGTGTTTATACCCCGTCTTTTGAGCATATTGATTTTTTACGGTAGTTTTATTATTTGTATATGTATTTCGTTATACCAAGACCTCCACTTATATTAAGTAATTTATAAGATATGTCCGTTACTTTTATTGTCAGCCAAAACCAAAGGAGGCAGTTATCAATGAAATACTCCCAAAAATACCAAAAATCAAAGTTGTTAAAGTCATTTTTGAAAAGTTGTTGAAAATTAGAAACAAATTGGCTTCATCTGGAAAACACAAAATACGGGAGCAACCGCCAAGAAAACTTTTACTATGCCAAGCAAAGTTTAAGTGAATCCGATACAACCGTTGCCAACATAATGACCAATGGAAAAAAGACATTAACCCCAGAAATATGTAATTTGCATTTTTATCGTTGAGCCGTTTTCTAGCAAATCCAAAATGAAAAAAAATTGTTCCTTGAAACGTACTAGTTTGAGCCGGGCTAAGACAAAAAAAACTTTGACAACCGTTTTTGAAGTTTGAACAAAATCCGTCCACATCAGCACAGACAGACCGACGGACGGCATGGCGAAAACCACATTTTTGGGCTTCTCTATTATGTCATGAATTATTAAAATCTCGATTTTTTTTCTGCACAAAATCAATACTTGCCGTATAGAGCAAATAAAAATTTACTGAACGAAAAATGTTCAGGTTTCAAATAAAAAGTATACAAATAAATGTTTATAAATGTACTCAATAACTGCAATAAAAAGAGATGTATTATACTTGGGGAACAGAATTATAATAGAATTCAATCCATCCATTTCCAAAATGTTTTAGAAAGTAAACGCAATTCGAGTCGAGTTAACAGTATGGAACACCGTTAGCTCGGCTTGAATTTAAATTAGTTATTATTAATTATTAATCAATTAATTTATTTTCGCTAACCAGTTTTACAACTACACTCTATTATGCATTTCAAAGCTATGGCTTAGCCGTCAGCTCGTTTTTTTTTTTTTTTTTGTTTTTTTTGTGTGCAATAGTTGTTAAAAATGGCTTCAAAATCATATGAATACTTATTTACTTAAATTATTTATTTACATTTTTATTATACTTGGTTATTAAGTTTTAAGCTATTATAATAGTCTTTAAAATCTAAGGTTTGCAAAATCGCATCGTCACCTCCACGCGGTGGTGTAGATACCTAAGTTCTCTTTTTAGGAACTAAGAGCATGAGGAAAGATGCGCTCTGAAAATTTAACCACCAACATGACGTACACTTCATGCACAATCTTCACAAGCCGGTTATGAAAGGGAAAAGATATTGTGATGAAAAATGCAAAATATGAGTCGGATAACCAAACCAAAAATGTTGATGACCCCCCGAGACCATCGCCAGGCCCAACGCTGATATAACAGCCCTCCAGGAGATGCGATTGGATGGACCGGGGCTGAGAATTACAGAGGACTGTAACCTCTTTGTACTGTACTGGTCTTGTCCACCCGGACTTGACTTGCTAAACTTATAAGCGTAAGTGCTGAACACAGAAAAATAACAGAACTACATGCCCTTCCATAAAGCTCATCTGTTGCTCTTTTTGGGAAGCAGTTATTCTGGACGAACCCCTCAGAAAGCAAGCGAATGGCAGTTGAGCTCCAATTAAGTGAAGCAACGGTGACAACAACAGTCAGCATGGTAGGCACCCCATTGAGCTATTAGTCGGGATAGTGAGTTAGAGAAGGTGGCGGATGAGCCCTTATAGTTCCAACGGTAGCTCTCGCATCCCCGCAGTAGATTACTGACTTTGGATTTCTCCAGCTTCATTTGTCCAAGGAGCGCAGCAGAAAACAGTTGCGAAACTTCTACAGAAGAGTGAAACAGTCTACATCAGGTTTCACAAGCCGCCCTGAGTCCTGCAAAGATCAGGATGGAAACATCATAGTAGAAACGCAGGCGATGTAAGGCATCTGGAAAGAATACTTCAAACAGTTGTTAAATGGCAATGACAGCTAAGCCCAAGACCAACTTATACCAGTTAATCTAGATGACGACCATGAGCTACATCCGCCCGACCAAAATGAAGTCAAAGTAACCATCACCAGACTAAAGTTGAACAAAGCAGCTGGATGCGATGGTTTACAAGAGGGGTTTCTTAATCACGCTTGAGATGACCTGAGTATACACCGACTCATCTGCAAAATATGGTCGGAGAAAGTATGCCAGATGAGTAGAAACTCAGTTCCAACTATAGAGGTAGAGGCATAAGTCTTTTAAAAATAGCGTACAACATCCTGTCCAGCGTTTTATGTGAACGCCTCAAAGCGTTTGCTGATGACCTTTTAGGTCCTTACAAATGCGGCTTTAGACCTGGAAAATCTATGACCGACCAAATTTTCACATTACCCAGATCCTGCCATGTGCCATGTCTAACTTTAGAATCCCTGCTAAAATGATATGCCTTATCAGAATTACGTTGGAAAATGCTCGCTGTTCCGCCCAAGTTGGTAGGGATTCTAATGAATTTTTCGAAACCACCGCACGTCATGCAGCTGTTTTAACGTTATGCTGAAAAATGTCATACGGAACACCCAAGGCAGCACATCGGGCACCATCTTTAATAAATCGACACAATTAGTTGGGCTTGCAGACGACATTGACGTGATAGGAAGAACAAAGCGAGTAGTAAACGGTGCCTTCACTACCATGGAGTCAGCAGCAAGCAAAATGGGACTGAAAATAAACAAAGACAAGACGAAGTACATGCTTTCATCAACAAAAGTACAATCCCACCACCGACTTGGTCAGAAGGTAACCATTGATAGGTATAACTTCGAGGTAGTCAGTGAATTTGTCTATCTGGGCACTGCTGGAAACACAGGCAACAACATCAGCGCTGAAATCCAACGCAGACTAACTCTTGTTAATTGCTGTTTCTTTGGGCTGAGTAAGCAATTGAGGAATAAAGCCCTATCGAGAAGAACTAAGGAGACACTACAGAACACTTATCATCCCGGTCCTGCTATATGGTGCAGAACAATGGACTCTCTCCCAATCGGATAAAAAGTCACTTGAAGTCTTCAAAAGAAAAGTTCTCCGTATGGTCCTGTCTGCGTAAATCATGAAAGCAACATTTGCCGAAGAAGATAAAATGACGAACTATACGTGCTGTACAGCGACATAAGCCTAGCCAGAGAAATTCGAATTCAGCGACTAAGATGGTTGGGCCATGTAAAGCAAAAAGACATCGACGCTCCAGATCGTCCAGTCTTCAAGGCCAAACCAGAGCGAGTCAGAAGCCAAGGTAGACATCATCTTTGATGGAGCGACTAGGTAGAGGGAGATCTCCGACAACATGGAGTGCAAAATTCTAGAAGGCAGGCTAGAGATCGAGCAGGCTGGAGGGGCATACTTAGCAAGGCCTAGGAGAACCACACTATGTGGGGCCATCATAACAAACAATAATCATAATGAATAACAGTTTTTTTGGTTTGTTTTTTATTTAAAAGGGATTCAGCTTACTGGAGAAACCACAAGCAACAAGAAAAGCGCTTTTTATCTTACCTCTTGGTGGTGTTGAAAAAGACATTATCATATATATTAATACGGAGTTCAAAAATCCAGTTTCCACCCTTTTTTTCTGTCATAATCAAAACAAATATGCCAAACCTATATATATTCTGAAAGGGGACCATGTAAGGAAACAGCGAATGTATATATGAAGCACCTATGTCATTTCCCCCCCCCCCCAATTGAGAAATGGTCGAATTTCGACCATGGGGCGAACTCTAGTATGTTTTATTTTTCATAAATAAAACAAAGTACCTAAATGTTAATTTCAATCTAAAAAAAAAAGTAGGGTTACATTCGATTCTTTCATATTTTTTGCTTATTTGAAATGCTTACTACGAAGACCATATAAGAGCTTTTGTATGTAGTATAACTATGTATAGTCCTTACGTAAAACAAAAGAGTGTGAATGAGAGACAAAATTCCCTATCTTCCCTGTACTGCCAACTTATGTTGGACAGACTATAGTGGAATTCATGGGTAATTATTTGCAAGTTTTTTTTTTGTATGGTGTTTAACACATAAATGTTTACTGTCAGAACTTCAATATTATAAAAATGTACACAATTATTTCTTTTTCAATAAAGATACAAACATTGAGTAAGCATATCTGTTAACCGAACACAGAATAAAGCTCTAAAAATTACCACTTTCACTTTGAGGTATTATAAATAAAAACTACCACTTTTTTCAAAAACAAATTTCCCCACAAACTGTTGCTCAATTCTCTAGTCAACAGTTATAAGCTAATATCAGATTACAAATCAAATTAAATAATTTTGCTTCTGCAACCCCTTTCCTCATCTAATACATCAACTTTTTAATATGCTCTCTCTCTCTCTAAATCAGCTTTCTGGGTTACATACCTACTTGAATCCAATCAACCCGAGGTATTGTCGCTGAACTCTTAAACACCACAAAGGACGTAATAATCCGTCCGGACGTTATTTTCCACCGACAAACTCTACCACATCATTTCAGATGGTAAGATTTGAGAACGATCATCATAGTATACATATATGTTCAATATACTCCTCGTATATTTAAGTATAGAAGATATTATATATGACTTTCCGTAGTCCCATGCACAAGTACTTGTGAACTATTGATTTTTCTCTCCCAGATCGGATTACAAAAACTATTAAGTTTCAAGTCAACAACAGAATCCAGTTGCAGAAACAATTGCAAAAAATCGTATACGTAGTGGATAGAGGAAGAGGTGCGATAGGTGGTACTTTTGTACTTCTTCGCTCTACATATTTATAGCCTGGCAAAAAAGCCATTCAGAAAGAAACAACTAAATACGAGCTAGCGGTGGGGAAAAGAGAACAAAAATACACTACACCAAAGAGCATCTATATGCTGGTGATGGTACTTCGCTGGCGACTTTATTGATTGCAATATCCTGTTTCAGGTTGCAAAAGCATTCAAGTGGCAATAGTGCACTCTGCAGATGTATACAATCCAGCACCGATTCCATTCACCAACATCAAGCAACGAACCGACTATTTCTAAGAATTCGTCACCCCTTTTTCTCTGTAGGAGAGGAGACGCTTTAAGCTGTTGTTGTAGGTAAGCTTCCAGCGTCGCATTTGCAATCAAAAGAAAGGGCTTTCTATTATGAAGGAATAATTTCGAAGTGAAACATAGTTTGAGAAATAACAAATTTGCGAAATAGGTCATGAAACTTCTGATGGTTGAGAAAATATATTCTATGTAAATCTCACTCTTGTCATAAGAATATTTATTCTTTGTAGATTGAACACTTTCGATTCGATACTTGGTAGAAAACTTAAAGATCAACTCATAGGATTTCCAAGACAGCTTTTCAAATTTTTGAACCGAATGAAATAAACGTGCGTGCTATATAGGAGCATTCCATGAAAAAGCGGAACTTTCAACCATTACAAACAGTAGATTTTTAAATTTCAATGTACATTTGGCGGAAATATGAAGAGACTAGTGAGGGGAAAAATGTTAAGCCAAGATGACACCGTTATTGTGCAATCGGCAAAAAATTTTGCTGATCTGGTATCGCGGTTGGTGTCCAAAACCCGAGTCATTTACCAGTCATCATCCGAAATTGGCAACAAAATAATGACTGTGCAGTCATGAAAAAACGCCGAAGCCATACCTGGTATTTCCAATATCCATTGCATTCAAACAGATAAGAAGAGTAAAGGTCCGTACTCATTGCAAATCAGAATATAAAAAAGTGTTTAACTACTAAACAACTTTAATAAAATACTAACGTTTTCAAGTGTGTCAGACACGTGACGTCGTTTGTCCGTACGTGACAATAACTTAAGTTATTAAAAAATTTGTACAAAAAAATTAAATATGTGTTTTTTATATTTTTTTCTCCTTACTATCAACTTTGATGCTCCATTATTATTTGCTTCTCACTAATCTCTAATCTATTTTTTATAGTTTCGCTAAAATTTTAACGTAAAGTAATTACTTAAAAAATTGGTTTACTCTAGCCGTCTGTTACGTGACAGCTTTTATAATTTTTTTTAAGGCCATCTTAAAAATATCCTTCAGAATGTTTGCATATAATAAAAGACTGATGAATAAGGTATAAACTTAAATTAGTACATGGCATATCCCATTTACGTACCTAGTATAAGGAGCCTTTTTGTAACATAAAAGTAGTGTGATTTGTCTGTACGTGACCATGGAATGCTCCTATAGACAATTTTAATCATAGTACGATGATAGAGAAGCCCAAAGTGTTTTTCGGCAAACCGTCCGTCGAACTGTCTGTTCTATTTCGTTTTAGACCTGCTCAAACTGGTCCCTTTCAAGCAAAGTTTTTTTAAATTTTAGAATTGCTCGAACACAGCTTTAACTATTTTAAATAAAAACAAAATTGACCAAACCTATAGGGCCTTTTTGATAATACTTCTTTTTATGTTTTTAACTTATATGGTCATAACAAAAATAAGGTTTAAATGGCTTTCTTTTAAATAAGTTCACAACGGGGTGATTGTATTGACTCAAACTTTGTTTGGCATAGTGCTTTATATTTTTCGATAAGATGGCATTGCATTGCTCTAACGGTTTTGATTAAACTTGTGTGTATTATTATTTGAGTGTTTTTAAGAAAACTGTGATTTTAGTTTTTGGCTAAAAATGCATATACAAGTGAAATCTTGTCTTAACGGCTTTTCTTAAATGGCCATAAGTTGGCAACATTTATATCGAAATCATTCAAAATATTTTTGGTATATATGTAGTTCCTTTACAGCTTCCCATTAGATGGATTCGCATATTTTCAGATACTCGTTTTTAAAAGGCTACTAACATACAAGGAAACACTTGATTTTGGCTAACATTTTTTCATTTTTTCTAATTTGCTCAATAACGATTTTTATAAAACTTTGTATTTAATATACAAGAAGCCTTCGAAGAAAACAGCATTTTTAGTTTTTGGCTATAAGTAATAATAACGGAAATAAATTTTGACGGTTTTATTTAACTGGCCATAGGTGAACAACGACCCAAAATATGACATCAACATTTTAAATATAAAACGTTTTTGAACGGTAGCTCCTGTATGTTGTTCATCGGGTTTTCCAGCTTTAGAGAACATTTTTTAATGTTTGACAAGTTTTTCAAAAAAACTAGTATATATGTATATGTAGGTAGTTGTTATTATTCAAAAAAATTTTTACCATCGTGCTATTGCACCTATGCAGATTTTAGTTTCTGATGAATTTTTAGATAAACCTATAATCAATTTTAAGCATTGGCTTATCAAACGTTCTTTTGGCTGCACATCGGGCTTTGACTAAATTTATAATTACCAAAAGATCCCTCATCGTCTCAATCGATATATCTTTTATTATACCGAGTTTTAATGGAAACGAAAAACAAAAAGTACAGTTTTCTATAATATACTAAAAAGTCTAATCTGTTACCTGAATATTTTTGGGCGCAGGGAAATACTTGTAAGTCCCCGGGTACTAAGTCTACCGAGGGACTTTATTCCCGCTAAGTGAAAATAAATACTCTTAAGAGAAGTGTACTAAGTTCCCATGAATGGTAAGAGTTAAATCCCAAGAAAATCGTGTGGATTTAATTCCCCTTTAATACGTTCCCACTTCCTTATAACTCTTGAAAAATTTTCAAAAACGAAATAAAACCAAATATAGATTTCGGATTTATTTCATAAACTCTTTCCTTTAGGTATGGACATCGTGATTGGACCAATTCAGCTTTATATCACTTCTAACTGTTTTCTACTTACGTATAGTTATTTTTCAAAACAAAATAAAATTTATGTACGTATGTAAGAAAATCACGGTATTTTTCTTTGATGACTTTCAGAATCTTAATAGCCATTAGTTCAGTTTAGCAACAGTTCAGTTTGTAAGATTAGTTTAGCTATTGTTGTTGGAAGTTACATTGTTCCCTCTTCATGATTTGAAGTGTGTACTTAGTTCCCATTAGAAAGTGGAGCACGTTCCCACTTTCCATGGGAGCTCAGTCCACTTTTCTTAAGTGCGGACTAAATTCCCTTTAAGTGCGAATGAAGCCCCTCGGTGGTATTAGTACCCGGGGACTTATTTCCTTGCACCATAATATCTTTGTCCAATTATTTCCAGTTTAATAAAATCATTAAAGCAAAATATAGGTTATTAACATTTTCAGCCAAAAACTAAAAACATTTTTTTTAATTGTTCACATACAACTTTCAAAATATACATATGAAATAACAATGAATATACAATCAAATTATTTATGGGTAGTATTTGTATTTACATAAATTTCAATGTAAACATACTTGATTTTTAACATTTTTCATCATTAATTTCAACAATACTTTGACTTTTTGTACTTTCAATTATTTCATTGTGTTCTTAAAAAAAACTTTAGGTGTTTTTCTTTTTTCATTCAGAAAAGTGCTCTGAACGGAGTTTGAGTATAATAGCTCGCTCTAAACGTCTTCTGAACCAATTGTGTTGTGTGAACTATTAATGAAACGATTTTAAAATCCCATTAATTTCCTTTTCTCCTGCCATTTGAAAAACGTGAAATTTTGTTTTTACATTTAAAATATCTTCGGTGGCCATTTTGATTGTTTTTAATTTCAGCCGCCGTTAAAGGGTTTTTTTTTTATCAATTGAATTGGTTTGGAAGTGTCTCACTTTTGACGTTTATATTTTTGTTTAGCTTTTGCTCAGTCTGCCCCATCTATTTATTTGGAGCTCGTAAAGCGCACTCTGAACACACTCTGAATGAAAAAGGAAATACGAATTCTAAGCTCTGAAAACTCTGAAGCAAAAAAGAAACACTTTTTTTTTGACAACTCAGGCTCTGCTGTAAACTAAAAAAGAAAAACGCCTTTTGTTGTCTTTAAAATCGGTTTACGGACGATAACTTTACGTGGTAACCAGTTTGTAAAACAGTTCACCTGTAAGTTGTATCCCCCCCCCCACCGAAACCTCCAACCACCGAACCCACCTACAAACATCGAACAATCACCCACCATTTTTGTCAGTTTTGTTTCCCCCCCCCTCTCCTCCCCTCCCCCGCCATACAACAACCCCCAACCACCACCCCCTACCACCACCCCTACCACCACCCCTACCACCACCCCCTACCACCACCCCCTACCACCACCTCCTACCACCCAACTGAAACCACCAACCACTCACTAGCTTTGTTTGTTGAGCCCTGAAGTCACCCTGGGGTCGCCCTGGGGTCGCCACAGCGCGTTTTTTGAATTACCTCAACTCGCCCTCAATACAAAATTCTCTGTTTTTTGAAACCTGGGGTCGCCCTGAAGTCACCCTGAAGTCGATCTTGCTATTTAGCTGGGGCGAGTTGAGGTAACGAATCAGCTGTTGAAGTGACTTTTACTGTCAAGCATTTCTTCTGTATTTTCCTTCTGTATTTGATTTTTCATGTCTTTTTTTCGATAAAACTAAATGAAATGCAAGTGAATGCATTTATTTTGATGAAAGTAAATACAAATCGAACAAATAAAGCAAAATGGAAACTTTTGATTGTGCGTTGTGAAAAATATACAATCAGCAGCCGTCATGCGTTTTTTGAGAACCGAAAAACCCAGGTTTTTTTGACAACTCTTGGAGTTGTCAAGAAAACCCAGGGCGACCCTGGGTAAAATTCAACAAACAAAGCTACTATTTTTGACAATTCCCTCCCCGCCCTCACCAAATCCCACACACTTCAACATTCTACCCTTACCAACAACCACACAGCATTTTTGACAATTTAATTTTTTTAAAGAAGTTTTCACTTAAAAAAATAAAATGCACGACTGGGTCGCACGAACTTGCTCTTATGATAAGCAATTGCGTAGTGGCTGCATATATGGATATTAAAAAAAATTAAATAATTTCGAAAATTCTTTTATTTTTTAGATTAGTTTAAGAGTTTTCTCGGAAAAACTAAGTATGCAATAAAATTTAAAAGCTATACGTCAATCTAAGAAAAAAAAATATTGAAAATCGTTGGACCAGTTTTTTTTTTAAAAGGTTATTTTTGAAAAACTTTTTCAAAAAATATTTCGAAGTTTATTTGAGTATGCAAATATATGGCAATCTGTAGTTTACATTTGAAAAATAATTTTGAAAAAAATCAATGTACCCGTTTCCAACATATTTCGAAACCCAAAAATTTTTTTGAAAAAATTATAAAAAATCAAAATTAAAAGTTTTTGAAAATTTTCAAATGCCATATTAATAAAATTATGAATGACTTCCTGTGGCCAAAATTTTATTGAAATAAAATGTATAGCTTACGAGAAAATTTGATTTGAAAATACTGGTTCTATGAGAGGTACCGTTATTAGACAAATTTTGAAAAAAAATTTCAAACCAAAAGATAGATTTTCTTGCAAAAATAGCATTCTCAAAGTTTTATCAAAATCGTTAGAGCCGTTTTTGAGAAAATCAATTTTTGTATTCAAGATTGTATGGCAGGTGCCGTTATTTTTGGACCTAGAGCAAAAATAAAAAATTGGTTCCGAGGGACGGCCAAATAAATCCTAAATACCAAATTTGAAGCAAATCGGCCCACCCGTTCAGCCTCCAGAGGAGCGAACAGACAGACAGACAGACAGACAGACGGACGGAATTTCCAGACCCACTTTTTTCGACTTCTCCATCATCGTAATGTCATGTGTGATTGTTATTTCAAATTTTTTTTTTCTGCACGAATCCATAACTTGCCTTATAGTACCTATAATCGCAAGTAAAAACAGAAACTGAAGAAAAACCAAACTACAAGTCGAATGGAGGAGTTATTGAACATGTTGTATCTTGTAATCCAAGAAATTTTTGAAATTTGATATACTTACTGACAAAGTGAAGCGATAACGGAATATGCGCTTCGTCACGTCACTTGTATCGTGATTTAGTTCCCATCCTTCGGCTTTTTTTTCTTCTTCGCCTTTTCCTTCTATATTCTTATCATCACCATCATCATCGTTTTTCACCCTGCACAACTTTTATGGTTCTCTAGCATTGCCGTACTTTATGAGTGGCTGGCGTAGATTGTTTCCATCGAATGTCACGTTGTGAGAAATGGATCCCAAAAGCAAGGCAAACATTCAGCCAGCAGCAGTAGCATGAAGCCAAACTCAAGCTTCAAGGAGGAGGAGATACACTTCAGTTAAGTGTAAACATACTTAAAAAATGTATGCACATTGTTGCGGCGCTACTTTACCTTCTTCAGCCACCGGGCTGAAAGTATGAATAGCTACCAAAGTTAAAATAAAACGAGACACCATTTTTTATTTTGGGAAACCTTTTAAGGAAAAAAACCCAATTTATTCAGCTTGCTCACTATTCGCTCGCTGTCGATAGACTAAATTAAAAATACATTTTATACCGCTCGCAGGCTGGCATGATTATATATAATAATTGTACATAAGACAGAATGTTGACTGTTGTATTGGTGGATCATGGTTTCGATCCAGGGCTGTCATCTTGGTACTTAGGAAGATTTCTTCACTCCGTATGGTTGCCATACGGAACACTCCCCGCGAAAACGAACGTTTTCCAATAGGTTGCTTGCACTTTAGGTTTAGACTTAGTCCTCTTGAGACGTCCTTCCATTGGCTGTCGCTGTGTAGATACGCTGGAACACTGATTTGATTGGCTGATCTGAGGAATAGAGGAAAGAAGCAGAAGTATATTATCCTGCCTATCCCCTTCCCGATATACTTGCAAACACTAACTGCTAGCTCGCTATTGTCCTGTAAGAACATCTACACTTTTAATTGGCTGACTATAATTGCGATTGGTTTGTAAGACCATATACGCTTCTAACTGGCTGAATCTATTTGTTTTCGGTTTGTAAGACCATATCCGCTTCTAATTGGCTGGCTATAATCGCTATTGGTTTGTAAGACCATATACGCTTCTAATTGGCTGGCTATAATTGCTATTGGTTTGTAAGACCATATACGCTTCTAATTGGCTGTCTCTACTGGCAAGATACATAATTTTTGCACTGCTCTTGTCAACTTCCCTGTCTCTGTCTGCACTATCACTGATCTCACTATCCCATCACTACTATATATCAGCTGGCTAACTCTCGCTAATGACCATAAGGCTGGCGGAAGATTCTCATCTTTAACTATCACTAACTGTCCTACTTGCATGCTCTCCTTTTCTCTTCTCCATTTCTTTCTCTCCTGCAATGTTACTAAATACTCCTCTCTCCATCTCTTCCAAAAATTCGCTAGCATTGACTGTCTCTCCCTCCACAACTTGATCCCTTTTGCTGGCGTATCACTGGCTAAGGTAAATGGAGGAGGTAACACTATCGGTTCTCCCACCAAGAAATGTCCTGGTGTGAGCGCTTGCAAATCTGCTGGATCATCATATAAGGGGTGTATTGGTCGAGAGTTCAATATCCCCTCTATCTCTGTTAGCAGAGTTCGAAACTGTTCACTCTCTAATACATGCTGTCCCACTATACGCTTGAGATGATATTTCATTGATTTAACAGCTGCCTCATATATACCCCCTTGATGAGGAGCAGCTGGCACCATGAAAATCCAATCAGTGCCCTCATTGCTTAATGCATGGAACACCTCTTCGCTCTCCCACACTTTCCAGGCTTGCTTTATCGCTTTTGCAGCACCTACAAATGAGGTGCCATTGTCACTATACATTCTAGCACATCTCCCTCTTCGACTTGTAAAACGCCTATAACAAGCAAGGAATGCCCCTGATGTTAAATCCCCCACTGTATCGATGTGAATCGCTCTTGTTTTCAAACACACAAACATCGCTATCCATGTCTTTCTAAGACTCACTTGCTTAAAATTTCTATCCACCACTCGTATCATGAATGGTCCTGCATAATCTACACCAGTATGCAGGAATGGCTTGCCTGGCTGTACCCTGTCTGCTGGCAATTCTGACATTAACTGCTGTTCCAATTTGTAGTTGTGTCTCACACATACTACACACTTGTGTATATAGTTTCTCAGCTCGCTACGGATTCTAGGAATCCAAAAATGCTGGCGGATCACTTGCATCATCACTTGCGCGGAACCATGTTTGGTCCTAGTATGAGCATCATCGATTATTAACCATAACAACCGAGTCCCATTTGGTATAATCGCTGGATGACGTACATCATACATTGCCTCAGCACGGTGTATGCGACCCCCCACTCTTAATATCCCATCGCTATCAAAAACTGGCTCAAGCGATTCAATTTTACTATTCTCTGGTAGCTGTCCTCGCTTGCGCAAGGCAGCTATGTCCCTCCCATAACTCTCTGACTGTGCTTCTCTTAGCAGTAGACTAATAGCAACTGCCCGCTCTCCCGCTTTTAATGCTGTCGTAACTTGCTGACCCCTCTCACACTTGCGCATTATCATACCCGCTTGCCGTTCACTAACTCTCGCCCTCAGTTGGTTTATGTACCGACATACATATCCCATGATATTCACCGCTTTCTTAAGACTACTGGCATACTCTACCACTGGCACTCTGGTTCGCTGGCTGGGCATCCATATGCTCCATTTTACGCTTGCTACATTGAAGAAGCACACTTGCATCTCTTCATTAACTGTATCAGATGCAAACTCTGCAATCTTATTCGCTGGCCATACACTCTCTGGGAAACATAGCCATTCAGGGCCATGTAACCATAACTTGCTCTTTACTAAATCTGCTGGCATTACTCCCCTGCTTAGCAAATCGGCAGGGTTCGCTTTCGTATCTATATGTCGCCATGAACCGACATCTGTCCGACTCTGTATTGCGGACACTCGATTGGCCACGTAAGTCTTCATATCCCTTGGGAGCTTCCGTAGCCAATGTAAAACCACCATGGAGTCTGACCAGAGCACATACTCTGCTCCTTGCCATTCCATAGCTTCCAATAGTTCCACTAGCATTCTGCTTAATAGTTCGGCAGCAGCTAATTCCAACCGAGGTATGCTCACTGTCTTCAGCGGAGCCACCCGCGTCTTTGCTGTCACTAACAGGCTCGTACACTGTCCGCTTGCTGACACTGTCCTCACATATATCACTGCGCCATATGCAGTTGCTGATGCATCAGAGAATCCATGTATTTTGATGCTGGCTTGCTGGCTCGTGTGTAACCAACGGTCAATTCTGAATTCCTCCAAATGCTTTAGCTCTTCTAATAATTTTCTCCATCGGCGTTGTAGCTCAGCTGGTAGCACTTCATCCCAGGTATAGCTTCCCCTCCATACATCTTGTATGAGGATTTTCCCCAGAATGACCACTGGAGCAATGTACCCATTGGGATCATACAACTTCGCTATCGAACTCACTATCTTTCGCTTTGTCGCTGCCATGTCTGGTTCATGGTCTTGTACCGTAAAGGTGAACTGATCACTGGTTATCAACCACTGCAGTCCTAACACTGTCGCTTGCTCTTCACTCTCAAAATTCATCACTTTCTCTTCAGCTGAATCAAGCTGACTGAGCACTCTCTCGCTATTCGACTTCCACTTACGCAACTCGAACCCCCCAGTTCGTAATACCATATCTAACTGATGTATAAGAAGCATCGCCTCTCCTTCATCATCACACCCCGATACACAATCATCCATGTAGAAGTCGTTCACTACCACTCGCTTCACACTAGGGAATGTATTGCCTAGTTCGCTGGCACACTGAATCAATGCTCGCACTGAATTATAAGCAGACGATGTCATGCCATACGTAACTACCGTTAGCACATACTCGGCTAACTCTTCTGTAGGAGATTCTCTCCAGAATATTCTCTGGAGATCCCACTGCTGGCTTGCTATCTTCACTTGCCTGAACATCATTTTGATGTCCGCACTGAATGCTATCTTATGCCTTCGGAATCTCATAACGATTTCATGAAGGTCGCGCTGTAATTTTTCCCCTAACAACTGTACGTCGTTAAGAGATATGCCGCTATCGGATTGACAACTGCAATCAAACACTACCCTGAATTTTTTCGTCACACAATGGTGTGGTATATAGTAAGCTGGCTGCCCCGCTGGCGGCTGGCTTCTTGCTTTATGCATATGCCCTAGCTGTTCGTATTCACGCATGAATTCAATATATTCGTGTTTGAGTGCTGGCTCTCTTAGAAACTTTTGCTCGAGATACATAAATCTCTTTAACGCTATCGCTCTTGAATTCCCCAACTGAGTTATCTCAGGTTTCAAGGGTATTGTGACAACAAAGCGGCCTTCATTGTCACGAAACGCTGTTCGCAGAAAGTTATCTTCTACGGCTTGCTCTTCTGGAGATCTGGTAATCAGACCTCCCACTTGATCCATGGACCACAGTTGTCGTACCAACCGGTCCACGTCTTCTAGCTCTGAACAACGAGCTGCTGGCATGACACTGAAAATGTCACTCGCATCGCTTGGCTTATCGCTACCAAAAATCACTAGCCCAAATATTGTGCTAATTGCGACCATGTCGCTTATTCGTTGCGGTATCGCATTTGTTAGAATTTTCGCAAACACTCTCACTCCTAGCAAAATCGAAACTGTATTCCGTTTCCAATATTCAGGGTCAGCATATTGCTCCCCTGCTTCAAATGGTGCTGGCTTAAAATCCACTAATGGAGTGCAGGCTGTCCATCTGGTTTCCTTTGGTAGTACCCAAAAGATCTCATCAACCCATTCCCCTGACTCAAACCAAGGTAATATCCTAACACTAGCTTGCTCTTTTATGCATATCGGTTCACCCTCAATGCCTACTATCTTACGCTTAGCTATCGTGGTAACGATGCCATACTCACTCACTATCTCATGTGGTATTAGATTCGGATGTGCCCCAGAATCTAATAACGCTCGCAAAGGCCCATATGTCTTGCCCCCTAATTGTAATTTAATTAATGCTGTAGGTAAAAACGTTAGACCTTCGACTAACTTCCCGCTATCAAATAAATCGACACTTTCTGAATATTTTTCGCTATCTTTTATTGTTTTATTTTTTCTTATAACATTCTGCATATTGGCTGGCTCGTTCTTACAGCTTTCCTCTGTCTTCACTCGCTTGCTTTTGGCACCCTGGGCCCCGGTCAGTCAATCGGTACCTCGCTTCTTCAGCTTGAATGCTGATGCGTTCAACACTGGTGCTGGTTTATTCATCACTTGCATTGGGCACAGGACACTATTGTGCAATTGCTTGAACGGGCATCGTGGGCACGGGTCTTGATAGCACTCGTACACTCCATGCCCGCGTTTGAGGCAATTCTCGCATAGCCCCTGCTGTCTTACATAATCCCGCCTGGCGGAAAGGTTGCGCTCTTTGAACTGTGGACAATTATACAACTGATGAGGTTCACAGCAGAGCTCACAGGTGTGTTGCCTGTGGCTGCTCCTCATGGCGCTGGCACTCGTTCTCCTGGCTGCTGGCTGGCCCCTTGTTAATGGCTGGTTTATTGCTCGCACTGTTGGCTGGTATCTATTCGCTTGCTGGCTCGCTGCTGCCCTTGTCGCTGGCTGCTGTCTCATTAACGGCTGGCTTGTCGCTGGATAAGCGTTCCTGCTGGTGGTCGCTCCAGACCTATCTCGGTTGCCACGGCTGTCTCGCTCGCTTTCAAAACGATCATATCGCTTTCTGGTGACATGGGGCTGACTGCTGGCTGCGGCCTGTCTATCAAGGAAGTCCAGCATCTGCTTGCTGGTCGGAGTCTCGCTATCTCGGTGCAGCTCCCACTGTCGGGCTGTTTCAGCATCCAGCCGCTCGTGAATCATTGTAACCACGAACATATCCCAGTACTCGACGGCTGCTCCCTGGGCTTTGAGCTGGCGTAACATTTCGTGCGTCACATTCGAAATGTTTTGGATAGCACTGCTGTCTGGCTTCGCTGGCAGAGGCACTAGGTCCGTGAACGTCTTCAGTAGCATCCTACAAGTGGAATACTTCCGATTGTATAGCTGGTTTAGTCTGTCCCAGGCTTCGCTGTAATTTCCATCGGTCAGCTGCCATTTGCCCATAGTCTGGGCCGCTTCTCCATGCAATGAATTGGTAAGATATGTGAACTTGTAAGCTGGCGCTATGGCACTGTTTTCATGCACGGCTGCCACAAACCGGTCATGAAAACCTTGCCAGCTTGTTAAGTCTCCATCGAACGTCCCCCAGGAGTTCGGTAAGTTGTGCTGCTGGCCTGGCATCTGCACTTGGACAGATATCGCTGGCTGGGACTGATTATTGCTGGTTGACGCTGGCGACATCATTGCGGCGCTGGCTTCTGTTCGCTGGGGAACACTCGCTGCTTGCCTGACCTCGCTGTCTGTCAAGCTGAGCTCGCTCATTGCTGGCTGGACCTCGCTCATTGCTGGCTGGACCTCGCTGGCTGGCTGTAATCCGCTTGCTGCTGGCTGTAATCCGCTTGCTGCTGGCTGTAAGCTGGCTATTTTCTTTGCTATCCCTAGCTTCGTGGCAAAATATTGCCTCTCTGCCACGACCTGGTCGGCTTCGACCTGTGCAACGTTGGCCCCCTTGGCCACCACTAGCTTGGCATGTACTGCCTTCAAATGGGCCCAACACTCGTCCAGGTGCTGCTGTCGAAGCTGCAGCTCGATCTCATCGGCTTCTTGGAACTCTTCACTTGCTGCGTAGGCTGCCAACCTTTCAATGGCGGCTATTGCCGAACGGTGGGCATGTTGTTTTGCCATGCTGTTCTGTAAAAAAAAAGGAAAGGAATAAAGAGATATTATATTGTTTAATTTGCTGTCCTGATGTAACTTTCGAACACTAGCTAACTGTCCTGATATCAACGCACCCCCTCTTCCTACCTAATTACGTCCTCTAATTAGCAACATGACTTGCTACACTATCCACTAGCTCATTCACTATCTACTGGCTTCATATGTATATTTGTTATTTTGCTGGCTTCTGAATATTTTTTGTATTCATATATGTGGTAGCGCTACCCTCACTTGCTATTGAATAATTTCACTTGCTAGACACTGGCTGATTAGCATACGTTATTCACATTTTTGTGTCACTATCAATCTTTTTGCTCTAGGCATTTTCATCACTGGCATTCACTATCTATTCGCTGTATGGACATTCCCTACCTATTTCCCATTAAAAAGTGTTGGCCAACACTCACTCGCATGACTTGCTACTGGCTGCTTTTACTAGCATAAATTCAATTGTTATTCAATATTCACTCTCATTGTCATGTCGCTTGCTTTGAGTCTTACTCTCATCGCTTGCTATATCCACTTTCTTTATGGCATGCCACTTGCTTTGAGTTTTATACTCATCACTCGCTATGTTCACTATCTAAATTTCACTAGCCGTATGCTAATCGCTGGCTCGGACATAATTTCATACACAAAAAAAATAATATTATGACGCACCCCCCGGTGTCTCAACATGCCTCAGACGATCCGGACATGGAAACACCAAAATAACGCAACGCACCCCCAGTCTCAACGTGCCTGTATCGCCCCAACACGGAAACCTTTTTTTAACGCAACGCACCCCCTTGCAAACACTGTACACACGGCCGACGCGCACACCATTCATAAATAACATATTTATCCCAATATTTATCTTTTATGCGGCCGACGCATTTATATCGAATAATTGATATGCATTGCTAGCTTCACTGACAATAAAAATAATTAAAAAAAGAACACTTTCTACGCTCTTCAATATTTTGTGCTGGCTATTTCACTGTATTTCTTTTTTCCTTGCTAACTTCTATTCTGCTATTCCCACTATCTAACACTTTTCACTAGCTTAATATTATTAATTTGATCAACAATAATACACACCTTTTCTATTTAATTTTTATTCTAGAATTTATTGTTTGTTTTTTTTTTTTTTATTATTGTTTTTTTTTCCTTGTCTTTTGTCACTGACTTCGTACACCACTACCTCGCTTCAAAACACGAAAACTGACTGACGCTATGTGCAGTGGTGTAGAATGAATTGGAAATAACACACCCATACATGAGTATCTGTATGAAGATCATCAAATGTGTATCCCATACCCACTACATGTCGCTTGCTTGGGGTGGGTTTTTGAATTTATTTTTTCCATTGCTAGCTGCTTGCTATTCTAGTTTTGCATACACATTGCGCATGTATTAGAGCATTGCGCTGATTAATTTCTGAGAAATGCCTCATATGAGTGTAGCTGGCTTGTATTGGAATTTATTCATGCAAAAACTACCTATGAGCTGGCTCACTTTCTTGTAAGACTACGCATGTGTGTTCGCCTGCTTATTAGTAAAAATGTGCAATGTGTATGTATGCTGGTGGTTTGGAGAGAATTTATATTCTCCTGCTGGCTAATTGGAGAGAAACTTATGTACACTGACTGGCTGTTTGAGGAGAAATATGAGAAATATATATATATACGCTGTATTGTTTGGAGAAAACCTGGCTGTTTGGAGAAAAACTCATGCATGAATTGTGCTATCTATAAAAACTATCTATGCATTAGCTGGCTGTATTAAATACAAATATAAATGCACTGTGCTGTCTGGAGAGAACTAGCTATATACGTTCACTTGTTATGTTAGAATAATATATATATATATGTGTACATATATGCGCTGTGCTGTCTGGAGAGAAAATATGGACGCTATTCTGTTTGGAGAGAAACTGGTTATATGTTAACTGGCTATGTTAGAAATAATATATATATATATATATATTCGCTGTGCTGTCTGGAGAGAAAATATGGACGCTATTCTGTTTGGAGAGAAACTGGCTACATCTTCGCTTTTCAGTAATCACTATCTGAAAAAGAATATGTTTCTCTATATGGCTTGCTGCTTGGTCATGCTCCTCGCATTCATGAGACTTTGCGGTCCGCAAATCTCTGCCATATCATATCTCTATATTTGGAACCAATATTATTTAATATTTTTACGCTATCTTACTCTTCTCGTTCTCTTGCTTTCTATAGGCACTTTCTCTTGCTTAAACGCTTACACTTGATATTTCACTTGCTGCCCAAATTAAATAAATTAAATTGACTTTTCACTGGCAGGCTCTTGGGCGTTGAATCTTATGATTCTTTATAATTTCACTTGCCCTTTATAATCACTAATCACTGATTCTAATTTTAATTTTCACTTTCGCGTGCTGGCTCAGTGGACTGTATCGCTGGCCACTAGCTCATATTCGGCTCGATGCGACCAAATGTTGCGGCGCTACTTTACCTTCTTCAGCCACCGGGCTGAAAGTATGAATAGCTACCAAAGTTAAAATAAAACGAGACACCATTTTTTATTTTGGGAAACCTTTTAAGGAAAAAAACCCAATTTATTCAGCTTGCTCACTATTCGCTCGCTGTCGATAGACTAAATTAAAAATACATTTTATACCGCTCGCAGGCTGGCATGATTATATATAATAATTGTACATAAGACAGAATGTTGACTGTTGTATTGGTGGATCATGGTTTCGATCCAGGGCTGTCATCTTGGTACTTAGGAAGATTTCTTCACTCCGTATGGTTGCCATACGGAACACACATAGTTTTGAAAGAAAATCTCACAAAAAACGTTCGTTTGTTTTGTATTTGTTTTTATTTGTCGTTGTTTCTACTTCTTGACGTAATCACTTGACAGTTTAATATTTTTCGAAATCTGGGCGGGGGAGGGAAAATTGACAACAATGGTGGGTGGTTACTGGTAGGGGGGTATGGTTGGGGGGGACAATTCATTTGTAAACACTTCACGTGATAACTCCCTCATGCATTTAGAAAAAGATAATTACATCACCTTACATAAATCAGAAACTCTTAGTGCGAAAGAATTGATTATAGCCTTATCTCAGAAATTGGATCTCACAATTAATAACCCGGCAGCATGGTGGGCACCTCTCCATCAACACTTTAATATAATAATTGAATAAACCGCAGTCTATCATATCAATGTGCAAAGGCACGGCCCCTGGTCGAGAGATTCAAATGTTTATTAAAGCAGTAAAATCCACCACTAAGCCGTGCCGGCATAAAAAAAACGGCACAGTGCTCTGCCTCTGATGCCAACCGGCTAATCATTTATTGAATACCGTTTAACACCTTCAAAGCTATAGTCTCTATATAGCAAATAGTCTCTATTAAACTTTAAACATATTTTCTTTTTTCCTTTCTAAAAATGTATATATGTACATATTCTGTATTTTTAATGATAATAAAAAATTAAGAATAATTTTCATATCTGCCGGGCGTCCCGTGACGGCCAACTTTTATTTTTTAATATACATAGATACATATCTTATATGTTAATTTCCAAGCCCTCAAAGTTGAAAAAAAAAATATTACCTATTCAAGTGGCGAAACATATTTCCAACAATTTTTTAGAAATCTTTTTCCGAAGTTCCTTAACATAATTTATGTAACTTTATTTATATGTTATGTATCATTTTGTTGGTCTATTTCTGAGTATATAAAATTGAAAATAAAATAAATAAAATTAATAAAAGTAGCTTTCTATAAGAAGCCCCAAACATTGGTAATAAAAATAAAATGCACGACTGGGTCGCACGAACTTGCTCTTATGATAAGCAATTGCGTAGTGGCTGCATATATGGATATTAAAAAAAAACTAAATAATTTCGAAAATTCTTTTATTTTTTAAATTAGTTTAAGAGTTTTCTCGGAAAAACTAAGTATGCAATAAAAATTCAAAGCTATACGTCAATCTAGGAAAAAAAAATATTGAAAATCGTTGGAAGAGTTTTTTTTTGCATATTGAGTATGCAAATATATGGCAATCTGTAGTTTACATTTGAAAAATAATTTTAAAAAAATCAATGTACCCGTTTCCAACATATTTCGAAAACTAAAATTTTTTTTGAAAAAATTATAAAAAATCAAAAAAAAAAGTTTTTGAAAATTTTGAAATGCCATATTAATAAAATTATGAATGACTTTCTGTGGCCAGGAAATCGAATGAAATCGAATGTATAGTTTACGAGAAAATTTTATTTGAAAATACTGGTTCTATGAGAGGTACCGTTATTAGACAAATTTTGAAAAAAAATTCAAACCAATAGATAGATTATCTTGCAAAAATAGCATTCTGAAAGTTTTATCAAAATCGTTAGAGCCGTTTTTGAAAAAAACAAATTTTTGTCTTCAAGATTGTATGGCAGGTGCCGTTATTTTTCGACCTAGAGCAAAAATAAAAAATATGTTCCGAGGGACGGCCAAATAAATCCTCAATACCAAATTTGAAGCAAATCGACCCACCCGTTCAGCCTCCAGAGGCGCGAACAGACAGACAGACAGACAGACGGACGGAATTTCCAGACCCACTTTTTTCGACTTCTCCATCATCGTAATGTCATGTGTGATTGTTATCTCACATTTTTTTTTCTGCACGAATCCATAACTTGCCTTATAGTACCTATAATCGCAAGAAAAAAATGCTTTGATGAAAACTTTTTGAGTCTCAAATTTAGCTAAACCTTTTTAGTAATTTTTTTTAAAATAAATTTTCACCGATTACGAGATATATAAAATATTGAGATCAATTACGACATTTGTGCAAAATTTTATTAAAATCCGTCAAATGGTTCAGATTTAACAAATTTTTTCCCGCAACTCCCTTAACAAACGGTACCACTGTGCGGCGCGGCGCGGCGCGGCGAGCGCGGCGATAACAGCAAAATCACTGGCAACACAAACTTTGGAACTAATGGGTGTTTGAAGAGAAAAGCAAGTTGCATTATCAAATAAGTTGTATTATTTATCTTCACCCATTCTTAATTTAAAGCTGTCTTGTATAAAATGTATGTAGGTATACATAAATGTCATGGTGGGCACTTTTGCATGAATTGAACATACATCCGCGTGCCGCTTACTAAAATGATGTATTTTTTACTTGCTCTATAGGGCAGGTATTGGTACCGTCAAAAAAAAATTGATATTACGATGATAAAGAAGCCAAAAAAAGTAGCTTCCGCCATGCATGCCGTCCCGGCGTCTATCGTCGCGCGCCTGAACCGCTTGACAGATTTTCAGTTTCAGTTACAGCAGTTTAAAGAAATACGATTATACAGGTTTTTTAATTTTGTTTTAGACCAGCTCCAACTGGTACCTAAGAAGTTACTTTTTTATCCTTTAATATTTGTTCGAATACGGCTCTAACGATTTTGATTAAACTAAAAATTAACCAAACCTATAGGGCATTTCTAATAATACTGCGTTTTTGGTTTGGCTTAAATGGTCATAAAGAAAATCAGGTTTAAACCGCTTTTTTAGAAATGGCGTTCGCAACGGCTTGATTGAATTGACTCACAATTTGTTTGGCATAGTTCTTTATAAATTTCTATAGAATGGTATATCAATTTGTTCATATAAACCTTTTTAAACGGTGGCTCCCGTACAACAAGCCTGACCAGTCGTGCATTTTATTTCTGATGTCGATGTTATGCAGGGGCCACTGAAAATTATTATTCTTAAAAACTAAGAATCGCTTTTATATTTTGTATGTATCAAAATTGTGTTAATAAAGAGTGTCATAAAAAATAAAACATACAATAATTTACTAAGTTGTTAAGTAGTAATACTTTCTATGTTAATATACCCGAACCCAGTCAAAAAAAGTAAGTACATTTTATAAAACATGATATTTTTAAATCAAAGTTTGTCAATTTTATCATATGTTTTGTGCATAAAGATTATCTCTATTAAATTATCCTACTAATATTATAAATGTGAAAGTTTCGCTATTTGGATGTTTGGATGTTTAGATGCTTAGATGTTTGTTGCAGTGTTGTGTCAAGTAGATGATGTCGACTACACGATTGTATACATGTTAACAATTCAGCGTATACAATCGGAAATTGTCTACATATAGTTATGTCAACAATGTAGACAATTTACAATTTTGTATTTATTTTATTTTATTTCCTAAGGCTGGAAATTTCTTAAAATAATATTTAAGTTTTTTTAAATATCTTCAAAATGCGAGGCTTAGCTTAAGTTTCATCTCATACAAAAAATGTAACTTTGATAGACATATTTGGTTAGTTTTGAGCATAGACTTGTCAAGCATATGTTTAATCTGTCTTATCCTCGTTTTATCAATGAAACATTTTTTTGTTCGTTATCATTTCAAGCACGTAATTGTCATTTCGAGACAATTTCCAACCTGATCCGATTGATAGGTACGGAAATTTTGAATTGCCAAAACAGTTTTTTTTTAAATTTTTTGATATTTGTTAAATGGGTGAATTTTTTTTAATTCAATCGGAGATGAAAACAAAGATTATCTTGATATTGATAAGCTCGAAAATTTTTTAAAAATATTTTTCTCAAGATAATAAGTTGTTCCAATTAAACTCTCGAAACCAATTACTGGGAATCGCAATACCTAAAATTGTGGGTGCGATTACTAGCCTGAGCTATAATAATATTGAAATGTCATACTTGATTAATAAATCGTTCACAAAAAAAAATGTTTTACATAGGAATACAAATTAAGTTAATATAATAATGTATTTTTTTCTGGTTTTAAAAGGAGACATTACATAATTTGTCCTTTTCCTAAAATCATATGCCAACAGTCTAAGAATTTGCATAAGCCTATACATGAAGCTTTGAATTGATTCCGTTATAAAGTTAAACTATTAAAGAAAAGTGAAAAGTAGGCCCCACTTTGTTATTTTTTGTCCTCTCCTCACATTTCGACTTTTCTTAAGATTTACCCTATCGTCTTGTTAACTAAAAAAAAATCATATTAATATTCAAATTTTAAATGTGTCTCTATGTCCAATTATCTGGAATATATACACCTCTCTCAAAAACTAATCGATAAAGGTTTTCAATATACATCTGTATCTATATCTTATGTCCAAAGGCGCTGGAATGGAATGCCTCGTAAAGAAAACTTTAAGATCGGTCATCTGGAAAGTTTTTCACCCACAACGAACTCAGCAAAAGGCCTGAGCTTGATTTTACAGCAAGAGCCAAAAGGAGCCAGTAAAAAATATACTATTGAACAGAAGCATTAGACCGTAAAAAGGAGAGAATTCTTGAAAATCTAAATTGGTATTGAAGACTTCATACATCCCCATATTGAAAACCGAATTGATACAATCGCCCAACAAGCAACACACCATATGAGGTCGAACATCAAACAAAAAGAATGAAAAATAGTATTGGAATTGAATCTTTATCCTAGAAACCAGCAACAACATTTGTGATGGGGAATTGATAAAGCAATCCATATATTGAAACGTTTCTGGTTTTGATCCTTAGTAAGTGGAAATAATAGCCACGCTATGCGGTTTTTGAAGGAAAGATATGTTTCATGGTTAACTATCTTCTCCTTATAACTGGTATTTTGTATCCACATTTCCACATCCTCCTTCTTCCAACCAACTTGCAAAAGTAGTCAATTTTAAACTTTTATCGCATTTTGTTTTCAACCATTCATTCACTATCAGCCAGAATATCTGAGGAAGTACTTACACGCATTCACTTTTAGCGGATGTTTTTTTTTTTTTGTATGGCTTTCTCCGTCTAATTTTCACTTTTGTCTAAAACAGCAATTGTTATGTCAGGGTTCTATCAAACGGGGGTTAAAATCTTGAACTAAAAAAACCCCCAAAGCAACAACAATAATCAACCACGAAAATACATAATACAAAGAAAAAAGAACAGAAAATGCAATTATTGTCCTGTGCTGCTACTGATGTTGGCTTTGTGATACCAAACGAAATTTTTCGGTCTAAGCACAGAAAGTTGTGTTTCGTATTCTTCTCTGTTCTATTTTTAACCACCATCCCCTAAGTGGGGATGAAGGTCCGTTCGAAAATTGCTGTCATCCATCCCCGCCTCGGACTTAGCCCAACTTCTCAAAATGTTATGTTGGTTGCTGGATTCGTAATTTTGGATTATTTTATTTGGGTATGGTTGATTTTTAAATGAATTTATGTTGCGATGTGTTACTGTCAGGAGTATTGCTTTGTAATCGCCAAACTGAAACCTAAATTGGAATTTGAAAGTTGATAGCAAGGGAATGATATTTGGAGTCGAATCACCAAGTGAAAGTGATGGATGGTGGATCTAATGTAACACTGGCAGAAGTAAGGCAGGCGATGAATGCTGACCATTATGATATTATTTTTATTGTTTGACTTGTAAAAGTGACTTTAATTTGCTTTTGCAGTGGTGGATTATTGGGGACAATTAAAAATTAACAATAAGTTCCTACTTCGTGCGTTTCGCGTTATATGTATCTTCTATCTATAATTCTATATATACAAAAATGGATGTATATTGTAAGCCTTCGTCTGTTAACTTCCGAATAAAATAAAAAGATATATTCAACACTCGTTTGTTTTAGTTCCCTATTTAATTTTCTTTGTTTCGCGTATACACTCATTAAGGGTCGATATTCAACTGACTCTCGAAAAGTTCATCGTGTTCAACGTGAACTTCATTTTGTGAAAATGTACAAATACTTAGAAATAATTAAATACATAGACATATAGAGCAGATGCAGCCCTATACGGTATTTGACTCAACTGAATACCTTCCACATCTCTTATTAAATACCTATCACTCGGTAACACCTTACTCACTTCGTAAGGTCCGTTAAACTTGAGTATTATTTTTTTGCATATTCCTGGTTGATTAACAAAGTTCTTCATCATAACATGTTACCCCACTTTATACTCTTTACAAATCCTATTCTTATCTTTAACCTTTTTATTATAACTATGACTTTTTATAATTCTATCGGATGCCTTTCGTCGTAATTCTATTGAGTCTCTCTCATTTTCGCTTTAATTTATCTCCTCTAGTTTTTCTCTCCTTTGATCTATCACCTCTCCCCTTTATTTTACTTCAAAAAGCAACTCACTTGCATGCATATGCCCAAGTGCTCTTATGCAATGTATTATTCATGGCAAATTCAATTATTGGTAAAATTCTGTCTAATGTAAATTCTAAACCAACACTGGTAGTTTAAGCGAGCATGGGAGCCATACTTCTATTCACGCGCTCTACCTGCCGTTCGTTTGAGGCGAAGCTGTAGCAATTTTAATATGCTTCACATTATTATTGTTGAGGAGTTTCTCAGAATCCATTGAGGTAAAAGTACGTCCTCGATCTGACACCACTACTTTGGGCCTACCGTAGGCGGAAAAATAAGCTTTCATGCACGTGAGGACCTCATTTGTACCAGTAGAACGCATTGCTTATAATTTCGTAAATTTTGAAAATGCATCTTTTATTAGAAATACATAATTTTTCTTCGATTTCTTAAGAGTAACTGGTCCAAAATGATCAATATGGACTGTATCAAGGTACGCTACCTTCAGGTATATACTATGTAAAAGTCCCTCGTGCTTACCAGATTTCGCAGAGAACACTATACACTTCAAGCAGTTACTAATATAATCCTGGACCTTTATTTTCATGTTTGGAAGCCAGTATGATTTCATTATAACATCTAATACCTTATCACACCCTATGTGGCCAATCTCACCATGATAGTTATGTATGACACTTTGTCCATACTTTTAGGAACATAAAACAAAATGCTCCGACCGACCTTCCTATACACTTATCCATTTCGCAATTCAAATTTTGTATTCTCAACGTTTTGCAGTCGTTCTTTAATTTTTTGTATATCTCCGTCTTTATTTTGACAAATTGACAACGTTTGCTCAAAGGTGCTGTTTTCCTCAACCAGAAGCTGGTTTTTTGAGCCATTTTGTTTGTTAACGTAGCCGCCGAAGTGAAAAAGCTTTAGTCAGAAAAATGATTTTTCGCCCAAAATCGTTGTCCAATTCAAGCTGTTCCAAGCTCCAAATTCTGAAATGGTAACGAAGGGTATGGTCAAGCGCCTTCAATTGCTAAATCAATTCGACTTTGTATACGCGAATTTGAGCAGAATTCTCCTAGAACTAGTGCGTGAAATGTTAGATAAGCTGTTTAGATAGGTAGAGTTGATGGCCAAGAATTGAGTCTCACACTCTAGGGTACAGCAGCCACATCCTCGTCTGTGAGCTCCTTACGACGACGACGACAGGAGCAATGAGTGTTGCTCACAAGAATATCAGTATCACAAAGCTTGTGCACTAAATTGCATACAGCAGGCACAATGGGTGCTTCATTTCGGCCAAAACTTCTGAACACTGTTTGAGCTACACAGCACTCACTTTTGAAATATTTCAATATTTCCCAACGAAAAGCGACTCATTTTGTTTTGCGAAGGTCTGTCTTTTTTTTCAAGCTTTCGAGCGGGAAACAGCTGCCAATGGTAAAATAACCTGTCATTTAAAAATAAACCACCAGATGGCCCACCCTAGATGTAGTTTTATATAAAAAAAATTAATTTTGAAATCTACTTCGATTTTCTTCAATTTACTTCCTTTTTTTCTTCAAATCTACTTCGACTTTTTTCCGGAAGTGGCAGCACTGGTGGGGATCCAAAAGGGAGTGAACCATTCGTCAAATAAAGTAGCGGCAATTGTTTTCGCAGTAATGTCGGATATAGGTATGGCCTCAGGCCCAGGTGTATACTGTATACCTGTCGACGATAGTCAAAGATAACGATAATTATTCTCAGAAATTGTTAATGGCCCTATGTGGATTTGTTCAAAACGACCTGCCAACGAATGGTGGAAAAACTCCAAGCGGGCTTTTAACATGCCTGTTGATTTTTGATTTTTGGCACTGTGAGCATGCCTTAGCCCAGTCCCTGTAATTTTCGTTCAAAGAAGGACAACCAATTTTATTCGCTGCCATATTGACCGTTGAACAGATGCTTGGGTGTCAAGGAGTTCCTTTTGAAACGTCACAAGTTATTGTGCCTGGCATCATAATTTTTACTTGCGATTATAAGGTAGGTACTGTAAGGCAAGTTATGCATTCGTAACAAATTTTTTTTGGACAATCAAACATAACATTACGATGATAGAGAAGCCGAAAAAAGTGAGTCCGACAATTCTGTCTGTCTGTCGGTCCGTATGTCTGTCTGTATAGCTACCTACAGCCTAAACAGCTGGCACGATTTGCTTCAAACTTGGTGCAGTGAATTATTTTGACGTCCTGCAGGTTTTTGGAATTGGCATTCTAGCTTTAAAACTTACGGTACCTGCCATACGATTTTCAGTGAAAAATTAATTTTTCTCAAAAACGGCTCCTACGATTTCGGTAAAACTTTCTGAATAGTGTTTTTCGTTCAAACGGAATGTTTTGCTATGAATTCATTTTTCAGGTACCTCCCATAGGACCGGTTTTTTTTTTTAATCAGATTTTCTTTCTCGTAAGCCACTTGACGGATTTCGATGAAATTTCTAATATTGAAGCCCTTTTAAAGACGAAATAATATAAATATCTAAATTTTTGAAAAAAAAAACTTTTTTTGAGTTTAAAAAAAAAAAATTGAGTTTTTTCTTTATTTTTAATTTTTTTCAAAAACGGTGTAAGCTTTTTTTTTAAATTTTATTTTTCTGATAAAAACTACAAAGTGCTAGAAGATGGCGTACTCAAACAAAATTTGAAATATATTTCCTAAAAAGTGTTTTTCAAAAAAAAAAAACTGGTCGAACGATTTTGAAATTTTTTTTTTTTTTTAAATTCTTAACAAACAAAATCATATGGATTACTTCCAAAAAACGTTTTAACTATTGATTTTTAAGTGATCAATAAAATTTCATAGTTTTTTCACTGCTTTTTTCCAAAATCTCAATCCCCAAGACTACTGTCTCACATTAGAGCAAGTTTGTCCGACCCAGTCGTTCACTTTATTTTAAATTGAAGTGCCGTATTTGAACTCGATAGATGTTTTAATTCGCTGTCGGAAACTTGAGGTGCTACTAACTTTAAGAAATCTATATCCACAGGGAGAGAAAGGAGATGACCAATTTTCGGGCCCAGAGTGTACACTAATGAGACTAGTACCATATGAAAGCTTATTAGCTATCCGCCAAATATTTTTGAATTTGGTTTTAAAGATTTCGAAATAAGTGAGCTTGAAGTTTACCATTGGAAATTGAAAAAATATGACTTTTGCTAATAATTCCTTATAAATCCTAAAGTATCGCACATTGGATAATTATTTTTTATAAACTTATTATATTTAAAAAAACGAGCCAACAACTATTTTGAAAATATCTTCCTTCAGTTACTTTTGAAAGCTTATATCTCCAAAACATTAGGGATGACCTCTATATTTTCTTATACTGTTGTGATAGCTATTGTCGATAAAATTTAATTTGATATATAATAAGGTTATCATTCACTTAAGATATGTCTCCATTAAATACACACATACTTTAAAAAGGTAAAATTAAAAAAAAAAATATGTTTAACAACAAAAGCAATTTTTGTATTTTCTTCTAGGTTTGCGTGTGTTTTTTTTTTACAAAACTGTGTGATAATGTAAATATGAATTACCTAATGTTCATTAACTAAAAAAACAATCAATCAAAATACCATCCAAAAACGGGGCTGGTGGTATGCTTATTGTTTCCTGGTGTCGTGCATTGCCCAAATACCATAAAATGCTCATTACATGAGCGCAACAACCAACAGTCCTCATTCCAACTAGACAGTTGCCACAGTAAGCTCTTATTGCGCTCGAACTATGTGCTTCGTTTGGATATCGCCATTCACCAAGTTGTAAGTAAGATGCACTTTTCTGCTTGTGCAGCAAAGGGGAATTCGCATCCGGGCTTCGCAGACTTCGATGATATAAGCTCCGTTATCCTTTAAATATTCCCCACAATAAGAGCGAGCCTGTTTCCGGGCTTCGCAGACTTCGATGATTCCCTATTGCTATTATACGTAAATCTTGAATGGTATAGGGAAGTTACTCAACTAGGTATATTTCCATAGATGCGGCTAAATAAGGCTCTGGTTCTGTTAAGATTATTTTCTCTCACAAAATCACCTAAATAATTAGGAGTGTTTAATCTACATGCATAAAGCAATGCAAAGGGTTGACCTCGCCTAGGTGGCGGGCTATGATTATTGGAGGTTTTCTATGCCGAACCCGCTTACTGAACCAACTCTTTGACAGAACCATTGTACCCGTGTCAACCAGCAACCTGGCTCGGTGGCATAAAGTCTGGAGTACGGTTACATTGGGGTGTCATATGATTGGATTGGCAGATTAAGGCGTCCTCCAAGAGAGTACTAGCCTTCTTCGTAAAAAAACATCCTATTACAATCTTCCAATCCTTTGTTAAGTTGTTTAGCTATTGTAACAAATCAGCGCTAATTGGGTTCTTCTTAGGAGTTTTCAGCTCAATTGAGAACCGCTATTTCTACCTAATCTACTTAAAGCCAGTTCTAATAGAATGCTCGCATCAGCAGCGTCCTCTATTAGATTCGATTTTAAAGTTGTCCATCAAATGACTAGTGGCTAAATTAAAAATTAAAAAAAATCTTGTCTAAACAGCTTAAAATCCCACTTAAACCGTCCATTCACGACTTCAACGACCCATTTTAGTATAGTTTCTTATCTGGATCTATTTGCTTGCGCCGTTGTCAGTTGAAAGTTGCCTTCAGCAACATATTCAGGCATGTAAGCCTTATCTCTAAAAAGATTTTCCATTATTTTGGCATCAGAATCAGATGCAGTATAAGGCCCGTTAACATCCAGGATATACTCATCACAGCATGTGATTATAGAGGGCGTAACCAGATTCTGGTACTTACATATGTTAGCAATATTCTTTTTTCTGAAAACCGTTTTTTGAAGATATAAATATGTTCCATTGCAAATAACTATGGACGGACGATCGTTTTCACTAACGTTGGTGTTTCCGAACTATCCGTTGGGAATTAGTTGGTTTCTTCTTGAACAGTTATATGCTGAAAACCCAAGTTAAATGGCACAAAATAATTCATCAAACTTGTCCTTCCTTTAAGTATTGATACTTTTTGCTATCATATCAATATTTTAATATATTTACTTACATCAAATTAATTATGCCTAACGGTCACAGACTACTTGTATTCATAAGCTACAGTATTAGTCCAGTCAAAGCGTAGTTAAAGTCGCCCTCATGTTACAAAAAATATACAAATGGACTTTTATTTTGATCGCTATGTTTTTTGGGTCACTGAATCCGAATCTGAAGAAATCCAAAAAAATTATCCGCGAAAAACCGCGGAATTTTCAAACTTTTTCGGTTATTTTCATATATATATGCTGGTATGCCCCAGGGCTCCGTTCTGTCTCCGACTCTCTTTCTCATTTTTATAAATGATCTCTTGTCTGTGACTTCTGATCCATTAAATTGTTTTGCTGACGACTCAACCCTCAGCTTTTCGTATAGGTTTGATAATTCACGGCCTTCGCCTTCGGACGTGTTATTACAACGAAATCGTATGATAAGCTCGTTAAACTCCGATTTAAACAGCATTGTGAATTGGGGTACTAGAAATTGTGTGGAGTTTAATGCGTCGAAAACTCAATGCTGTCTTTTGTCGTTAAAGCTAAACATACCCCCTATGCCATTATCCATGAATGGTACGTGCATCGAGGAGGCCGAAAAGCTATCAGTACTCGGTATGTGTATCAGTGACAATCTGCGTTGGAATGATCATATACTTGAGATTGCCAAGAATGCTGCAAGATGCTTAGGTTTTCTTAATAGATGCAAGAAGTTTTTCACCCCTTCTGATCTGGCTACAATTTACAAAGCGTTAATACGCCCTTAACTCAAGTATAACTCCCATCTCTGGGCAGGTGCTTCTCAAAGTTTTCTCCACCTGCTCGACAGAGTTCAGAAAAAAGCGTTAAAATTGATAGGAGAGAGAAACATTATGGAAACATTTCCGTCACTCGAACATCGTCGAAATGTCTCATGTCTTTCTTTATTTTACAGATTCTTTTACAAAAAATGCTCACTCGAAGTAGCCAGCTGCGTTCCACCCCTTAAACATTTCCCCCGTAATACTCGTCTTGCTAGGAACGCTCATCAGTTTACACTTGAGCCCAATTTCGGACGTACCGTGAAATATAGAGATTCTTTCTTTAGCCGTACAACACGAATGTGGAATGGATTGCCTGGCACAATTTTTCCTTGCCATTTTGATCTTTAAACATTCAAGATCAATGTTCATCGACACCTCCATTCCCTTCCTTCCTTACTTCCTATCGCTCGCGCTGTGACTTATCATTAAAAGGGCTACAACAAACCCCTTGAGCGCGCGTGCATTATAAAAAAAAAAATAAAAAAAAATATCGTTTATTTCTCAGGCGTACCGTTTGAAATTTCAAAATGATTTCCCATTTCTGTAAGAAAAAAAAATGTTTACATTATGAATTTTGTAACGGTTTTGGAAGGTACAAAATTCATATTAAAAAAAATTGTTTTACAAACATGGGAAATTATGTTGAAATTTCAACGCGCTCTAACGGGCCACGATACGCCTGAAAATTAAACAATGTATATGAATTTTCTAGGAAATCCGTGCCCATTCCCGACGAACCGCTAAGTTCAATGTTGCAACACTCTTATATTTTCTTGTTGACACCTTAGCCTCCAAAATGAACTATACAGAGAAGTCCATTGGATTCAAATCTGGTGAGTAGGGAGGCCACTGTTGTAAAGAAATTAACTCGGGAACGTGATCTGCAAGAAATTGTTGCGTTAAACGGGCTATTTGAGACGGTGCTAAGTTTTAAAGCCAGAACTATAACGGTTGTAGTAATTAATAATATAATAAACTTAAAAAAAAAATCCCGCGTCGCCAGTGATGCCAAGATAAAATCAGTAACACTTCATTTGACGGACCCTGTATAAACAAAAACAAAGTCTAAATCTTTAAAAATTGAGTGCATGGACCGCTGAAATGTCTAGGCTGCATTTATGAGACTAATCCAAAAGGAGTAGCTATATTGCCGTTCATAATGTCGTTTTTGTCGATCGATTTGGTGGTAGACTCGAACTAAATCGATCGTCGAAAAAATATTCATCCCGGCTAAACTTTGAGCATAATCTTATACATACATGCGGAATTGTATATAAAGCTATCGTGTTGGGTTACGTTATTGAGCTGCCTGTAATCTATACAGGGTACCATTCTCCGTTCTTTTTCTTAACGAGGTGAAGTGGACTGGGCAATGGACAACTGGACAGTTGGCAAATTCCTGATTGAATCAAGAAGTTAAATTCATTTTTAGCAATTCTTAATTTTATGCGAGTCCAGTCGGAGCTTATTTTTTAAAGGCTGCGTGTTGCGAGCTATGATTTGGTGGGCAACACTGTGCTTGGCCGGACGAACAAAAATATTATCAGAAGAAAGACGGACACATCGGCCATGAATCTATCAACAAATATTTTGTTTGTATGACGGTCATAAAAACATAGACGACTATTTGGTGACATGTCCTTCTCGCAAGTCGCCAAAACATATGGTACTGGATGTAAAGCATCTACGATTTTATCTGCTTGGGCTAGCTCGTCTAACTTCTGAGAACTACTGATTAAAATGGCCTGTGCCATGTTAGGTAATCTTTGAATAAAAAGATTTCATGAATGAAAATTGGTTTCCGGCTAAAGCTCGAATTTCAAGAAGAAACTGTCACCTATCACCTAATTAATTGTCGTGTTAGAATTTTTGTAATCGCGTATCTTTTTGGACTCCATTATAATCGACTTAAAACCGTTTTCTTTAAATTATCGTACAAATTATTCAAAGGAGGATTCAAATTGATGTCCCTGCAAACGTTTATTGTCCACCAGGCGCGAATCCAGCAATACAAACCGAGTGCGGAAAAATATTTGGTATTATCGGACCTTATTTGGGACGGACTGAACTGGCACTCTAACGCGACAAACCAAATATCTACCGGTCGGTGGTTGCACCCCATTGCCACCGTCATCGATGCGCTTTGAATCGTTTGCATTTATCATGCCGTCGCCATTTCCAACCTCTTTCACCATTGTCGTGTAAAAGAAAAGAAAGAAGAATTTATGAAAAAACTGCTTAGTTCTATAACTTAAATTTAGATAATAACGGGTGATTTTTTAGCTGGTTTGGTTTTGGCAACACTGGTTTTGACAGCTGACGTGTGTTTAGTACCTTGTATCACTGTCAAACAGCTTCAGTTTGGTTTGCAATTTAACCATGGATCGTCTTACAAATGAACAACGCTTGCAAATTATTGAATTTTACTATCAAAATTCGTGCTCGGTTCGAAATGTTCATTTCCGCTTTTTTATCGAAAAATTGTGTTCAGCGATGAGGCTCATTTTTGGTTGAATGGGTACGTAAATAAGCAAAATTGCCGCATTTGGAGTGAAGATCAGCCAGAAGCATTGCAACAGCTACCAATGCATCCCGAAAAAGCCACTGTTTGGTGCGGTTTATGGGCCGGCGGCATTATTGGGCCATATTTCTTCAAAGATGATGCGAATCGCAGCGTTACTGTCAATGGTGAACGCTACCGAGCGATGATAACAAACTTTTTTTTGCCCGAAATGGAAGTTCTTGACTTGCATGACATGTGGTTTCAACAAGACGGTGCCACATGCCACACAGCACGCGAAACAATGGCGCAATTGCGAGGCGAGTTTGGTGAACAGTTAATTTCACGTTTCGGGCTGGTCAATTGGCCGCCTAGATCGTGCGATTTGACACCATTATACTATTTTATGTGGGGGTATGTCAAGGCTAATGCCTATAGGGACAAGCCTGCTTCGATTGACGCACTGGAAGCCAACATCCATGCATTCATTCGTGAGATTCCGGCCGATATGTGTGAAAGAGTATGCCAAAATTGGACTCAGCGGATGGGCTACCTGAGACGCAGCCGCGGTCAACATTTGCATGAAATTATCTTTAAACATTAAATTGCAAGGTTCAAACTATCGAATCAAATAAATATTTCATTCATTTTTTCGAATTTTTTGTGTTTTTTTTTTAAAAAAAGTTCTAAACCTCTTAAAAAATCACCCGTTATAAAGAACGAATGTATGTATAAAAGTTAAACGAAAAGTCTAAAACTCATTTCCCATAGGTAGGCACCATGTTGTTTTACATTTTCAGCTTCTTCTATCTAAAAATGCAATTAAAATCTCTAGAATTTAATTTTCATTAGTGTGTTTTGCATCAATATTGAGGAAAATATAAATGCCTTCTACCAGCCCCGACGTTATTTGCTATAACGACTTTTCACATCACCATTAACCATCTTTTTTTTTAAACATAACCATTATCAAAAAGCAAAAACGCGACAAGACGCAGTGGAGAGGAAAACAAATATGTATACATATATAAAATGAATATTAGCTAAACAACGTCCTCCAAATGTTCCTTTTTTTAACAGCGTTCGTTCTTTGGTGGTTTCGTTTAGTATCATAGAACTCCACCGCGTCGCTGATGATAATTTCGTGCGATTTCTTTGGCATAACAGCGCTATAGTGAGTCTAAAACTCCTCAATCCCAAAAGCCATTACGAACTGTGGGTAATTAAGATAATCAAAGGTAAACACGATGCGGTCCTGCTCACAGCACAATCCACTTTACCCAAGCCCACCTCTATCACTTTAGACTTCTCACAGCCTGTCAACTTTCCAAAACCTGGATAACGGTAACCCAGTAGCAATTCATTTTTAAATTGAACGCTTCTTGGGTTATGAAAAAGCCAGTACTTGAGCGCATTTCATTGTGTTTCCTTGCTCGTGCGGATATAAATAGCGTGTAGTCAGTCTGGGTTCACGGATAAACAGGTGAGCCACAAGCACCTCAGATATTTGGATTGTTGTTGTTTTTTGTTGTCTGACATTCCATGCGCCTAGCTTATGCAAATAAAAACCAAACCTAACGGTTACGAAGTGCCCATCACAGAGAGTTGGAGAAAAACGTGATAATTTTCTTACCCATTATTATCCCATTTCATGCTCTTATCGCACTCACCTGGTAATTATTATACCCCCTGCCCCCTCCCCGCAATCCAGTACAAAATATCCAACAGACCACCCTTTAACCCTCTATGCCGCCATCATATACCAACCGATGCCGACGCTCGAGGACGACTGTCATAGAGAAATTTCGTTGATGTGGAGGAGTTGTTAAGCTGCTGGCGTTTGATGAAAATTATGGCAGCAACAGAAGTATAGAACCTGGTTGATGGTTTTAACGAGGTCTGCCATTAAAACGTGCGTGCTGTTTCCTTTTTGGCGTGTTTTTCTTTTACAACTGTTCTAGATGGGCTCTTTAACTTCTTGAATTTCCTTCCGTTTCATTTTAATAATATTTACCCAACATTCAAACTCTGTTTTTGCTCTTAAGATAAAATAAAAAATACATAGAGACGACGGACGGACCCGAGAAAATGACAATAAAGAAAAAAGGACGCTGAGTAATCAAGCCAAGCTACAGAAGTTATGACTTATGAAAGACGCTTTTACCCTTTTCGTTGACTGATGCGAAGAATTATGAACACATTTGTATTTGCTTCATAGAAAAGTACATTGTACATAATTGGTTGCAGGCAAAAATAATAAATTAATAATATTGTTAAAACCAATTTCCGCAATTATCATGTGTAGCCAAAAACTAAAAATGCAGTTTTCTTTGAAATATTCTATTTATGTTACATACATCAAAGTTTCATCAAAATCGGGGGAGCCTTTTTTGAGTAAATTAGAAAAAACGAAAAAATTGGCCGAAATCTAGTGGCTCTTTGTATAGGAGCCACCATTTAAAAAAGAGAGAGTGGAAAAAAAATCAATGCCATCTGATAGGAAGCTGTAAGAAACTATTCAAAACAAAGTTTGAGTTAATTCGATTCAACCGTTGACAACTTAGGTATGGCAATTTAAAAAAAAAAAAAACAGGGTGTAGGCGCTTGAGATTTTGATAAAAATACATGTTTTTAAATTCTTAAATAAATGCTTAAACTAATTTCAGCTGAAAAAAAGTACGCCATTTTATTTCTGGATAAATTTGAATGTATGAGAATAAATTTATAAAAATCTGTGGAGCGGTTTTTGAGAAAAAAAGTTTTTTTTGAAAAACTTTTTGAAAAAAAATTTCAAAAAAAATTTAGAAACGCCATTTCATAGGTATTTAGCAAATACATTTATTTAATTTATTTAAAAATTTAATAAGTAGTTTTCAAAATATTAATTTTTTAATTTTTTTTCTTAAAAATGCTTTTAAAAATACAAAAAAATATTTTTCAAAAATATAGGTATGCAGTACAAATTAGGCTAGCTACAACTATATATGTGTGAAATTTGAAAAGAATCGGTTGAGTCGTTTTCGAGATAGTCCAAAGCCAATAAAACAGTCTTATGGAAAGTACCGTTCTTAGCCATTTTTTTAATTTTTTTTTTTCACCCATATGATTTGTCGTACCTAAAAAGCAACACTGATTTTTAAATCGAAATCGTTAGAGCCGTTTCTGAAAAAATAAGCTTTAACGTAACGGTTATATGGCAGGTACCGTTATTTTTTGAGCTAAAAAAAAATTTCCATTTCCCCTCTGTAGAATACCTAAAAAACTCTATATACCAAGTTTGAAGCGATTCGGCCCACCCGTTTGGGCTGTAGGTCTCTATACATACAGACAGACAGACAGACAGGCAGACATACAGACGGACAGAATTTTTAGACCATCTTTTTTCGTCTTCGCTATCATCGTAATGTCATGTTTGATTGTTATCTCAAAATTTTTTTTTTCGACGAATGCATAACTTGCCTTATAGTACCTATAATCGCAAGTAAAAAAACTAGACAAACGTTTTTCTTCATATAAACTACTATATATCAAGTTTGAAGAAAATCCGTCAAGCGGTTTAGGCTGTAGCAAGACATGTAAAAGCGCACATCCACACATTCGCACAGACGCACAGACAGACCGACGGACGGTATGGCGAAAACCACTTTTTTGGGCTTCTCTATCATCGCAATGTCATGTTTGATTTAAAACCTCGATTTTTTCTCTGCACAAAACCAATACTTGCCCTATTGAGCAAGTAAAAAATGAGGTATCAATCAAACATGATAATATCAATGTTATCATTATCATCATCTCCAAAGAACCCAAAAAAGTCTGTCAATGAGGATGTGCAATAGCGCGCTTTTTTACGCTTAAGCGGCCCACAGACACCACACTTGGGCGCGCATGTGTCGGTGCGCGGAAATGTGTGCTGTGTGTGGGCTGGTGCACACATTTATTTTCGGTGTCAGACACGGTGCGAGTAAAAATGAAAAGTTTTTGATTTTTGGTGTCGGTGTCTCGATCGGTGTGAAGTGTGATGTGTATGGGGATGCGCGCGCACATTTTATATTCTGTTGCATCGTATTATGATTAAGTAGGGAGTGCGGAAGCTCTCTGAACTGACAATCTCTTTCTTTTTTGGCGACTTTACATTTTTGAATCGAAGTCTCATTACTTTTTTTTATTTTTCTCATAGCACTTCAACCTTAGACTTTTTTCCATTCCTGCATTCTGAATGGAGTCATCGAAACAGTAATTTTTAACGTAGGCACTTCAGATCTATTTCTTTCTCTAAATGACGTAGGTACGTCAAACCGAATCCGTGCGTTCGTTTTCTAACCATAGTCAACAAAAAGGGGTTCCTTTAATTAAAATTAGTTACAATTTGTAAACATATGACGTCATAAGAGCGTTCCTAAACTCTCGTTGAAATGTCATTGTTATTATTTCCAACTCACTTTCATGATATGAGTTGAGATTGTTGATCTGTAAAATTGGACGTTTTGTATTAAACAATTCACAGTCTTACAAGTCAATACAAATCAAACCAACAAATTATACTCGACTTTAGCAGCAGTATCGATGTTTTTCGAAAAAAACTATCGATACTATCGATACTTTCGATAGTTTTTTTTTTAAATCATTAATCAATCGAAGTGAAAATGAAATAATTCTGTTTAAATAAAAAATAACACAAAGAAACAAGCTTTAAACAAAATAAAACAATCCCATGTTAGTTTAATATAAGTTCAAGAGAAAAGTGCAAAGCATAAAGTAGAAGGAAAAGCGAAAAGAAATATAAAATAAGTCTTGAAAAATGATTGAATTATGTTTGATAAAAAGCAAATGGTTTATGTTTTTATGTAGAAATTAATATATCTTTATTTATGCGCAAACGAAATAGAGAATTAAAATATAAAAAGGACTTAGCTATTCAGTTGAAATGAAAAATGAGAATACAAATTTATTTCAATAATTAATTAATATTAAATTTATATGAAAACTTAAATACAGAAAAGTAAAGTATGTGAACGTTAAAGTTTATATTTTCAATACTCCTCCTCGTTCACACAACATTGCATTTATCTCTGAAATAATTTTGTTTCGTTGCATTTAAAGGTTTACTCAATAAATCTGCGATCATGTCTTCAGTCGGGCAATATTCACACTTGATGATCTTCTTCTTCGCAAAATCTCGTATCATCTCGTATTTTGTGTCTATGTGCTTAGTTTTGTATGAAAACTTGTGGTGGCGCACTAGTTCAATACATCCTTGATTGTCCTCCAATATTGTAGTTGGTGAATCAATTGTTTCGTGAATTTCTTCCAATAGTTGTCGTAGCCATTTAACTTCTTTTGCTGCTTCCGCTATCGAAATAAATTCAGCTTCACACGTTGACGTTGCTACCATATTTTGCTTCTTACATGACCAACTAATTGTCCCTCCATTCAGAAATATGATACGTCCACTGTTTGACTTTCTATCGTTGCGGTCATCTGCCCATGTAGCATCAGCATAACCAATTAATGAAAAATCGTTTAACTGAATGTTACTGAGCTTCAACTTCATTTGGTGTGTTGCTTTTAGGTATTTTACAACACGTTTCAGCTGATTCCAGTCTTCTGTTGTTGGTCTTGATACCTTTTGTGCCAAAATACTGACGCTCGCTGAAATATCAGGTCTTGTATTTACTGATAAGTACAGCAATCTTCCAATCAACTGTCGATACTTCGTGTTATTTTCAAGCTGAGTTGACAATTCTGTTTTTCCGTAATTTACTTCTAAGGGTGTTTTAACGTCCTTTGCTTCTGTTAGGCCAAAATCTGATGCTGTTCTCATGATGTATGTTGACTGACATAGTTCGAAATTTCCACTTGAGTCTTTGCTAACTTCCATCCCCAAATAATGTTTTATTGGTCCTAAATTTTGCATTTGAAATTTTGACTTCAGTATATTTTCAATCGCCTTGAATTGATTGACTGTTAAACAAAACACTATTATGTCATCAACGTAGACAATGATATAGCAGTAGCTGTTATCAATCCATTTGGAATACATGCACGGATCATTGTAACTCTGATGAAAATCTCCTTCAACCAATACATCATGCAATGCACTATTCCAGGATCTGGCTGCCTGCTTTTGACTCGTTGCTGCTTTTGAAACCTTCTGGTTGTCGCATGTAAATGGTTTCATTTAAATTACCATTCAAGAAAGCCGTTTTAGCATCCAGATGATAAACGTTCATTTTTCTTTTCGCTGCCACAGATAGCAATGTTCTGAACGTGGTATGTAACACAACAGGTGCGAAGACTTCGTCGTAGTCTTCACCGTACTTTTGTGAATAACCTTGGGCTACATACCTAGCTTTGTAACGCTCAATTTCACCACCTGCATCTGTTTTGATTTTAAAAACCCATTTACCTCCGATTGCTGTCTTTCCTTTTGGTAACTCGACAAGCTCCCATGTACCATTAGCTTGATGTGACTCAATCTCCTCCTGCATTGCTATAAGCCAATGCTCCTTGTCGTCACATTCAATGGCTTCAGTGTATGTCTTCGGCTCTATAAGTTCCTTTGCTATGAACATTCCGTTTATCTGTTGTTGAGTTTCATCATTCAAACGTTTCGGTGGAATTCCCTTATTTATACGCTGTGAAACTCTTATTGGATGATGTGATGATTTTTCTTGAGTTTTCCTCTGAATTTCTCGCTCCTCTTGTACAAATTGATCCATATTTGGTTTGTCACTGATGCAATTTTTTGATCTTTCGATGTCAGTCTCATGTATGTTTGATGAACAAAATTTCACATCTCGACTGACTATGATTTTCTTTGTTTCCGGATTGTAACATCGATATGCTTTAGATTGTTCATCATATCCCAAGAAAATCATTTTGGTACCTGCATTATCCAATTTTTGCCTTTTTTCTGCAGGAACGTGTACAAAACATTTTGAACCAAACATTTCAAAAACTTTTGTACTTTCCATCTCTCGTATGGTGTCATGTTTGTAGCTCTTGTTATAGTCCGATTTTGCATGAAATTTGTCGTTGTTACCGCTTCACCCCAAAAACTGTACGGAATGTGTGCATCTATAAGCATACAACGCGCCATTTCAATTAACGTACGATTTTTCCTTTCTGCCTTTCCATTTTGCTGTGGGCTGTATGCTGCTGTTAGCGGATTTGTATTCCATTCGCTTTCAGGAAATCAGTCATATCTTTTCCTGTGTATTCACCGCCTCTATCTGAACGAATAATTTTCGGCTTTCGTCCAAATTTCGTCTCACAAAACGCAACAAACTCTTTAAGCTTTTGAATAACTTCTAATTTACGTGCCAACAAACATATCACTGTGAAACTCGAAAAATCGTCAATAAATGTTAAAATGTATCGCTTACCACTTGGTGTCATCGTTTGCATAGGTCCACAAACATCTGTATGAATCAGATCTAACGGTGCTGATGACTTAAATTCTGACTTCTTTGGAAATGGAACTCTTGTCAATTTTCCCTTCATGCAAGTGTCACATGTCTCCTTAATCCCACAATCAACAATCTGTAAGCCTTCAATTGAACCTTTTGACTCCATAGTACGAATTGCTTCTGGATCACGGTGTCCCATCTTTCGGTGCCACGTATGGATACATTTTTCGTTGTGTTGCAACGCGTGTACTTTATCAGGGTCAGGCTGACGCAATACATACATATCACCAACAACGTCTGCAACTCCTATTTGTTCGCCTTGGTATTTGATTTCTCCAATTCGATTATCAAATTCAACTCGCATTCCATTGTTTGCAAGCCGTTTGACAGATAGGATATTCCCCACCAAACTTGAAGAAAATAGGACTTCCGTTATCTTTGCTCTTTGGATGACCCCATTCTCATTACAAAATCGTAAAAATCCTGTTCCAATTCCTTCCACTTGAGATGTTTCACCATTTGCTAATTTAATTGTACTTTTATATGACTCGTCCATATTGGTGAAAAATCCTTTGTCGTTTACTGCATGTCTGGTCGCTTCTGAGTCAACTATCCATCCATTTTTCTGCGAAGAGCCAATGGTAAAAAGAAAATCTTGCTCGTTACTGGAATTCGATGTACTACTTGGTGAATTCTCTTCCATCGTATTCACTTTATAAGTTGAATTCTTCTTGCTTCCTTTGTTTCTTTTGTTTTTCGCTAACCATTCTTTATATTTTGGATAATTCTTTTTGAAATGATCCGTCTTCTTGCAGAAAAAACAAACATTTACTTTCTCTGCAACTTTCAATACTGAATCACCTGTACAGCTTTCTATATGCGTATGTCAATGTCGCTCATACTCAGCAATCACTCGTTGTTGAACTAATGCAAATGTGACTTCTTCTTCTTTTCGTGATTCAAGTGTTGTGATTAAAGCATCATAACTATCGGGTAAACTGCTTAAAAGCATCGCTGCGCTCCATTTTTTTTTTTTTTTTTTTTTTTTTATAATGCACTCGCACTCAAAGGGATATTAATACCTTTATAATGAATTAACATGTGCGAGCGAGGAAAGAGAAGGAATAGAAAGATAGAAAAGAAAGGTGGTACAGTGGTTTGAGATTTTAGGTGATAATTATCTCATGGAAATTCCACGGGTGGCATCCAGTTGAAACTTGGGAAATAAATAAAAATTGCTGCCCTCGGCTGGGTTTGAGCGCACAGCTCTCAGGTTGAGCAACCAAGCACTACATCCACTGTACCATTACCATTACCATCGCTGCGCTCCATTTATCCGACAGTGCCTCTTCGCCGACGTCATGTAATTTTGTAAACAAATCTTGCATTTTGTTTATGTGATCTTTTACATTGCCTCCTTCTTCAAGCTTCAAAGAACAAATTGAACGCATGATAAATACCTTGTTTGACAATGTATTTTTCTCATGGTATTCTTTTAATGCATCCCATGATTCCTTAGCTGTCTTCTTTGTACGAATCAGAGCTAGTTGGTTGTCTTCAACAGACAAACCTATTGTTCCTCTAGCTTCATCATCATACTGATCCCATTCATCAATATCCTTTTGATTAGTGACTGTGATTCCATCTTGTGCCTTGGTTTCAACTGGTCGCCTTTTAATAATCACCCTTTTCCACAAATTTTGCTTAAGAAGCAATAACTCCATCTTAAATTTCCAATTTGCATAATTGGAGTTATTAAGTTTTGCAAATTTTGGTGCAACTGCTTCCGTCATTATCCTTATGCAAAAATTCTGCTTCGTTTCCCCGTCTTATGTGATCTTCAATATTTCAACAAATATTCTTTTTAATTCCTATTTAGTTCCACACTAAGTCTCATAATCTGTAGAAATTCAGTTAGAATATATCTTTATTCATGCGCAAACAAAATAGAGAATTAAAATATAAAAAGGACTTAGCTATTCAGTTGAAATGAAAAATGAGAATAAAAATTTATTTCAATAATTAATTAATATTAAATTTATATGAAAACTTAAATACAGAAAAGTAAAGTATGTGAACGTTAAAGTTTATATTTTCAATATTTTATTTTTTTGGTCATAATCTCTCCTGCTTTGGAAAAAATTCGTTCAGAAGGAACCGAAGGAGCTGGAATGTAGATTGTAGAGATAAACTTAATCGCGATTTTTCGTACTTAGTTTAATATTGTTGATTGATTCCAATACGTAAGTGAACAAGAACTTCTATCCATTAAAGATTTTTCCAAGTAGTGGCGTATGTCAATTATGGCTTCTGCTTCTGTCAAGCGAGTTGAACTTGACATCCGGTCACGTATAGTGTTATATTCCATTTAAACCACCTCTTCACTTGGAATGAAAAGAATGAGTTCCAAATATTTCAGATTGAATAAAGAAACAAGGAAATAGTTTATCCGGAATATTCCGTTGAGTAAAGAAACGCAAAAAGGGCGTTGCATATATTCCGAATATACGGAATGAATAAAGACATTCACTCATTACTACAGTTTGTTTATCAAAGAACTGGAATTTGAATTTGCAAGTGTACAGGGATGTCGAAGAGCGAAGACAAATGTTCAATAAAGTTATATTCAATTTTGAAATTAAAATATTTGTTGAAATATTTGTCCTCTCCGATAGTAGCGATAGTTTCTTACGGTGACATTGTGCCAAGCGTCATAGTGCCAAATTTGAAAATTTGGCACAATGACGCTTTTGAAAGCGACATTAGGCCAAATTTTTAAATTTGACACAATGACGCTATAGTAAAGCGTCATAGGGCCAATTTGGCACAATGAATGAATACCTTACTTACTTACTTAAGGTGGCGCAGACAGTCCATTGTGGACCACGGCCTCAACCAACATTCCTCGCCAGCTAGGCCGGTCCCTAGCCAGTGGCCTCCAGTTGCGCACACCAAGTTGGTTGAGGTCGTTTACCACTTGATCGCGCCACCTTAGGTGGGGTCTTCCAGAACTGCGTCGGCCCTCCGGGTTGGAATTGAAGACTCGTCGGGCAGGAGCGTTTTCGTCCATACGCTCCACATGACCCAGCCATCTAAGCCGCTGAATTTTCAGCTTCTTAACCAAGTCAATGTCGCTGTATAGCCCGTACAGTTCGTCATTGAATCTTCTCCTCCATACTTCATTGATACATACAGGACCGAATATCACCCGAAGAATCTTTCTCTCAAAGCACCCCAGCCTGTATTCATCCGATTGTGTCAGTGTCCACGCTTCTGCCCCATACAGCAGGACTGGGATGATAAGGGTCTTGTATAGTGTCTCCTTGGTCCTTTGAGAGAGGGCTTTACTACTAAGATGCCTTCTTAGCCCGAAGAAACAGCGATTGGCAAGAGTGATTCTTCGACTGATCTCTTCACTGATGTTGTTCTGAGAGGCTATAGTGGAACCCAAATAGACAAAGTCCTTGGCAACCTCAAAGTTATATCTGTCCATTGTGACGTTTTGTCCGAGCCTACGGTGATGATCTACTTCACCCGAGGACAGCATATACTTTGTTTTATCTTCATTTACAGCCAGACCCATTCGAGCCGCTTCCACTTCAATACTTTCGAATGCTCCACTGACAGCGCGCTTCGTTCTTCCAATAATGTCAATATCATCAGCATAGCCAAGTAATTGAACGGATCTAAAAAAAATTGTACCGCTGGTGTTGACATGCGAGTTGCGTACGATTGCCTCAAGAATGATGTTGAAGAGGTTACATGACAGCGCGTCACCCTGTCGTAAGCCTTTCTCGACATTAAATGAGTCGGTGGTGTTCGTAACAACCTTGACGGAGCAGCGCGAGTTCTCCATAGTCATCCTGCACAATCGAACGAGTTTGGCAGGGATGCCAAGAAGCGACATGGCTCTGTACAGCTCGTTCCTGTTTACGCTGTCATAGGCGACTTTAAAATCGATAAAGAGGTGGTGAGTATCAATTTGGAATTCTTGGGTCTTTTCCAAAATCTGCCGAAGTGTGAAAATTTGGTCGACGGTTGACTTACCGGGCCTGAAGCCACACTGATAGGGGCCAATCAGTTCACGTGCGAAAGGGTTCAGACGTTCACACAGAATGGCCGACAAGATTTTATAGGCGACATTTAGGAGACTTATACCTCTGTAGTTGGCGCAGTTTAGAGTATCTCCTTTCTTGTGGATAGGGCACACAATGCTGAGGTTCCATTCGTCAGGCATACTTTCATCCGACCAGATTGTATAGATGAGTTGGTGTATGCTCCTCACCAAGTCATCTCCCGCTGCTTTGAAGAGTTCAGCCGTAAGGCCATCAGCTCCAGCAGCCTTGTTGGACTTTAGTTTAGATATTGCTATCCGAACTTCTTCTTGGTCGGGAGGACGGAAATTTTGTTCATCATCATCCAAATCGAATGGATCATTCTGCCTGACAGCGATTAGTTGGTTGTCTTCGCCGTTTAACAGTCTGCAGAAGTGTTCTTTCCAAATTCTCAGCACCGACTGTGTATCTACAACGACATTCCCACCCTCGTCTCTACATGCTTCCACTCGGGCTTTGTAACCCTTGGACGAATGCTTTACCCTTTGGTAGAACTTTCGAACATTGCTTCTGCCGTAGCACCCCTCAATAGATTCAACCATTCGTTTTTCCAGTTCTCTTTTTTTTCTTCTGAAAAGCCGATGTTCCTCTTTCCTCTTTTGCTGGTATACCGCACGGAAAGCGCTCTTGGCAGCTCTAGTTCTGGCATTCAGAACTGCATGATAGGCTTCGTCTTTGGCCAAGTGTGCGAGCCTGCACTCATCATCAAACCAGGTGTTTCGTTGCGGTCGCCTAATGAAACCCAAAACATCCGTGGCAGCGGTTTTGATGGCCATTTTGCAATGTTGCCACTGGGCCTCTGGGTTTGGCGCAGGCGCCGGGCTTGTCAAGAGTTAAGAGGAGACATGATTGGCAATTGTTGTGGCGGTCTCTTGCGATTGTAACTTAGCAACATCAAACTTTCTCACAGTGGATGTTCGGTTCTGCGGTCTGGTGGAGATCCGCATTCGCACTTTAGCTACAACAAGGTAGTGGTCCGAGTCTATGTTGGCCCCTCGGAAAGTGCGGACATCCATGACATTGGAGGCATGTCTGCTATCAATCGCAATGTGATGAATTTGGTTGACGGTATTTTGATCAGGAGACCGCCAGGTCCCCTTGTGTATATTGAGGTGTGGGAAGTATGTGCAAGCTTAGATGACACTTCGCCCCGCAGCAAAGTCGATTAGCCTGTGTCCGTTACCGGAAGTGTTGTCGTGCAGGCTATGCTTTCCGACCGTCGAGCCAAAGTTACCCTCCTTTCCGATTTTGGCGTTGAAGTCACCAAGAATAAACTTAGTGTCGTACTTCGGGCATTCATCATACGTCTTCTCGAGAAGATCGTAGAATTCTTCTTTGGTCGTGTCATCTTTTTCCTCCGTGGGGGCGTGGACGCAGATCAGCGAGATGTTGCTGAATTTGGATTTAATGCGGATTGTGACAATGCGTTCGCTTATGCCACGAAACCCCAAGACTTCTTGCCTAAGCCTTCCTCTTATCACAAATCCGCATCCAAATAGCCGCTGGTTTCTTGTCCTGTAGCACTTGCCGTAGTAGATGTCACAGTTTTTCATGAATGAATGAATACCTACACATTTTAATTTTTCATGATTTCAAACTTCTAAGTTATGGATGCATTAATGTATTTTAATAAATTTTCATATTTTATCTTTACTTTTTACTATTATTTTATCTTATGCTCAAAAACTAAACATTGGTTTTATTAATTTGTTATCGCGTTAGCATTAAATAAAGTAATAGTAAGAAATTCTTGCGATATTTAATTTTTAAAACCAATCTTTAGATTTTGAGCATAAGATAAAGTAATAGTAAGAAATTCGTGCGAATTTTTTACCATTACTTTATCTTATGGTCAAAATCTAAAGATTTTTTTTAAAAATTAAATATCGTAAGAATTTCTTACTTCATATTAAATTCGCGTGAATTTCTTGCTATTACTTGAAGAATAAGATTTATTTACTTACATGCTCGTTATGAGAATTTGGCATAATGTCGCAAACTTATTTGGCGATATGACGCTTTACTAAAGTGTCATTGTGCCAAATTTAAAAATTTGGCCTAATGTCGCTTGCGAAAGCGTCATTGTGCCAAATTTTCAAATTTGGCACAATGACGCTTGGCACAATTTTACGGCACCTTTTTTACTATCGATACCATCGCCGATAGTTTAAAACTATCGATAGTATCGATAGACTATCGATGTTCAGCGAACATTAGGAGCGGGTCTATTCCCTTCGGTTAAGTTTTTGAATAAAGTTTTTTTAGTGAAATTTTTTTATTTAAATCTTCACACTCAAAATTAACAAAATCAAAGAAAATGTTTTTTTTTTCAAAATTGTATGTAAATTAAGTAGGTAAGTACTATTTCTGTTTCCTAAACTGTAAATAAGTTTTGAGTCAAAAACGGTGCTAAAATATCTTCCACTTTTTAAGGAAATTAAATATAACAAAAACTAATTTTTTCTAAGAAAAACCTCTGTTTTTAATTCTGAGACTGGATTTCAAAGTCAATTAATAAACTATAGGATAAACTTTTCTTGGTTTTAAATATCCTGAATTTTTTTTTTTTGCTTGGTGTCTCTTGGGTGTATACCTACTGCATTCTGGACTTTGACTTTATCCTATTGAGAATAAACTCTGGAAATACCGAATACGGATAAAATGGTGATACTACTCCAGTTATCACAGTTCTTGAGCTTATCTCTTGATTGGCTCCAGCTTCCATAAAACCATATTAACCTTTTCCAACAGCCTCTTCATGGGAACATTAAAATTTAAGCCGCCATCACTTCAGGATGATTTTTCTTTTGTACAACCATAAGTAATGCCGAATTTCCGACTTATAATTGCAGCCGTTCGTCCAATTTACTCTTAGTAAAACAACATCATTACACTAACAACGCATTTGAAAGAAACAACATCAAGGTACCTTCCAGTGAATTTTAAATTTGGATAAAGGATTAATGTTTAAATACAGTGCATTCTCGATTATCGCAACTAATTAAAACAAGGGTGGTTGCAATGACCGAGGTTGTTGCAATGACCGAGTAAATTTTGTTTAAGCTTAATTCTAGATGCAAAGCGAAAATCGAAAAAACAGCACTTATAATATAATTCATTAAGATATTAATATATTATTTTTTGTTTGTGTTGTGTCATGTATATTTTTATTTCTCTTCCGATTCGGATACCATGAACACAATCAATGCTCCGATCTGAACTTTTCTCCGATCGGAGGATTCTCCGAACGGACACCATGATAGGGGGGATTATCTTTAGTTCTCTTTATAGCAATAATTATTTTCTTTGGAAAAAATTGTACATTTTTGTTTGGATTTTTAGATTTTTTAAAATCGCCATTTCTTGCAGTTTTTGAAGACTCAACATTTGTTCAATAGGGGCGAAGTGTTCTGGTGAAAGCTTGTATTTCAGTTTCAGTCTTTATTTTAAGAACAGGAATCTCAACCTCGGGCTTGCATATACATATAAAAACAAAAGTTGCACTTATTGAGTGCATTATTTTTTGAAGAGTTGCGATTACTGAGTCAACAGTGATATAAATTCAGCTGTTGCGAAAATCGAGGAGTTGCGTGAATCGAGAACGTACTGTATTAATGAATAGACCAACTATTTTGCGTTTGAGCGTGTAAGCATTATAGTTAAAGCGCTTTGGATCCTTAAATTAGAGCTGGAATGATTTATTTTTGTTTCAATTAATCATTCAAACCTTGGAAAAATATATGTAATATATGTATGTACAGTACATAATAGTTCTTATGTAAGCTAAGTTAAGTATTCAATCAAATAATCATCAACGCTCAATGAGCAACTCCAGATATCAGCTATATCTACATCTTTTGACGGCAACTTTTAAAATTTATTAATCTACCACCAACAAATGAACACCCACCATGTTCCAAGTTTTTCAATCTTATCTATCCAATGAAGAAAAAGGATCTGGAAGAAAACTTAAAATAAGGAAGTTTAAATCATTCGGAAAGACTGAGTTGGATGAGGTATCAAAACCAAACAGACGACACTATACAGATATCATATACCAGCTCACTATCACTCGGATGCCCGCAGCAATGAGTTGAGTTATTGAATCTGGTTTCGATCGCACTTCTTCCAATCGAAACTTTTCTCTTTTCTCGCACAGAAATACGGAAAACTACATCATCCTTCCTATCCCACAGAGCACACCACTTTCGTGATGGGCTGCTTTTTGTTTCATTTTCTATACTTCCCAGCCACAACTTTATACTTAACTTATATCTTAAACGGATAATGAGAGTTTTTGCTTGTGGTTTTTTTTTCGCCAAGGAAGAACAAAAAAGGAATCCTTTCTGTTTCTTCTGGGTATTTCATTCTTATAGAGTTGCATACAAAGCAATTTTCTTACTTCGCCAGCGATTTATGCAAATGCAATTCGGAAAGTTTATCCGCACTCCTGACCGCACATTGAATGCGTCGATGTCGACGAGTACGGGCGGACTTAACACGATACTGAACCCTGAAGGGAGGAAAAGTATTCTGAATTAAAGCAGAAAACTTAGTAGAAAATAATTAAAATATCCTAGAACTCAGTTTGTTTGATTTTTTTTGTATTTCTTTCAATTGAATTCTATGCTTCCCTTTTCCTGTTGGGTTCTTCCTTATGTTCCTTAGCTCGTCTCTTTGGCTAGATCTCTGTAATTAAATTTAAGTTTGCATTTCTCTCTAAACTGCAAAATCATTATCACTCGTTGAATGCAAAAACGGAAATGAATTCTTCGATTTTTATAAAAAAAAAAGACCAGAATCCTTGCACATCCGTTTATTGTTTTGTTTTTTGTATTAAGTTTGCTGATGCTTAGCCATTAAGATATAGCATTGAAACCGTCAGATAATATATAGCAGCAAATTAAGAATGCACATAACGATATAAAGCTATGTAAAAAAAAAGTCAAGGAATCTTTTATAGAGAAGCATTGAACTGTACACAACTTTCTGGATGAAACCACAAGATAACATGAAACAAAAGAAGTTATAAAGAGAGGGTAGGTTAAGGGTTTCATCCTTTTTTTAACTTTTCTTAGGAATTCAATTACAGAAATGCTTTTGAAGAATGAAGATATCGATGGTGTGTAGTGTGTTGAAGGGGATATACATACATTACAAATATACTATAAGACTTTTGAGCTCAATAGTTGACAACTTAACCAGAACTGGATTGCCTTTGACTGCGGCAATTTAAATTATTTTACCCATCTTTTCATATTGATGGAAGAAAGTATGTATGTATATAAGCTCTTAAATAAAACAATTATTTGACATTGTTGATCGATTGTTTTCTTTTCCTTTTAAATGTAACAATGTATACCTTATACAGTTTTGTAAGTCAATTTAAGGATTTCGAGAAACAGACTCCTTCAGACCATCCAAACGGAAGATTTCAGTCTGATATTCATAAAATAAATGCTAGTGTGCCCCAAGGCTCCGACTCTCCTCCTCATCTTCATCAACGGTCTTTTGTCCAAACTTCTAATCCACGTAATTGTTTTGCTGATGACAGTAGGTACTCTCAGCTTTTTATATATTCATTTTCAGATTCACAACCTTGTTCTTCAGATGTGGAACTGCAACGGCAGCGTAGGATAAGGTAAGCTCATTAAATCCCGGTCCTTACAGCATTGTTCAATGGAGAGTTTTCAACCGTGTGGAAATTGATGCTTCGAAACCCCAATGCTCTGTCTTCTGTCGTTAAAGCATGGTCATGTTCAACCACCTATTCTCTTGTGTTGAGGAAACCGAACATATTTGCGTTCTAGGTATGTCCATTATAAGCCACCTTATGTGGAACGATCACATATTTGATTTTGGTCGCCAAAAATGCTGCAAAATCCATAGGTTTCCTTAATCGATGTAAGAAATTATTTCCCCTTTCTTATTTGGCCACAATCTACAAGGCAGGTGTCCTGTTAGGAACACATTTGTGTTTCCTGGGTGGGATTAAAAAAAGCCTTAAAATTGATAGGTAGGTGAAAGAACAATTACCGAAACATTGGATTTACTTGAACATCCCGTAAGGTTTCTTGTTTTATCGCTATATACATCAACATTGCTCAAGCCAAATAGCCAATATGTTCCTCCACTTAAGAAATTTCCCCGTAACTCATCCCTGGAAAGGATTTTAGAAGATCGAAGAACAAAACAAAGTCTCCATGACCCCAAAAACTTAAAAAAAAACAGGTCTCTTTTTAACTGTAAATGCCACCGTGATCTATTTTCATTTATTGTTCCACTTTAACTGATATATCTAGAGGTACTAATCCTCTTAAAGCATTCATAAAAAAAAAACATTATAGGTACCTCAAGAAGATGACCTACTTTTTAAGCTATGTATAAATAATGTATATGAAGAATCTTTTCCTCTTTATTTTTGCCCTCAGAATCTTTATCCATCCAATTCATATAATGTCACCATCATTGACGTTCTAACCACAACCTGATCAACAGTAAGAAATTGAACTGAATTTTATACCGTTAAGTTGTTCGTTCTTACTCACTATCCACATTTTGGTTTGATAATGGAATACAAAAAAAAAACTCTGTCAGTGGTTTCATTTGAAGGCTTGCTATAAGGGAAGTTTGATGGTTGGGTTCGGTCTTAGGTATACATATATTTCCAACTCGAAATCCATTATTTCGCCGAAAAATAAATGTTATTTTTGTTCTGTCCTCTGCTATCAAAAGCTGCTTTAAAAATACTTCAAATTTTCAATTGGTTTTTCATTTTTGAGGAAAGAAAAGTTATTGGTCCTTTATCCATTGTTCCTTCCAAGTGTGGGCTTTTTGCTATGTTTCTTTCTTGTCAGATTGAAGGAGGACTACTCTTTTGCCAGAACACTATACACCTACCACTTTGGGCTTATTCGATTGATTTTCAGTTGTTTTTTTTCGATTTTATTCTTGCACAATATTATTGGCGATTCAATTTGATTTTTGAATTTTTCGTTGAAATGGTATAGAGTTGTTGAATTCTGAAATGACGATACTTTTTTGAAGAGCAGATACTTGAAATGGAAATTTATTCGAAATTCCTTCAACAATATTAAAATCTTTTGTATTGTATTTATGTATGTATGTATGTACATATGTACATAACATAATATGTAACATACAATAAAAGGCTCTTGTTGGTTTGTAAACCGATGACGGAGTAACTTATGACGAGTGGAAAAATCTATGGTGTTAGTGTTTATGGCACTTCTTGTTTCGTGTTATTTATTGTTGCCAACTTTTGCCGACATTGTTTTCAGTTAATTGAAGTTGAACTACGCAGCGATAAGAATTAAGTAAATTAAGGGGTTTTCTCTTCAAATAATAAATTTTCTTTTGCTTTTATCGGATTGACAGGTAAATCCCTGCAGCCAGCGGTTTGATAAATTCAAATATTTTTCCCAGAAAAAAAAAACATACTTAAGACAGAGTTTTTCGCATGATTAATGAGGTGGAGCATGCAAAAATAAACATTCATATGTCATTACGCTCTACAATTTAAAAACTTAAAATTTTTTGAAAAAATATAACGCACTAGCTAACCCCAAGGACTTCGTCCCGTTAAATATTTGGCGAAAATAGAATAAAGTCAAGTATTATTATAGTAATTGAATCATATTCGTTTTATTTAAATCTAATAAAAAGAATGAGACATTGATTGAATATAATCCTACAAATACGAATTTAACTGCGAACTGAATGCGTTTGAACTGGAACGGCAAACGGGTTGAAGTCGAGGGAATTCGCGGAAGCAGTCTTTCTTCTCCCTTGAACATCAGGCCTTTCAAAACCCTTACCACTATCACATTGTTCATGAGCATAGTCAGAATGAGTAGGGTTCCGTTGTATAGTTTTGGGTCATGAAGATTTCGTAGCATAGGTAATGATGTCACCAACTTTATGCCAACCGAACCCTAACAGTTTACGAATTCGACTGGATAATTGACGACTTCGTTTTCTACGCGATCGATAGATTTGTATGACTTTATACGAATTTGATTTTTAATCTTCCAATTTGTACCAGCGTTATTATTGTGTATTTTAACTTGAAAATGTAATTATTGTGACAAACTAGAACATTATGGTATCACGGATTGTAGATGTATTCTATAAAACTGTGGTGTAGATATACATATATATCACTTTGCTTTATTGTCAATAACTCCAGCAGCGTACATAATTTAATTTTTTAATTTTTGTTTGTACTCTTACATCATCTAAGTTTCCATACGAATCCTTACCTTTTTTGAAAATATTCTATCACCTTTTCATCAGGGATAATGTAAGATTCTAAATGGGAAAGAATTCAAATTGGTTCAGTAGTTTCGGAAGCTTTTCAATTCAAACAATCAGATCTTTCCTTTTTCTAATATTAGTTTAATGATAAAGCCTAGTACTCAGATCGCGCTAAAATTTATCTTCCATACAAATTTCCACCCAAGATAAATTTTAGCTTGGGTTTTTAGCTGAGTAGTACTCACTTCAAGCTAAATTCCAGCTGTCAGGCTAAAAAAAGTCTCCACAAAATTTAGCTTGCGAAATAATGTAAAATACATTATTTCACAAGATAAATTTTGACGTTTATCGATTATACAGCACCAAATTGATCCAAAACAATCCGCAAACACGGCAAAATGGAAAAAATACCAAAAGGTTTAAAAGTAAGTACCTACATTATAAATGTGCATGATAATAAATTACTATTATTAACTATTATTATTCATAAACTTATTTTATTTCAGAAGATAAACTTCCCTGCGAGGATAACGTGTGCCAATAGCAAAAATACTACGTGCTTCCTCATTGTCTCCTACGTGGTGGAACGACTGGATTGTTCAATCCAGGCGGCCTTGTAAGCATATATATAAACAGGACTACATCAATGAGAAGATATGACGATGAAAAAGGCGAACCTCAAGCACCTGCGTTTGCCAGATTGGTGCTTAGAATTATTGACGACTCCGATGGTAATGGACCATCTAATTGAATTCTGTGAAACTAAGTTAATAAATTCGTGTGTTAATATTCTCTTATTTCCTCAGCTGTCCCAATAATTGGAGGTGCCATAAGATGAATATCAACATATAATATAGAACTTGGATAAAACACAAACAAGGGGAAAGAAAATAAATAACACCACACAGAAACAACTGAACAACCGACTAACGATGATAAAGAAGATGACGAAAATCAAGACGAAGATTGTGACAGTAGCTGCAGCGAAGAAGAAGAACAGGATAATGAAGATCCATCACCGCGGAAGCATGGTGTCATAAAAGCATTTGCAGACTCCGATGACGATGAAGCTAATCCAAGTAAGAAATCCAATTATTCCCGATTAGACTTAAATATTTGTTTGCACTTCGAGGTTTGAAAAACTAAAAAGCCTTAGCGATGAGTTCCTCAGCAAAACCAATTCTCTAGTATGTACTTCATAGTATTTTTAGTGCACCTACAAAGACTTTTCAACTACACCGACTAGCAGCAGGCATTACAACAAAAACAGATTAACCAAATCAACTGCCAAGATAAATCTATTAACCACCAGCCTGAGTCATCCAGCGGACACCATTACAAATGGGGAAGTGGCAGGATATGAGCAAAGCGCAGAGAGTAAAATCGATCAGTCAGATAGCAGTAATAATAGTTCAATGAAAAAAAAATAGTCGTCAACATAAAGTACAATAATTGAAAATTTAGAATGAAACAACAACAACTTGTGTGTGCTACCACCAAGTTCAAAGGCTGGAGTTATAGCTATTTCACGGGGACCAACCCGATCATCAGACTCCTTTAGTGGTGCTTAATCGCTTTTATGTTCAATTTAATTTTTTGAAGAACTTTTGCCCGAGCTGGGCTTGAACAAGCGACCTAGCGTGTGAGGAGCTAGTGCACTACGCACTACGCCACCGCACCCACATGAAAGTTGTAAGCCAATTACAGGTTTTTTCGTTCTATCGAACTATACTGAACCGATTAGCATTTTTCTAAGCACACACAAGTAATTGTTGTTGTTTTATTCAGGTTCTTTCTATTATCTGCTCTCTTTTTCATAAGCCAACGATTTCGATTGGATTCGTATGAGGAGGGAGATGAGGCGAAAGAGTTGACACTGGTCAAGATTTAATTTTTACAATTTTAAGGAGGTACAATAACATGAGTCAGAATCAAGTAACCCAGCCGCCAGCCCTGGAGTCAGTTTTATCAACAGCCAAGAAGATATTTGAACAAGAAATTCAACTGAAACTGAAATAAGCGTGACACCATAAATAGGCTCACACTGGCATTGTCCCTCTAACTGGGAATTTTCAGAGTTTTGCCGGGAGGTTAGAAGAAATGTGGTTGGCAACATTTCTCTAGGCTTCATGCCATTCAAGCTGCGCGTCATCGAATGTCCTTTGAGAGAGGACTTTGCTACTAAGATGCCTTCTTAGCCCAAAGAAACAATGATTGACAAGAGTGGTTCTTTGCCGGTGTTAACGATCCTAAATTCAAAGTTTATCAACTTTTTAACACAAAAAATGGATTATTTGTTTGATACAGACATGTTTATTAAGGAAATAAAAGTTGTATGTATAAAGGCAAAGTCTTGACATTTTTTTTAACAAATAGTTGGCCTCATTATGTATAGCTCTATATTTTAACTTAAGATTTAGGCTCTAGGAACAACCTCTGGCATGAGAGCAAGTATTACATATATTTTTGTAATGTGCAAAATTGTGCGATCGAATGCAAAGATCTCTTCTTCTGAGTTACGTTCAATGGCTTTTCGATTCCAGCACAGTAGTTTCATCTCTCGTTTTGTAAAAATCATTGCAGCACCAGTTTCCGATGATACCGATGAAGTTACCATTATAACAATCTCTTCATTCTGCCTTTGCTTCTCTTCTTTTGTAGTTGATAGCAAAAGCTGCTGGATGTTAAATTTTGGTTTTAAACAATTTACTGTCTACATCAATGCAAATATCTCTTCTTACTTACTTGCATTCCACTTTGTGCAAAAATATTCGCTTCAAATGATATTTATGTATTTGCATAAATTTCGTTGCTTGGTGATCAGATCACTCTGCAATCTGCTGCAAATAGAGAGAACAAATACTTTGTTTTTTATTATATTATCGAATCGACTATGGAAGCGAAAAGCATCTTAACATTATTGGTAGGTAGGTATGTACATACATAATAAAGATTGTGTAACCATAGCAAAAAAAAACATTGTTAACTTTTCCACGGCTACATTAAATATTTATTGAAGAATACTTAACCTTAATAATAATAACAAATCAGAATTATTTATTAAGTATATTTCACAAACTATAATACAATATGTTAAAAATAATTATTGATTACTGCACAAACCATGTAAAAAGCTTATTAATAGCAAATTATAAATTTTAACTAAACCAAACTATTACAGTTCACAGATTTGTAAAACAGCTGCTTTCTCTCCAACTTCAAAATTTAGCGCGACTTTTTAGCAAGGGTGTGAAGAGATAAATATTGTAGAGATAAAATGTAGTTTAGCGCGATCTGAGTACTAGGCTTAAGCAAAAGTCTTACAACTTTTTTTTCGAAACGAAATGTGGAACAAATGAAACGAATAATTGAAAAAACCATATGAAAAAAAAAGCAAAACAAACCTTACCCTATTTAGGTAAACATACAATACAGCTGAATTAAATTTTATCTATAGCAAGAACCTATTATAGGTTAAGGGACTGTTATAGTCTAATGACAGCTTCATACAATAATTGTCTAAGAATGTCGCCAAAATAATAGATAGCGATGCTAGCTTTCAAAAGGCCACTTCAAAGAAAATTAACAAATTATAATTTTGACATAGAAGCTCGCGACATCCTGTTCTTAAAAATTCAAAAAATTCCAGTCATCGCCAAAAAATATGGAACATTTTTAAATTTCATCCATAGAAAATGGGCGTCATCTATGATAGTTTTTAAATTTCATACTTTAAATGGGCGATGTCTATGATATTTTGTCTTAAAAATAATCCAGCTTAAGCATATTATATTATATTATAAGGGCTAGTGTCCCAAAAATAACCGAGACTAAAATGGGACCAACTTATGGTAGGTAACTAGCAGTCCGTATACATAAGGTCCATGATCTAAAGCATTGCTTCAAGGAAGTCAGCACCAGCTCACATCAGATGAAACTCAAAATAAAAAGTTCATTAACATAAACAATATACATTATATAGATACTAAAAGATGTATCTTCAATAATTATTGTACTGAAGATCATTTCGCACCTCCGGTGTAATATCGACACAATTGCAGTTTTTTCTGAAATTGAGTTAAAAACGCCATAATTTCCCAAATGTCAAGTTTTATATGTGGTAAAATCGACTGAATAGTCAGTTATTTTTAGGACTCTTGAAGTCGATCCTGTAGGCCTATTTTAGGGCGTTTTTTTTGCATTTTGAATAAGCAAGCAAACTTTAAACGTGATTCCTCAATATTTCAGAAAATTGAATTTACGTCGTTATTACACCGGAGGTGCAATACCTATGTGAAAATTCAAATAAAACATAAATAAGCAAAATGCTTAAATTTTTTTTCGGATTGTCCATGTTTCTCGCCCCTAAATTACCAGTTCATTAAATTAACTTCCCTCGGTCCACATTTAATTGCGATATTTCATAATTATGTATGTATGTATGTTCGGCCAACAGTTCGCGAATTTCATTTCGCAAACTATTATCTCACAAATGTCTTAATATTTTTCATTTATTTTGCAAGTTTCAGTTGGCAAATTGACAAGTATGGTGAGAGCTACTGATTAGAAGTGTCTTACAAGCGGGCAGTTTTTCTTGTGTTTTCTCCAATAATTAAGTTCCCAATCTCGATAATATTTTGACAATTTTTTCTACAAGAGTCAATCTCAATACAAGGAGTGAAAAAACATCAAAGTGACAATTATAAAGACCAAAATTTAGCATTTTTAAATTAAAAATTTATTTATCATTGAATGAGTTGCATGAACATGAATTCCTTTGTCTCACTTCGAAACTCTAAGTCAAACCAAAATCAATCACCAAACCCTTGCATCTATATCTATGTCTGTTCCATACAATAAACGAAGCCGTCCACAACACACCGTGACTAATTTAAAAACAAACAATAATAACTCACCTCGAACTTCGCCGCAACAAACTTCAAAAAAATGGCTTTTGATGACCGTGCCTTGTTGTCCAAATTGGATGAGAAACTTGGCAAACAAAGTGATTTCATAATATCCCTCTTATCAAAACAAATTAGAGATGACAACCAGGAACTTGCTAGCAAAATTCAAGTTCAATTTGATGTCGTAAACAAAAACATAAACGATATAAACATGAAAAAAACATGATAAAACACATTAAAGTCAATAAAATGCAACTCTGTCTCAAAGATATTGGACTTGAATCAACTTCTCAAATTTTTATTCGCGAATCCTTATCACAACGCAATAACTATTTAGTTCGGCACGCAATTCAACTAAAAAAAGTAAATAAAATTGCTGCGGTGTTTATTATTCGTGGCCGAGTATACGTCAAACCCATGCTTTCAGATGTCAAAGGAGTATGTGTTGATAACGTAGAAGACCTTGATGGAATTGCCAGCTTAACACTACATGAAAATTGATACTATTTTTTTTGTTTGCTTGTTTTTTTTATCGCTTTATCAAGTTAATTTTTTATAATACTCTTTTTCTTCCTTTTTTATAATAAATCTTGTGCTGCATTACATCTCATCTTATACTGAATACTAAATAATTTGTTAAAATTTTCTTTTTTTCATCTTTTTTGCTGCTTTGTTTTATCTATTTTGAAGGTGACTTCGCGTTTCAAAATCTGGTGAAACCACTCTTCAAAATCTTAATTTTGAAATTCTTTCTTTCCTCTCTTGTTATTATCCCAATGGAACAAGTTGATATTGGAGGAGCTTTCGCAGGTAGTAGTAACGAGGGCGTCTTGCGGTCGATGGTAAAAATTTTAAATAATCAAGGGACAGGCCTTCGGGTATGTCATTTGAACGCGCAAAGTTTATTTCGTAAAATTGACGAGCTTAGGGATGTGTTTGGAGATTCTGATACCGATATCATTTGTGTCTCTGAAACTTGGTTTCTGGATATAAATAGCTAATGACGCATTGTATAGTTTGGGAAATTATAAATTATATCGGGCCGATAGATACGGGAGAAGAGGAGGGGGAGTGGCAGTGTACGTACGCAAAGATTTAATCTCTAAATTTAACTGTAAGTCCAAAGAAAGGAGTTCGATGGAGTATGTTTTTATAGACATTATTGCTGAAGACATTTCTTTCACCATAGGCGTTGTGTATATGTCACGGTCAAAGCCCGATCTCTAGTCAAACCTAGGTTTGACTAGTCAATGCTCAACATTGACCAGCAGCCTTGGTCAAAGCCCGATGGATACTTTAGTTTCGGGCTTTGACCGATGAGTTTTTAGTCAAACCTAGGTTTGACTAAACTGGTCGGTCAAAGTCCGAAACGAAATTATGAGATTCGGACTTTGACCAAGGCACTGATGGTCAAAGTTAGAGGGAAAATAATGTTTGTATGGTGTGAGAGAATGAATCCTCTCAATTGAGAGATATGTTTGACTAAACTGGTCGGCCAAAGTCCGAAACGAAATTATGAGATTCGGACTTTGACCAAGGCACTGATGGTCAAAGTTAGAGGGAAAATATTGTTTGTATGGTGTGAGAGTGGGAATTCTCTCAATTGAGAGAATAACCACTCTCAGCTCTCACACCATACAAACAATATTTCCCAAACAATATTTCCCACTCTCACACCATACAAACAATATTTTCCCTCTAACTTTGACCATCAGTGCCTTGGTCAAAGTCCTTATCTCATAATTTTGTTTCGGACTTTGACGTTGCTATGACCCCCCTGCCTACGCTTTTGGAAAATATTTCTTTGCGATCTTCTAAAATGCTTGTTTGTGGTGACTTTAATAGCAACCTTCTTGCTGATACCGTTCTGGTCGATGAAATGAGGACCTTTGATTTGTTTCCAGTCAACACCACCATTGCCACGCATTTTGTTGGTAGATCGCAAACACTTATAGACGTTTTCTTTGTACGTGATATCAGTGATGTTCTAAATTACGATCAGTTGTCAGCGCCAGCTTTTTCAAAACATGATCTCATTTACATAGCGCTCGACTTTAGCATGAACAGTTTTGAGACCACTTTTGAGTACCGAGATTTCAGTAGAATAGATTATTCTCATTTGGAACAAGATGTTCAGAGTATTCAATGGGATAATGTTTTCTATTTACCTTCTCCAAATAATCAAATAGAATTTTTGAACACTAAATATTTTAAATCTGTTTAACAGTAATGTTCCAGTTAGAACAAGAAATTTAAATCGTATGCACAACGCCCCTGGTTTTCTAATGAAATCCGACGGCTCATATCTCAACGGGATCAAGCTTATGGAATATGGAAGAGATGTAGATTAGAGGTTCACCATCAAAGTTATCGTTCTCTTCGCAACCAAACTGTTAGTAAAATAAGATCCGCTAAAATTGAAATGTATAACAGAAAGCTAGGAACCCCATCAAATAAGCGTCAATTATGGAAAAATCTGAGGGAAATAGGGATAGGAAAACAAAACAATAACTGCAAGGTAAATATCGATGTTGAAGTACTTAATCAAAACTTTGTCTCGCATCCTCTTCCACATCTTTCTCGTTCTTTATCTGAGCGTCTTGAAGCCATTAATATTATTTCTCATTCAGGTACGGTTTTTGAATTTATTCGTGTGGAAAGCACAGATGTAGTTGAAAGCTTACTTACTATCAAATCAAATGCGGTTGGCTTTGATAACATACACCCAGTTTTCGTCAAGTCTATTTTACCATATATTCTGCCTTATTTAACGCACTTTTTTAATACAATTCTTATGACTGGTGTTTTCCCGAAAGTTTGGAAACAAGCTAAAATTTTGCCAATTCAAAAAGAGCACAACACAAACGAATACAAACCCATTTCTATTCTTCGTTATTTGTCCAAAGTATTTGAAAGAGTAGTACAAAAACAGCTCAATGTTTATTTAAGGGCGGAGAACATCATGTCCACTAAGCAATTTGGTTTTCGTCAACAGCATAGTCACACTACGGCTATTATAAATGTTGTCGAGGATATCAGACAGACATTAGACGATGACTTTGTAACTTTTTTAGTACTGCTTGATTTCTCAAAAGCCTTCGACACGGTGGGATCATTATAATTTATGTTATAAACTCTCTTCCCTGTACGGTGTATCACCATCTGCGGTCCAATTAATAAAAAAGTTTTTGCGAGACAGAGAGCAAGCGGTCTCTGTAAACAACAGAATCTCAAGCTTTATTCCAACAGTTAGAGGAGATCCTCAAGGTTCAATTTTGGGTCCACTTCTCTTTTCGTTGTATATCAATGAACTTCCCGCAATGATCTCGAGCTGTTCAATCCAAATGTATGCTGTTGATGTCCAGTTGTTTAAAAGCTGTCCTCTAACAGATCCCAAATGCTTGTACACCCTCAATTTTCTTATCGGACCTCAGAGCAACAATTTTTCGTCAGTGCTATACGTCTGTGGAATATCTCCTTCCAAGGAACTTAAGAAGAATAAGTGGTGACAGCCAGTTTCGTAGAGAGCTTCGATGTTACTTTCAGAATGCATAGGATGTAAAATGTTCTTCCAGTCATATTAATAAGTGAGATGTATATGTATTAAAGCTTTTTCTTTTTTTTTCGATTTTATAAATTTATTTCAATAATTTTGTCTTTTTTTTTATATATACACTTTCTAAATGATGTAGTTTTTCCATTTATTATAATGTATAAACTGGCAGAACACTAATTTATAAGATTTGCTTCTTACTGTGTATGCATTAAATGAATAAACTAAAACTTTTTGATCATCTCGCTTGAATATTAGCTCGCATAAGTTATTCCGCATTTTTTTGTTTTGCATTTTGATCAACTGGCATAAATATCATGTAATGTTTTCAACTTTTCTTATCTCGCAAACTATTAATTCGCCACACCGTAAATTTACCGATTTATCTATTTTCATGTGTTTTCTGTTTGTCAATAAAGTGTTGTTGTACATGAAAATATAAAATTATTCTGCATTATTTCTTTTAAGTTGTTTCGCTTCATTTTATTTTAAATATTATTTTGTTTTTGTCTTTTTTTAATTTTGTTGGCTTTAATTTTATCACATTTAAGAAATTTCGCGCGAGATGTATGTACGTATCTACGCAAGACGAGATATGCCGTAAAGAACTGCGAAATAACAAAATGAGAATTATAGATACCCTAATGACAGCAGCGAATTAACTAAATGCGGGAAAAAACCCGCGAGTTGTTCCATACCCGTAGTGTATATATGTATGTAGATGTAGATGTACATCATTGATATTAAAAGTAGAGTTCTATATCTTTTAGGTCTTAACAACACTTTTTTAACGAGCTTGAATGTGTTGCAATGCAATTTTACCTTTCGACACTAACTCATCCAACTCTTCCAAAATCCAAAAAATTTAAGGTACCTATCTAATAATTCAAATCGTTTTTATCAGATAGAAAAAAAAAGACTTTGAAAATGGTCTATCTTCCTTTACGCATGCTGCCATTGAAACCATCCATTTATGATTCGCGTACTTTTTTCCTGTGTGTTTATTTTTGTCATCAAACATGACATTACGATGATAGCGAGAAAAAAGATGGTCTAAAAATTCTGTCCGTCTGTCTTGTGATGCTTTTTGTTTCCCAGCTGGGGTAGCTACAGTGGGGTCCGGGGTGGTAATAAAGAAAGCAAAAGAAAAACTTTATTTTGGATTAATTTTCGACACTGTTTATTTACTTATATTTTTTTCTTCTTAGTTCTAATGTACAAATTTAATAAATATATATATTAAGCAAAATTTTAACGAACTCGTATGCACCCGTGGGATCCGTCCCTGTCCTGGTGGCGGCAAACCAGGAAATATGTGGGTTACTCCCGAGTAACCCTATGTCCAATCGCTTGTCTAGAGGAGAAAGCGAGAGGAAAGTTTTGGTGGGAATCGTCCCTGTCCTAATGCTGTCAAAATTAGGAAGTTTAATTGGATTACCCGAGTAACCCTGTGTCCAATCGCTTGTCTAGAGGAGAAAGCGAGAGGAAAGTTTTGGTGGGAATCGTCCCTGTCCTAATGCTGTCAAAATTAGGAAGTTTGGTTGGATTACCCGAATAACCCTGTGTCCAATCGCTTGTCTAGAGGAGAAAGCGAGAGGAAAGTGTTTTTCTTTTAACGCGGCGAATGGGTTTAACCCTGTCCCATCTACACCCTGAAGGGGAGGAGAGAGGATAAAAATAAAAAAAAAGGAAGACGCTTCTGACTCGAGGGGGACTTCTTGCCAGTAACACTTGTAGCTTGACCCTTTTCTATCAGTTTTACTCTGATTCAACTCGAGACAGAAGACGAAAATACTACGAAAATATGCTTTTACTTATAAAATATCTTACGTTAACATAGTGTTAATTATATTTAAAAAAAAAATAATTGCTAATGTAAGCCATAAATACAAATAATAAATGTGGTGTGGTGATGGTGCGGTATGTGTAATCGGGTGTTGAGTGAAGAATGCAGTGCGGCGGGTGTGAGGGTATGTGTCTGGTCGTTGCATACTTGCAGGGGCTGGCTTAAATATTATTGTAACGAAGTTTGTTGTGGAACGCTTCGTTACAGTCTGTCTGTATGTATAGACACCTACAGCTCAAACGGGTAGGCCGAATTGCTGCAAACTTGGTATAGGTATAGAGTTTTTAGGTATTGTACAGAGGGGAAATTGAATTTTTTTTTAGCTCACAAAATAACGGTACATGCCATATAACCGTTACGTTACAGCTTATTTTTATCGAAAACGGCTCTAACGATTTTGATTCAAAAAAATCTGTGTAGCTTTTTATGAACGATCAATCATATGGGTGAAAAAGTTTTAAAAGATGTTTAAGAACGGTACTTTCCATAGGACCGTTATTTTTGCTTTCGACTATCTCGAAAATGGCTGAACCGATTCTTCAAAATTTCACACATATATAGGTACCTATAGGTGTAGATCAATTTATACTGCAAACCAATATGTGCGACCCAGTCGTATTTTACTTTCCGAAGCATACAAGTTAACAAATCTACGTATTAAATGACGATTTTTGGTGAAAATAAAAAACATTCCATACCCATATAAAATATATACAAACTCACAAGAGTTATCTCTTTTTATGAATAAGAATGTACGTAGGTATATTTCTTAGCTATGGAATATCAACAGCTGTGACAAATTATTATAAAATGTATTCTAAAGAAAGAGGACTGAGTAAAATAAAATTAAAATACTATAAACGTAATGTGTCGTCCTTCTGTTTTCGCTGCACATTAGTTGTGTGAATAGAGTATATATACAAAGTGTTAAGGAATTTCCTTACTTTTCAATGTGTGCTCACGCTCAGTCCTACTTTTAGCCTTTGATCAGCGTTTTATTTCAGTGATTTTACTAAGTTGGTTTGGATTTTAAGATACAATTAAACTTACGTTAGACGGATTGAATTATTATTCCGTTTACGGAATCTGGTATAGGAGCTTAAATGGAAGTACAAAAGAAATAAGCTTTTTAAATATTATGACTTCAATTCAAACGAATCAGAATCCAACTATAATATTAATGAAAAGTATACGCTTGTGATTGCTGAAACCGTACTCGTTTAAATTTAGGTTATTATGAAGTGTTCCGATATACATACCTACATATACATATATACTTAGAATTAATTTTTTGGACTAAAAAAGAAATGTTTTGAAAATGTCATTCCTTCGTATTAATCTCTAAGCTAAATATTTAAAGCTTTACAGATACGCTTAAAAAAAAGTTAGAATAAGAAAAGTATATAAATGTTTGAAAAAAAGCAAAATAATCGGTGTCGATCAAGAACTCGTCGTGGGCGGTCGATTGTCGTGTGCGGTCGCGTTGCTAATTGTGCGCGTGTGCCCCCCCCCCCCCAAATTAATCAAACAAAAACAGAATAAACCACTAAATCCCCATATTACATATGAAAAAAATTAATTCAGCCCATTAAAATACCCAAAATTACAAAAAATTAAATAAACAAGTGTCAAAAAAAAGAAAAAGAAAAAAAATACACCAAACCTTGCTCGCATTCGCAGCACAGTATCCAACAATACCCATCCTCTCCACCCGCGCCACCCATAACTGTTGCTTTCTATGCAATGCAAGCCTCTTGTGAGGCTTATCGCAAGAGGTTTTGCATTGGATAGGTGAGTAGCATTTGATGTATATTTCATTCGTGTTTTTTGTCTATATTAATTCCCGTTTGCAAATTGTTTTATGAGCATAACACCTAAGACAGTTTGTTTATAATTGGAATTAATATGGGCCTATACTGCACGGCTGAAATTAGTTTCGTCAAAGTTGAATCTTTTGTGTTTAGTTTTTCAAAATGGTAAGTGATTTTTGTGTTGTATATTCAAATGTTCGTGGGCTAAGAAAGAATTTCTTTTCTGTGTACGGTGTACGCCCATACTGTGCAATACAGGCCAGCTGTTTTGGCATTAAGTGAAACCCAGGTTGGACAGAATACTGATTTATCAGAATTTTGTTTGTTTGGATATAACTTAATGCCATTACTTTTTTCCCACCATGGTCTTGTCGTTTATGTTAGGAATGATATTGCTTGCCAGAGCCTTCCCCAATATGGGCATTGTTCTAATACGAACTTTAATTTCCTGTGGCTCAAATTCACTGTCCGCAAGCATATCATTCATTATTGTTTTCTTTACAGGAGTCCGAATCTTGACAGCATGTCTACTTGTGATGAGTTAGATGTTTTGTCAGATTCAATTTCCCGAATTGTTTCCCATTGTCCTCACAAGTCGTGATTGCGGGCGACTTCAATGTAAACAATTCAAGTTGGCTCCGCTATTCTGGCCAGACAACACTCGAAGGAAGGTATACCGAGATCTTTGCTGAGTATAACCATCTTACCCAGCTTGTCGATGAGCCTACTCGTATACCGGATGTTGATGGGCATTCCGCCCATACTCTTGACTTGTTCCTTACTTCCCATCCTGATAAATATACTATTAAAGTAACTTCTCCATTTGGCACCTCGGACCATTGTGTCATTTCAGCTAATTTCTCGATCTCCAACCATCCAGTTAAAGAAAAAATTCCCACTAGGACCGTTTGTCAATACGAGAAAGCCAACTGGGAAGGTCTGAATAATTTCTTTAGCAAATTTAACTGGTCATTATGCTTCCTCGATAATGACACTGATGCCAGTGCTGAAATGATTACAGCAGTGATTTTTCTTGGAATGAGAACTTTTGTCCCTCACAGAACAAACTGTATTAAGCCAAAAGAAAAGTCTTGGTTTTCCGAAGAGTGTAAAGAAGCTATCAGGTTGAAAGAATTAAGCTTCCGATCCTACAAAGCCAACCCAACTGAGGAAAATCGGAAGAAACACAAACAAGTTAGGAACTCGTGCAACTCCGTTATACAGAAAACGAAATTTTTACATGACCAGAAGTTACGGCAAAAAATTCTGCAATGTCCCAAAGGCAGTAAAAACTTCTGGTCATTTGTAAAAAAACGTCAAGAACTCAACGTCATCATCAGTTCCAACGCTCATCGTCGACGATAAACCTATTGTCAGCTCTTCAGAGAAGGTGAATATGCTCGCAGCTCATTTTGCTGCAAGTTCTACGTTGCCTGCAAGCAACAAAGCCCTTCCTGTACTTGAGAATGTTAATTCTTCTATGGGACAGATATTTTTCCGCACTCGTACAGTAGCAAGAGTACTTCAAGATCTTGATATACACAAATCCGCTGGCCCGGATGGTATACCCCCTATTCTTCTGAAGAAGTGTTCTTCATCGCTGGCAAAACCACTGCGTAAGCTTTTTCATCGCTCCTATCGTTCAGGAATCTTTCCTAGTAGATGGAAAACAGCATTTGTCCAGCCCGTCCCAAAAAAAGGTTACTCCTCCTCTCCCTTCTCCTACCGACCAATTGCACTTACGTCCCTTCTTTCCAAGCTCATGGAAACGCTGATAAATCGTCAGCTCAAGAAATATCTCGAAGATCGGGAGCTTTTAAATGACCGTCAATACGGCTTTCGCAGCAATCGTTCCACTGGTGATCTGATGGCATATCTCACCGAACAGTGGAACAAATCTGTGCATCGCTTTGGCGAAAGCAAGATTATTGCGCTTGATATTTTAAAGGCATTTGATAGAGTTTGGCATGAAGGTCTTATCGAAAATGCGTGCATTTGGTATCGATGATACTCTTATTCGTTGGATTAGAAGCTATCTTCTGGACCGATCAATACAAGTTGTATTAGACGGTTTCAAGTCTGATCTCCACAAAATAAATGCTGGTGTGCCCCAGGTCTCCGTTCTGTCTCCGACTCTCTTTCTCATTTTTATAAATGATCTCTTGTCTGTGACTTCTAATCCATTAAATTGTTTTGCTGACGACTCAACCCATAGCTTTTCATATACGTTTGATAATTCACGGCCTTCGCCTTCGGACGTGTTATTACATTGAAATCGTATGATAAGCTCATTAAACTCCGATTTAAACAGCATTGTGAATTGGGGTACTAGAAATCGTGTGGAGTTTAATGCGTCGAAAACTCAATGCTGTCTTTTGTCGTTGAAGCTAAACATACCCCCTATGCCATTATCCATGAATGGTACTTGTATCGAGGAGGCCGAAAAGCTATTAGTACTCGGTAAGTGTATCAGTGACAATCTTCGTTGGAATGATCATATACTTGAGATTGCCAAGAATGCTGCAAGGTGCTTAGGCTTTCTTAATAGATGAAAGAAGTTTTTCACCCCTTCTGATCTAGCTATTATTTACAAAGCGTTTATACGCCCAAAACTCGAGTATAACTCCCATCTCTGGGCAGGTGCTTCTCAAACTTTTCTTCACCTGCTCGACAGAGTTCAGAAAAAAGCGTTAAAATTGATAGGAGAGAGAAGCATTATGGAAACATTTCCATCCCTTGAACATCGTCGAAATGTTTCATGTCTTTCCTTATTTTACAGATTCTTTTACAAAACATGCTCACTCGAGGTAGCCAGTTGCGTTCCACCCCTTAAACATTTCCCCCGTAATACTCGTCTTGCTCAGTTTACACTTGAGCCCAATTTCGGACGTACCGTGAAATATAGGGATTCTTTCTTTAGCCGTACAACACGAATGTGGAATGAATTGCCTGGCACAATTTTCCCTTGCCATTTTGATCTTCAAACATTCAAGATCAATGTTCATCGACACCTCCTTTCCCTTCCTCCCTAACTTCCTATCGCTCGCGCTGTGACTTATCATTAAAAGGGCTATAACAAACCCCTTGAGCGCGTGTGCCGTTAAAAAAAAAAAAAAAAAAAAAAAATTTAAGCATTAATTTTTATCTTGTAAAATAAAATAAAATTGATGGAGAATATACAAATACAACACATTCAAAGATTCTTTTAAGGAAAAAACTACAAGCCTTATGGAAAAAGGTTATGTAGCAAAGTTGTAGGTAATTGAAAGATTTGCATATACTTTTTTTTCACATAACCTCAAAATGTATTTCAAAAATTCAAATAACAAAATGTTTGGTTTCTTATTTTCATCTTTTACAAAAAAAAATTGTTTACGAAATTTTGTGAAAACTTACCTTTATATGTCACAAATACACTGTAATTTTTTGGATTCAAATATATTTATAATATTTTTGACGTTGTAAAAAAAAAATATACATTAAAATTGTAGATTTTTTTAGAAAATTAAAAAAAAAAAAAAACAACAAAAACTCGAATCCGAATTTTCATGATGTAAAATTTTGAGCTTTTTATTAAAATTAAGGTACACTTTAATTACTCGGAAAATAGTTTTCGCAAAATTTCGTAAATATTTTGTTTTTGTAAAAGATAAAAATAAAAATGTTGTTATTTGAATTTTTAACATTTGACAGGTTATGTGAAAAAGTCTGTAATTATATAAAAGTTGTAGATCTTTTAATAATTTACAACTTTGCTTTTAAACTTTTTTTTCATAGAACTTGTATAGTTTTGCTGGAAATCGAGACAACGGTTTTTTTTTTGAAACATCCAATTTTGGTAATTTTTTTTTGGATTTGTATCGAACCAGGTAAACATAATGTATTTTGAACGGGAATTCAATATAAGGCGTCAGGCGAGACGAACCTTGCCCGGTTCGCTAGTTGGAAATAAATTCAATCAATTTTAGAAAAACACGTAAACGTGAAGACTATTAAAAAAGGAAATTAATATGGCAGTAACGCGAAGACCGAAAAATAAAGCGGTTGATGAGTTGGGCTCTATTTTAGTAAAGGCCAAAAATATGTATTCAGCTTTTTGCACTGTGTGCAACAAAAATTTGCTAAATAAAGGAATTGAGTTCTTTTGAAATATGCATTGAAGTTTTGTTTTTAAAAGGTAACTATCAAATCATTTAAAGAAATGCAGTTTCTTAATACTAACTTACTTAAGGTGGCGCACACGGTTCATTGATAGATAGATAGATATTTATTTTCATGTTTATAGATACAAGGGTTACAATTATTGTTAAGTGTTTTGGCGTTGGCATTGCCGTCTGCCAGATTGATTTACGAGTACATTCAAAAATCAAAGGGTTAAATTTAAGTTTTAAATTATAAAATACTATACAAACGTTTCAAAGATAAACCGAGAAAAAAAAATTGTATTACATATAAGATATTGAAATTAAAAACGAGTAATCCAGGCTTTGAGTTAAGCTTAAACAGAATTTCTTATTTACAAATTACAAAGATAAAACTTTTCTTTATTTGGGAGAGTAAAACATTGAATGGCTTTTAGTTTAGCTAAAACAAAATGGAAAAACAGTCTACCAAAGTCTTAGATCTTTGATAAGATAATTTTAGTTTAGTTTAAACAAAACAATAACCAAAAAAAAAGAAAGGATTGAAGCAGGGTGAAAAACATGACATAGATACTCTTATTAAGAAGTGTGATTTTAAATTAAATTCGGACATAATCATGTTCCTATAAGCAGATGCTTTATCGAGATATTGAAACAGATTTGACCAGTTTTCACCATTTAAAACATTAATAGTTTGCTCCATAGTCAAAGTTAATTTTCCAAAAAATTGAGTTCTTAGTTCCTTGTAGATTGGACAGATTGATATAAAATGAAAGTTATCTTCTTTAGATTTCATGTTACAAATTGTATAGTGAGTTATGTGTGAGCTTTTGTAAGGTGAACCGTTTAAATCTAGTGATTCCGTTCTTGCTCTACGGACGGTTCATTTTGAACAACGTCCTTAATCAACAATCCTCAACAGCTAGGCCGATCAAAGTTGGTTGAGGTCGTTCTCCACTTGATCGCGCCACCTTAGATGGTGTCTTCCAGAACTGCGTCGGCCCTCCGGATTGGAATTAAAGACTCGTCGGGCTGGTGCGTTTTCATCCATACGCTCCACATGACATAGCCGGTGCCGTGACATAAGGCCATAGTGTCATGAAGCCATATTTCGAAACATGGCCTTATGACGCATAAGACCATAATTTACGTTATGGCCTTATGTCACTTTGCGAAAGCGTCATGAGACCATATATTTTTTGCGTCATAAGACCAAATTGCATACGGCCATATGAAGCTTTGAGAAAGTGTCATAATGCCATATGGCTATTTAAAGAATTATTATGAAATTACTGAAAACAACAAAATAAAGTTTTTTACCAGTAGAATAATGGATAAACAATTGTAGGATGATCTCAGTTATTTAAATTTCGATAGGAAGAAAATTGATTGAATCCTTTTTGGGATATATTTTTTTAAATTATTATTATTATTATTAATTATTATTATTTAAATTTCGATCCAAAGAAATATAATAATTTGAACAACTAAAAAAATATATCCCAAAAAGGATTCAATCACACGAATAAAATCAAGCTATTACTTTTTACAATTAAAAAAAAACTTTAAACTAAAATAACTAACATGATTATCATGTGTAAAGTGAACAATTAATAATTACTTATATCTGCAAGTTCGCACAATATTAAAAGTTGCGTCTAATAAATAGTTTCTGGTGGAACCTATCCCCAAGCTCTGAATAGAAGTTGCTATTGTGGGCGATATCAATACCGTATAAGAAAATCTTTTTTCCATAGCAGTGCCCCTATAAAATGGTGTCATAAGGCCATAATGACGTTATGACACTTTGGTAAAGCGACGTAAGGCCAACACTTCGAATATGGTCTTATGACACTTTGGAATGCGTCATAAGGCCATATTTCGAAATATGGCCTCATGACACTATGGCCTTATGTCATGGCACTGACCCAGCCATCAAAGCCGCTGTATTTTCAGCTTCTTTGCCAGGTCAATGTCGCTGTATAGCCCCTAACAGTTCGTCATTGAATCTTCTCCTCCATACCCCATTGATACATACAGGACCAAATGTTACCCGAAGAATTTTTTTCTCATAGCACCCAGCCTGTATTCATCCGATTGTGTCAGTGTCCACGCTTCTGCCCCATGAAGCAGGACTGGGATGATAAGGGTCTTGTATAGTGTCTCATTGGTCCTTTGAGAGAGGGCTTTGCTACTAAGATCCCTTCGACTAAACTCTTCACTGATGTTGTTCTGAGACGTTATAGCGGAACCCAAATAAAATAGACAAATAGACAATAATGCCAATATCAGGGATGCCAAGAAGTGGCATGGCTCTGTATAGGTAGTTCCTAACGATGCCATATATGCGACTTTAAAATCGATAAAGAGAAGGTGAGTACCGAAACCGATCTGGAATTCTTGGCTCTTTTCTAAAATCTGTCAGAGTGTGAAAATTTCTAAAATCTGTCAGAGTGTGAAAATTTGGTCTACGGTTGCCTTACTGGGCCTGAAACTACACTGATGGGGGTCAATCAGTTCACGTGCGAAAGGGTTCACGGAGAATTTTCCAATGATATAGGTTGATATGTTTAATAACAATGGGACGAAACCGCCCATTCTCCTTAATATTATTTAAAAATAATTTTCAGGTTTAGGACATAAAATAAAATAAATAAATAATGAAAATTGTCTGCATTGTCTATAGACTTAGTCTTATACTTAGTTATTATGTCAACAATGTATACATTGTTGACATAACTAAGTATGTAGTCAATTGCAAATTGTCTGCTAGCCTTGCACTTTGGATAAAGCTATAGATATTCAGATAGTCCAAGTACCTACTACATATTTATTTATTTATTTATTGAAATAGCTTATAAAGTTAATAACAAAGTATTTGTTTTAAAGCATCAAGATAGCTAGACCATATGATGCTGTCTCTTAAACTTCATATGATTTAACATAATTTCAAATTGAAAAAATAAAAGAAGTATTAAAAGCAATTATAAGAATTAAATCACCAAAAAAAAAATATATATTTTATCAAATTTTTGATGGGCGGATGTGGCATGTTTGATGTATTGAATGGATCGTACTTCAGATGGATTAAAAATTTCGGGAAGTTTTTCATTTATTTCGTCTGATGATACATTAATTAGACGAGATAGAGTACATTCAACAAGGACATGCCATTAATCAGGTGACTTTTTAGATATCATAAACAATTTTTTAATTTTTTGGTCAACCAGCACTCTTAAGCAATACCAAATCAGGAATAAATAGCTCCAACAGAATAGAAGGTTTCTGCCAGAAAATAAGTAAAGCCAGTTGTGTTTACCATGGTTGAATCGCTTTATGCTGATTAACCACAATTTTGCCTTCAATATAGGGACACAATACATATGTACATGCACATATGTACATATACCCTATGTCTATCCTATTGAATATTACTGCTTCATCAATTAGATGCTTCTACTTTCTACAGTTGGTTTCCTGTCGCATCACCAACAAGCTTTCCTTCATTGAACGTTTCCTATTCAAATGGGACAAGGAGACAGGAGGAAGAAGACAAGGGGATATAGGAGTGTATCCGTGTTGATTTATCCATTCATAGTTGTGCTTCAATCACTTTTGTATGCTATCGATAAAGATGCATGAGGGGTAAAGGGTAAAGCAGAGACGGAATATTTGTACACACTCTCAGCTTGAAGTGCCTTTAACAAGGTTTTAATTTGCAACTTGTCAATGCAGGGACTGTGATGTGTCGGTATGAGGTTAAATTTAATTGGTGTTCTAATTCCTGTCTGGAAATTAATTTCATTTTAATTACTCTGTTAGGGAATTTTTTCTTCAGCTTGAATAAATATTTTATAAACTACCTGCATAATCTTATTGATTAAAACAAGGGTAGTTTCGTTTCTGATATAAGATTTGTGAAGGGTTAAATAAATAATTTAAAATGCTTAAAAACATAAGCGAATTTGTTGCCTGAATAATACGAGTGTAATTGGGCACAGAAAAGCGAAAACTATTTGAGCGCTGTAATTTGAAATAGATTTTGAGTAAAAGCCAAATCTTATACTATAAAAGTGTTTTTGTATTCTTATCGTTTGCCTCCTAACAATAAACAGGATACCAAAGCGCTAAACTAATCATATCACAATTTAGTGAAACGATTCTTATGTCAGCTTTAAAATAAAATACAACAATAGCTATAAAATTTACTTAAACTAATTTGAGCTGAAAAAAAGTACACCCTTTTATTTCTTGGATAAATTTGAATTTATGAGAATAAATTTATAAAAATTCGTGGAACGGTTTTTGTGCTGTGCGCTTTCTTTAATACGCTCCAAATGATTCTTTACCAGGTCAATGATCCTGTATAGCCCCTATTGTTCGTCATTGAATCTTCTTCTCCATATTCCATTAATACATATAGGACTGAATATCACCCGAAGAATCTTTCTCTCAAGGCACCCCAGCCTGTATTCATCCGAATGAGTCAGTGCCCATGCTTCTGCCCCATACAACAGAACTGGTATGATTAGGGTCTTGTATAGTGTCTCCTTTGAGAGAGGGCTTTTCTACTACGGTGATGATGTTCTGCACCCAAGGACAGCATTAACTTTATTTTGTCTTCATTTACAGCCAGACCCATTTACAGCCAAAACCATTTTAGCCGCCTCCACTTCAAAACTTGCGTGTGCTCCACTGACAGCTCGCATCATTCTTCCAATACTGTCAATATCATCGTATATAAAATCGTATATAAAATCGTACCGCTGCACTGGTTTTAAAATGCCAGTTGCGTACGATTGCCTCAAGAACGATGTTAAAGAGGTTACATGATAGTGCGTCACCTTGTCTTAAGCCTTTCTCGATATTAAATGAGTCGGTGGTTTTCTTACCAACCTTGAAGGAGCAGCGCGTGTTCTCCATAGCCATCCTGCTCCTGCACAATCGAACGAGTTTAGCAGGGATGCCAAGAAGTGACATGGCTCTGTATAGCTCGTTCCTATTCACGCCAGGGCCCCTTGTGTATATTGAGGTGTGGGAAGTAATTGCTAGCTATGATGACACTTCGCCCAGCAGCAAAGTCGATTAGCCTTTGTTCGTTACCGGAAGTATTGTCGTGCAGGCTATGCTTCCCGACTGTCGAGCCCTAGCTACCCTCCTTGGCGTAAAAGTCCCCAAGAATAATCTTAGTGTCTTACTTCGGGCATTCATCATACGTCTTCTCGAGAAGATCATAGAATTTTTCTGTGGCCGAGTCATCTTTTCCTTCGTGGGGCGTGGACGCAGATCAGTAAGAATTTGGGCGGCTTAATGCGGATTGTGGCAATGCGTTCTTTTATGCTACGAAACCCTAAGACTTCTTGCCTAAGTCATTCCTCTTTTTGACATTTAGCACTTGCTGTAGTAGTTACCCCGACGCACAACCCCCAACCTGGGGGACCAGGCCCTATGCTGCTCTCCTTGGATAAAAGGAGCTGGAGAATCCATTTACAGTATCTACATGAAATAAAACAAAACAGCAAACCAATAAATCAAAATCAAGTATGTACAATGTACATACGTATTTTTGTCGATAGACTTTATAAAGATAAAGGAGCCGAGCAAAGGTTATTTCGGAAAACTTACATAGATACAATTATTAAACAAATCACACAAATTATAACTAACCTAATACTACTTTTTCATTGGGGCTGAAATTCTTAATAACTTCTTTTTCATTCTTTCTTGTTTGGTTTTGTTTACTTCTGCCGTTGTCTTGGCATTTGTTGCCATATTGACATTTTATTAAATATCTGTTCTATTGAAATTCAATTGTTTTCTTTCTATAAAAACAGAATTCCTGGTATGCTATCCCATAGGAACCATACATTTGAAAGGGATACAAATAGGCCAGTGTCACTTTCTGACCTTGAAACTACTACTACATATACAAAAATTCATGTCGATCCTTTGTTCTTTTAAAAATTAGAGCAAATCTATCCCACTGGAACCATACATTTGACTGGGATAAAACGTAGCCTATGTGCTATACCAGACCATAATCTATCTTTGCCAAATTTCATCCAGATCCATTCAGGCATTCTGGCGTGATTGAAAAAATTAGAACAAATCTATCCCACGAGAACCATACATTTAACCGGACAAAAAGTAGCATTATATGTGCTATTCCAGAATATAATCTATCTCTGTGCCAAATCCGTCCGTTCAACCGTTCTTACATGCAAACATTTAATCAAATCTATCCCACGGGAACCGTACATTAAACAGGAATACAAAGGAGTATATGTGCTATTCCAGACTATAATCTATTTATCTGTGTACCAAATTTCATCCAGATCCCTTGAGCGTTCAGCCATTCTGACGTGATTGCAAACATTAAAACAAGTCTATCCCACGTGAACCGTACATTTTACCGGGATTAATAGTAGCCTATGTGATGCTCCAGACTATGTGCTGTTTCAGCCTGATCCGTTCAGCCGTTCTGGAGTTCTTGAGGAACAGATATACAAACTTACACATTTGGAAAGTTAGTATTTTTAGTATTGTTATTTTACTTAGAATGGGGTTTTTGGAATTTGTTTATAAAGGAAGGTACCTCTCATTGATCCGGTTTTTTAGATCAGATTTTTTCAAAAGCTAAATAATTTTAATAAAATTTTGTTAAAATATAGCATTTTCTAATTGTGTTAGTAATGCGTCTAAAAATGTTCAAAAATAGAGCATATTTTCTGTTAAACTAATCAAAACAAATTAAGGAATTTTTGAAATATAATTTTTTCGAAGCTTATACCATTGAGTTTATATACATAGAGGAACCACCTCGTTGAAAACAGAATAGTGCGTTACTTCGTCACTTAGGTGGCGTTATGATTTAGCATAAGCACGAACCATTTTTGGATTCCATGTGGAATGTGGATATATTGTCGACAAGCAGATGTGGACTGCTATACTGCATCCTCCCTTAACGATCAACATGTGTGTATCTTACCAACACAAAACAACAATAATGCGCTGGAGTTGAAATTGATAGGTACATTTGTTTTTGTGTGAATTCTTGTTTTTTTTTTTTGGTTCCCTGTTATTTGTGCTGATATTTTTGTCTGGTTGCTATATCCAGAAAGCCTTTAAAGGATTGGCACAAAACTCACAAACACAAACACAATTAAAATAAAATGCACGACTGGGTCGCACGAACTTGCTCTTATGATAAGCAATTGCGTAGTGGCTGCATATATGGATATTAAAAAAAAATTAAATAATTTCGAAAATTCTTTTATTTCTTAAATTAGTTTAAGAGTTTTCTCGGAAAAACTAAGTATGCAATAAAATTTCAAAGCTATACGTCAATCTAGAAAAAAAAAAATATTGAAAATCGTTGGACCAGTTTTTTTTTTAAAGGGTTATTTTTGAAAAACTTTTTCAAAAAATATTTTGAAATTTATTTGAGTATGCAAATATATGGCAATCTGTAGTTTACATTTGAAAAATAATTTTAAAAAAAATCAATGTACCCGTTTCCAACATATTTCGAAAACCAAAAATTTTTTTGAAAAAATTATAAAAAATCAAAAAAAAAAAAGTTTTTGAAAATTTTGAAATGCCATATTAATAAAATTATGAATGACTTCCTGTGGCCAAAATTTTATTGAAATCGAATGTATAGTTTATGAGAAAATTTGATTTGAAAATACTGGTTCTATGAGAGTTACCGTTATTAGACAAATTTTGAAAAAAAATTTCAAACCAAAAGACAGATTTTCTTGCAAAAATAGCATTCTGAAAGTTTTATCAAAATCGTTAGAGCCGTTTTTGAGAAAATCAATTTTTGTCTTCAAGATTGTATGGCAGGTGCCGTTATTTTTGGACCTAGAGCAAAAATAAAAAATTGGTTCCGAGGGACGGCCAAATAAATCCTAAATACCAAATTTGAAGCAAATTGGCCCACCCGTTCAGCCTCCAGATGCGCGAACAGACAGACAGACAGACAGACAGACAGACAGACAGACGGACGGAATTTCCAGACCCACTTTTTTCGACTTCTCCATCATCGTAATGTCATGTGTGATTGTTATCTCAAATTTTTTTTCTGCACGAATCCATAACTTGCCTTATAGTACCTATAATCGCAAGTAAAAATTTGGTATACCTGCGACCTGCGAGCTCACAGTCACGTGAGGCGAGTCTGTCCATGTCCCTTCAGCCCGCACCATGCTTGTCCTTTACTTTGCTTCGAATTTTTTTTATACAAATATGTATGAGTCTGTGTATGCATTTACGTTTTTGCTATCTCAACTTAAAGAAAATACCGTAAGGAATAGGTATGGGTATTCCATAAAAATATACAATCTCGGTCAAGAAATGGATAAACAAAAATGCAGAAAGTGAAAACTAATTTCACTTTGCAATTAGGTACATAGTACATTATGTATATTGATCGTAATTAATTTTATAAAAATTGTCCAAAATAGAGGAAAACTATTTTGAGAAACTGCAATGAAAAAAAAAAATTGCTTTGAAATGAGGATTTTTGTAATAAAATATTTGAAAGTTTCGTTGAAATTGGTCCAAACCGAGTGTTTAGCTTGTACCATGCAAATGAAGAGACGGGTTCTATACAGGGTGATTCATGAGCGTTGTGCCAAAAAGCTATAGCGTGTAGGTTGGGTTGATACAAGAAAAAAATCGTATGGGAGGGGGGTCTATTCCCCTCCGTTTAGACGGGAGGGGCAATTTTCTAAAAACATGACTTAAATTTGAAAAAAAAATTATTAAAAAATAACGGTAGCTCTAACAATGCCATGCTCTACCTTTTTGTAAAGCCAAAGACTTGTTTTTTATTGTAATTTTAAATGAAGTTATTTTATTGAACCGTTTTCAAAATATTAATTTTCAAACTCAAAATTATGAAAAAAAATTAAAAAAAATAATTTTAAAACAAATTTTTTTCAAAATTTTACGTAATTAAGTATTATTTTTGTACTCCAAATTCAATGCTCCTTTTAATTTTAAATTCAACACTGAAAACCGTATGCCTCTATCAATTTTTGTTGCCAAGCTATTCAAAAGTAACCGAACCTACTTCTTCACAAAAACACGAAAAAAATGGCTAAATGATACCTTGTGCCATCCAGTATGGCTAGATTTTCTTGTTTTTGTGAAGAAGTAGGTTCGGTTATTTTTCAATATCTTGGCAACAAAAAGTCATAAAACCAAACGATTTTCAGTGTTAAATTTAAAATTCATTGAAGTATTGAGTTCTGAGAAAAAAAATAATACCTAATTACGTAAAATTTTGAAAAAAAAATTGTTTTAAAATTATTTTTTTAAATTTTTTTTCCACATTTTGAGTTTGAAAATTAATATTCTTAAAACAGTTCAATAAAAAAAACTTCATTTAAAATTACAATAAAAAAACAAGTTTTTGGCTTTACAAAAAGGTATAGCATGGCATTGTAAGAGCTACCGTTATTTTTAAATAATTTTTTTTTCAAATTTAAGTCATGTTTTTAGAAAATTGCCCCTCCCGGCTAAACGGAGGGGAATAGACCCCCCCTCCCATACGATTTTTTCTTGTCTCAACCCAACCTACACGCTCTAACTTATTGGCACAACGCTCGTGAATCACCCTGTATATAATCAGATATAGGTACCTACTATTGTATGTACCTTATCTGTCTATATGCTTAATTCACCCGAAAATATGAATCTAGGATACCTACTTATGTTATTATACATATGTTAAAAAAAAAATTAAATACTTCCGAATTTGTATAAAGTTCAAGTTTCAATTTCTACCCTTAAGCTTATGCTCTTATAGTGACTTAAGCACACAATGAATCGCAATCTACGCAAAATAAATAAACAACAAAAAATCATGACCTTAAACCAAATATGAACGAGGATCTAAGTACCTACAATTTGCAAAAGTAATAAAAATAAAATGCACGACTGGGTCGCACGAACTTGCTCTAATGAGTGACAGTGGTTTATGGGCTTGAGATTTTGATAAAAATAAAATTTTCAAAATTCTTAAATAAATACTTAAATTAATTTGAGCTGAAAAAAAAGTACGCCATTTTATTTCTTGGATAAATTTGAATTTATGAGAATAAATTTAGAAAAATCTGTGGAGCGGTTTTTGAGAAAAGAAGTTTTTTTTGAAAAACTTTTTGAAAAAAATTTTCAAAAAAAATTCAAAAACGCCAGTTCATAGGTATTCAGCAAATACATTTATTTAAAATTTTTAAAAAAAAATTTAATAAAGCAGTTTTCGAAATATTTTTTTTTTAAATTTTTTTTTTAAAAATGCTTTTAAAAATACAAAAAAATATTTTTCAAAAATATTGGTATGCAATACAAATTGAGCTACCTACAGCTATATGTGTGTGAAATTTCGAAAGAATCGGTTGAGTCGTTTTCGAGATAGTCGAAAGCAAAAAAAACGGTCCTATGGAAAGTACCGTTCTTAGCCATTTTTTAAAACTTTTTTTTCAGCCATATGATTGGTTGTACCTAAAAAGCAACACTGATTTTTTTAATTAAAAATCGTTAGAGCCGTTTTTGAGAAAAATAAGCTTTAACGTAACGGTTGTATGGCAGGTACCGTTATTTTTTGAGCTAAAAAAAAAATTTCAATTTCCTTTCTGTACAATACCTAAAAAAGTCTATATACCAAGTTTGAAGCAATTCGGCCCACCCGTTTGGCTGTAGGTCTACATACAGACAGACAGACAGACAGACAGACAGACAGACAGACAGACAGACAGACAGACATACAGACGGACAGAATTTTTAGACCATCTTTTTTCGTCTTCGCTATCATCGTAATGTCATGTTTGATTGTTATCTCAAAACTTTTTTTTTCGACGAATGCATAACTTGCCTTATAGTACCTATAATCGCAAGTAAAAATACCAACCCCTCGAAATCACATTCATTTTTTGTTTTGCTTTTTTCACAAGTCAATGGGTTCCACAAAAAAAATATAAAAGATCTACAAAAATATAAAATCTTGATTTGGTGTACCTGGTGCCACCTAGTGACGTAGTAACGTAATGTTTCGTGATTCCTCTATGTATATAAACTCAATGCTTATACATACGTATAGGTACATTCTGTAGCCCCTTAGCAATTATCTATCTATATACATAAAATTCAAAATGTGTGTGTGTGTTTACGCTATAGTCTCGAAAACTATGCACACAACCCCATTGAGTGCTAAAAGAAATGTATTCTACAAGTCATAAGGAGGGTTTATAGAGCAGTCCGATACCATTCCGATAGATGGCGCAAAAAGTGCACTTTGTCAAATAACTAACAAATGTGAAATATCATCAGCGAGAAGACTACAAAGTTTAAACACGCAACCGCACTATCGGACACTATTCGTCAGCGGAACAGTGCGACACCATCCGACAAAATAAAATTCGTATTAAATTTGGTACAAATTCGGTGAGTTTGGTTTTAAAACCTTCCTTGGTAGGGTGTTCTGATGACACTTGGTAAAAAATCGGCTAAAACTGTTGCAACAAATTGGACTGCAAAGTTAAAGCCCACAAAAATAAATATCTTATATTTTTCTTCGATTTAAACGATTGATCAGATTGTGATGAAACTTTTAGGATCTTCTGAGTACGCCTACGAAGGTTTGAAATGGTTTGCAACAAATGCATTTTTAGTGAACTTTGTCAAATTATTATAATAAATTTCAAAAATTGTCAGCCATTGGACTGTAGTCTTAACCCATAATAAATGTAATTGGATTTGCTCAAAATTTGGCAAAGCGGTTTGCATAAATTAATTTTTAGTTTACTTTGCAAATTACTAACAAATCTAAAAAGTTGTCTGCCATTGGACTTCAGTCGATAAAAAACGGTATCGACGAACATGCGTGTTCATTCGCTGTAAGACAAATCAACACAAACATTCTCAAAACCACTTTTGGATATCGGGATTCGGGAATGGCAAAATTCGAGTTGGTGTGATCAACAATAATGAGATTTTATCCCCGCCGAACTTCTGGCAAATGTAGCTCAATATTCAAGCCATTATCGACAATGTATTCAGGCCCTAACAACCTAATACAAAAATCCGATATAAAATACTTCATTCATTCTTTCTTGGGCGTAACAACGAATGCCGGGTAAAGCTAGTCTATAGCATAAAAACAAGTCGTGCATTTTATTTCATTTTCCTTGTTAAGTTAACAGATAACAATTTAAAAGAGATAAAACATATTCGGTTCAGTTCAACATACAAAGCTTAATTTTTGCTTCCTCCACTAAAACAAGTTTTTTTCTCAAAACTTTAAACTATAATTATTATACATATTTTAATCCCAATATTAATTTAAAGTAAAATAAGATTTAAATTGTGTTTAGCTGAAAGTAAATTGTGACAGCGATGATACTGGGTGGAAAAAGAAAATTAAAACACTCTGTCGTCTTCCAACAAAAAACTAAAACTGGCACTTTTCATTTGCACTGTCATTTTCAGTTTAATTTCGAGTTATTTACGGCAGACTGACAAATTGGCAAGATCCTTTAAAATAATTATATTGTTTCATTAATGTGCGTTGTTGGATTGTCGTCATAGTTTTTCGTAGTCGTCGGTCTTCTTCACATGTTGCCAAGAAAAAAACCTGCCTCAATGCTTCATTTCGCCTTTTCCACTCTCAAAAGGGATTAAATAAAGAATAAGTTCGCTATTTTTGGACGTTTTTGGCAAAGTTTCAAAATAAATCCCTACAGCGTGGTTTCCCACCAATGCTCTGGAATCCTTTGTGTTGTGTTATAAAACGAAGCCGAAAAAAAAAATACAGAGAACATTTTAAAGGAGGACAAAAAAAAAAGTTTCCAACCCCCAGGTTATTGTGCCCATAAAACCGAAAGTACCAGTGCCTACCTCGTCGCTAAATCGATTTTATTATATCTTGGCAAACTGTTCGTTTAGAGTTTGCTTTTCTCAGGACTCTCCTGCTCGATATTAATTATAGAGCATAGGAGAAATAGGCACAGGTGTGCTTTCCCAATGAACCATGCATTGGTAGTTCGAAAAAAGGACGACAAAAAAAAAGTTATTAAAAGTTTAAGGACGTGGCGTGGCCGGTTTAAGTATGCAACTGGTGGATATTTTGTTCACTCATAGGCATTCCAGCCCACTCCTTGTTCATCGGCCTAATTAGGAAATCGAGTGTTTTAGTGGATTTATATTCGATTATCCCTACACTAGTTCTCCCGCGCAATTTGGCTTGTTGCCCATGTGGAATGAAAAATTTTGTGGAAGCCCTGCTGATGCTTGTTGCTTCTTCCTTATGAATTTGCTGCATTGATGCCAAGCTGAATATGGGTTTGTGTGTGTATGTTTGTGTATCTCTTTGTGTGATTTGTGCGATTTAAACATTTTGTTTTTTCTTCATCCGTGGGCGTTAAGCGGATATAATTTATTGAGTTGCCTCCAACATCTGGTGGAGCTAAAAACAGAAAATTTTTCCTCAGAATGGGAGATATTTAGTGTGGCAGAAAAAAAGCAATCATCTAAGTTAGATATGGGGCTGCAGGCTCTCTTATGTTCGATGATTTTCGTAACATTTTTTGACTTTGATTATGTCAGAGTAGAAAAAAAACACTCCGCATTATAGACAGACGTTTATTCTTCTCATCTTGGCTAATATCTTTAAAGAAAGAAATAGAACAGATTTTCCTGTCCAGTGAAGATTATAGAGAATGTCCATATTGTTAAATTGTTACCCATCATGTTGTATCAGATGGTTGGATTTACTTAAATCCTACATAATTTGTTAGATTAAATCAGAAACATATTGCAACATGAAAAAAAAGAAAAATGACTTAAGACATCTTCGAGACGTGTCTAAAAATTTCACATCGATTTGTGACAACAAACAGCATCTGCAATATATACAAAAATAAATATTTCAGATTAATAAAGTTAAGAATAAAGTGTCTAAAAATACATAACTGGAACAGTTAATACATTAATATACTAATCATTTCCTTATATAATTACTGATCGTGAGATTTCATTTTCAAAAGGCTTTTTTATTTTTTTTTTCATTTGTATTCAAAAAAAAAAAAAAATTGAAAATCCAGTGTTCTATCGAGAAATCTTGTTCAGTGATGAAACCCATTTCTTGTTCAATGGATAGGTTAATAAACAAAATTTCAGTATATTTGAGCTGATAAGCAACCCGAAGAGTACCAAGAGCTTTTTTTTCATGGCACAGCCGCTCAAGGGTTTTGGATATCCCTTTAAATGATTGATAAAAGCGCTTGCGACAGGAAATTAGGTAGAAAGGGAAAGGAGGTGTCTTTATTATACATCGTGTTGTACGGTTGAAGAAGGAAAACCCCAACGAAATGAAAAAACGCACCAAAAATAAATGAAAAAGGGCTCCAACGTGTTTTGGATTTTTTTGGAAAAATAAAATAAAACCCTTATTTGTTTTTTCGTATTTAAATTATTTTTAAAAATGAAATAACACCCCAAACTGTTACACAAATAAATAGATGGTATCCTGTATAGGTACAATTTGTCTACAATAAGGACACTTTGTAGCTCTCCAGCCTTTCAGCAATAGATTTCGCTTAATTTGTATGTTGTATTCATTACAAATCATTAATTTGCTTACAAGACAACAGAACAATATTTGCCCACAAATCCTTCCAAATAACGCAAATATGTTCATCAACGAATGGGCCGACAACAGGGCTTTCATTTTCTTCAATAACTGCCTCCTCACAGGATTCTCAACACTTAAAATATCTTCTTCTGGAAGAAACTATTTTGTTACCCGCTGATTGTTTTCAACACGTTAATTACTGATTCTTTTCAATGTTAAGATAGTGTTGAAAACCATTAGCGAGTAACAGAATAGCAGGGAAAATCGCGCGATTTTAATTAAAATAAATATACACGATATTTGTCATTAATCTCTGCACTTAAAACACTATACGTTATTTCGATTTAAACAGAGCGACGAACGTTTTGTCTTCAATATTTTACATCACTTCGTCTTAACATTCAAACATGATAAGATAAAGAAAGACATGAAACATTTCGACGATGTTCAAGTGATATAAATGTTTCCATAATGCTTCTCTCTCCTATCAATTTTTACGTTTTTTTTCTGAACTCTGTGGAGCTGGTGTAAGAAAGTTTGATAAGCACAGAGGACATAGATAGTAGTTGTACTCAAGTATAAACGCTTTGTATATAAATTATAGCCAGATCAGAAGGGGGGAAATCTTCTTTCATCTAATAAGGAACTCTAAGCATCTTTGAACATTCTTGGCAGTCTCAAGTATGTGGTCATTCCAATTTCCAACGAATGTTGTCACTGATGCACATATACCGAGTACTGATAGCTTTTCGGTCTCCTCGATGCAAATACCATTAATGGATAATGGCATAGGGTGTATGTTTAGTTTGAACGACAAAAGACGGCAATGAGTTTTTGACGCATTAAACTCCACACGATTTCTGATACCCCAATTCAAAATGCTGTTTAAATCGGAGTTTAATGAGCTTATCATATGGTATAGTTGAAATAACACGTCATAAGTCGAAGGCTGTGCATAATCAAACGTATATGAAAAGCTGAGGTTTGAGTCGTCGGCAAAACAATTAATGGATTAGAAGTCGCAGATAAAATTGAGATGGAGATTCGGAGACAGAACAGAGCCTTGGGGCATACCATTATTTTGTGTTTATTTAATTTAATTTAATTTTGATTTAATGGGCTTCATGCCAAACTCTATCAAATATACCTTTGAAATATAAAGCGCAATAATCTTGCTTTCACCAAACCGATGCAAGGATTTGTTCCACTGTTCGGTGTGATATGCCACCAGATCACCAGTGGAACGATTGCTGTGAAAGCTGTACTGTCGGTCATTTAATAGCTGCCGATCTTCGAGATATTTCTTGAGCTGACAATTTATCAGTGTTTCCATGACCTTGGAAAGAAGGGACGTAAGTGCAATTGGTCGGTAGGAGGAGCTGGAGGAGGAGTCACCTTTTTTAGGGACAGACTGGGCAAATGCGGTTTTACATATATACTAAGAAAGGTTACTGTACGGTAGGAGCGATGGAAAAGCTTACGCAATGGTTTTGCCAGCGATGAAGAACTACTCTTCAGAAATATTGGGGTATACCGGGCCAGCGGATTTGTGTATATCAAGATCTTGAAGAACTCTTGCTACTGTACTAGTGTGGAAATATACCTGTCCCATGGATAAATTGACGTTCTCAAGTATAGGAGGGGCATCATTGCTTGCAGGCAACGTGGAACTTGCAACAAAATGAGCTGCAAGCATATTCGCCTTCTCTGAAGAGCTGAAGATTGGGTTATCGTCGACGATGAGCGTAGGAACTGAGGAGGGCGTAGAGTTCTTGCCGTTATTTTCAAATGATCAGAAGTTTTGTCTGCATTTTTTGTCGTAAATTCTATGGCCATGCAAAAATTTCGTTTTTGTGATAACGGAGTTTTACGAGTTTCTAACTTGTTTGTGTTTCTTCCGATTTTCCTCAGTGGGGTTGGCTTTATAAGATCGGAAGTTTACTTCTTTCTAACTGATAGCTTCTTTACACTCTGCGCTAATCCAAGCCTTTTTCTTTGGTTTGATACCTTTTGTTCTGTGAGGGACTAAAGTTCTCATTCCAAGAAAAATCACTTATGTAAAGAAATTATTAAGACCGTCCCAGTTGGCTTTCTCATATTGACTAACGGTCCTAGTAGGAATTTTTTCTTTAACTGGATGCTTGAAGCACGAGAAATTTGCTGAAATGACGCAATGGTCCGAGGTGCCAAATGGAGAAGTTACTTTAATAGTATATATTTATCAGGATGGAAAGTAAGGAACAAGTCAAGAGTACAGGTGGAATGCCCATCAACATCCGGTATACGAGTACGTTCATCGACAAGCTGCTTAAGATGGTTATACTCAACATGGATCTCGGTATATACTTTCCTTTGAGTGTTTTCTGACCAGAATAGTAGGAGCCAACTTGAAATGTATACATTGAAGTTGCCGTAATCATGACTTCAGTGAGGACAATGGGAAACAAATCGGGAAATTGAATCTGACAAAGCATCTAACACATTACAAGTAGACATACTGCTGTACTACCATTACATCCATTAAAAACAACGGTATGGTATGGTTTATGGGCTGGTGGAATCATTGGTCTATATTTCTTCAAAAATGAGGCAAATCGGAATGCTATCGTCAATGGTAACCGTTATCGTGCCATTTTAACGGCCTATGTGCTTCTTGAAATTTTGACTCGTTGAGCTCTGGTTTCAACAAGACGGCGCTACGAGCCATACAGCGCGTGAAACAACGGAATTGTTGAGAAATAATTTTGGTGAGCACTTGATTTTACGTTATGCTACTGTAAATTGGCAGCCTAGATCGTGCAATATCACACCTTTGGACTATTTTCTCTGAGGATATGTAAAATGTCAGGTCTTCAGGAATAAGCCAGCTGCGATTGACGTTTTGGAAACTTACATTTCTCGTGTAATTCGCGAGATACCAGTCGCTTTGCTCGAACGAGTCGCCCAAAACTAGACCTCCGAATGGAGCACCTCAGACGTAGTCGTGGCCAACATTTACCTATGTACATCATATCATTTTCAAAAAGTAAATTCAATGGATAAGTTCAGATTTCAGATTTTAAGGTCACTTGCAAATTTATGTGTTTTAATTAACATTATAAATTAAACCTTACGATGAATCACCCGTTATGCATTATCTCAAATGTTAAAGAAACGTATAGTACAAGTATACTACACGCTTAAATTTAAGTTTCACTGATTGCGATGAGGCCAGTACGGAAAAATCATACGCATTGTGAAGCCATCTAAATGTTATCAAATTGTATACTGTTTCATAATATTAAGGTGTGAATTTCAACTTTCAAACCAATATAGATTCTCACATTCTTTATACTTTTTATTTATATTAGAAACCTTTAACACGAGAACGTTTCTGTATTTAATACCCTTTCTTATATTTATGGTGTGACAGACTTTCAAACACAATTCCTTGCATGATTTACTCACTACAAAAGGCTTAACAGCATCCGCATTTTTCCAACTGACTTAGCTCCCATATAGGGTAGAGTAGCCTATTTGCGGCCCCCTCCAGTGGCCGGCCACCTATCAGAAAATTCATTGTAACTAGTGAATCCATAATGATCTCTTCTTAGTGTTTGGTTTTAAATTGTTCTCTTAAACTTCTTTCTCATTCTTTCAAAATTGTGGTTACATCTGCTCAGTCGCTTTCGAGAAATTAAAACAATTTTGTAGCGATGTAGTCCGGGAAGGTTTTTTTGTGAATATAGTGTCAAAATCGTTAGTGGACTTGCTGTCGGAATTAGTGTCTAGAGGGCACATTTTGTGGGTAGGTGTTTTCTAGTATTGTTTTTCTTTAAAAATATATTATTTTTCATTAAAAACAGCCTTTTAATGTCAAAAAATGTTGTATTTACTCTTGATTTTAAGGGGGCCGGAAATAGGGCACGAAAATACACGTGGTTGCCTATTGTCGGCCGGCCCGGCCGGAGATAGGCAACTCGATTTTTTTATTTTTTTTTTAAATGAGTATGTGAGATGATAAATAAACCTTCTCTGATCATCGTGTAGCAAAAAAAATCGTTAAAATTCAAAGATTTCCAGTTTCCGGCCCCCCCTTTTCAAAATGATTTCTTGGTGGCCGGATATAGGACACAAGCGTCCTAATTCCGGCCCCTTGTTTTATCTTAGGGTTGACACAAATGTTTATAAGGTTACCACTTTTTGATCATTAAATAGATATTTCAAAATTGTCTCAAACGGTTTAAAATGGCCCGGACAAATGAGAAGGCCCAAATTAAGAATAGGTACCAAGCATGTCATACCATATTAAGACATGGATTTAGAGCAAGCTTTGTTTAAAATCCGGCAAAACAAACTGCCAGAGCAGCAGCAAGATGGTTCAAGGTCCTAAGGACGACCCTTCAGGACCGAGTGCACAACAGAACCGCAGGTAACCTTGGGAAATTTGGTCCCTGACCTGAGCAAAACTGGCTTGTGAATCTGGCTAAATGTGGCTTTCCACAAACCTCTGAAAACCTTTTGAGAACGGTGCAATCTATTCACCAAGAAGAAGGGTCTTTTTAAAGACAACAAACCCGGGAAGAAATGGTACTACAGTTCCATGCGAAGCCATGCCATCCCGATCTAAGCCTGCGAACCGCTAAAACTGTGTCCAAAGCTCGCGCCCTAATAACAGAAGAAGGGATAAGGAAATGGTTTGAAGAGCTTAAGGAATTCCTAACCGAAGAAGATACTTTAGACATTCTCAAGAATTTTCAATGCAAATGAAACGAGATTCAGTATGGCTCTAAAAACTGGAAATGTCATTGCCCCAAAAGTAATCAAAAATTTATATGAAATCAAGGCAGCTTATGAAAAAGGAAATTTGATTGTGCTGATGACTTTCTCAGCAGATGGAAGAACACTCCCTCCTATGGTTGTTTTGCCTTAAAAGAGATCTCCAAGTTGTCTGAAATCAGTGTAAAATAAGAAGCCTAACTGGGTTTTTGGCAAATAGGACAGTGGATGGATGCGGGGAGAACGTTTTCTTCATTATGTGAAAGAAAGTCCATATATTTGAGAAGTGTCTGAAAAATCCGAAACCTAAACGCGACTCCGTACGACGATTCAAGGGTCCGATCCGAAACCAGCAGTCGAAAAAAACGGATCGCCACCGAAGTGGCAAAAAGAAAGCTTGCTCTACAAAAAACCAAAGTAAATGAAATCTTTTAAAACCGCAGAAGTTCAAAAAAGAAAACTTAAAAGACAAAATAGAAGTGAAAAGCGAAAAAGAACTCAACAAAACGAAAAAAAGTTGTTCCAAAATGTCCATTGCTTGAAGATTTCCTTACTTACGGACGTACATAGAAGAAGAAAGGCTAAGGAAGTTAAGAATTTCACAATGTCACGTTCCGTAACTGCTTTTATAGCATAGAAAGTCCATACAATTTTTCAAAGTGTGAGGTGAGGTATGGTGTTGCTTAGGGGGGAGGTTTGGTGAGGCAAAAACTGTGAAAAATGGTGGGTGGTTTGTTGGTGTAAAAGTTGACAAAGGGGGGTTATTTGGGGAGTGGATCGGTGTGTGGGGGATGGGTCGGTGCGTAGTGGGAGGTCAAAAGTGATGGGTGGTTAGTTGGTGATTGTAGGTTGGTGATTGGGGGGATACTTGCAACCTACACGTGAACCGTTTGGTCAACTGGTTATCAAGTAAAATTATCGTCCGTAAACCGACTTTAGAGACAACCAAGTTTTTTTTAAATATTAAAGTAATTTTTTCTAATATTTTCAATACTAAAATCTTTGAAAAAAAATTATTATACAATTAATGCCCTTTATTTACTGGGTGGCCGAAGATGGGACACCCGCTGGCCGGAAATAGGAAACAAGGGGCCGGCCACTGGAAAAATTGACTTTTTTTATAAAAATCTAAATAAATATTTTTTTGGTAAAATTAGTCGACTTTTTTTTTCTTTCACCGATAAAAAATTTAATAAAGAATTATATATTTCAAGAATCATTCGAAAATATTAGTATTTGTGGCTACAGTGCTATATTTTATAAGGAAAAATCCTTAGGGGGCCGGCCACTAGCGACTCTACCCTATAGCTCTCCTCTCATACCCTTAAAAACTTCATTCTGTATTTTACAACGAAAGACGACGAGAGTTTCTCCTTGCAGAAGAAAACTTCATTTAAAGCATTTTCATTTCCAGTGAGTTTTCTGTGAAACATTGTGTTTTTAAGTTGTCTTAAGATAGATCGAGTAGACAAATTCCCAACATCGCATCGTCTACGACTGTGACTTGATCGTCGTCAGCAGCCAAGTTGGCTCCTTTTCATGTACACAAAATGAAATCCCAGATATAAAATAAAATCTCAATGTGATACACACAACCATTTGCAATAAACTATTTACTTGTATCAACGAACAAAATAGAATGCAGCTTAATGTTCTGCTACGAACTGCTAAAAGATTTTCCAGTTGTTTTCCCTCCCTTCTGCAGACTCCAGCCCAATACAATATTACTTTTTACAAAGACAAAGAAGGATAAAAGAGTAAATTTTTCGTCTTCGTAGCACGAGTCTGTCTTCTTGCAGATTCATTCAGAGCTCCTTAAATTATTATATTTCTGTTAATGTTAGACACTTTGGTGCGCGACTATAAAACCAGATATATATAAAGTCCTGTATGTGCCAAAGGGATGAAATTCTTTTCTTTTGATATCGCACTTCTGTCCTTGTTAGCTCTTTTGCCAGGCCTTTGTTTAGTTATCAAAAAACAAGCTATATAGTCAGGGTGCCATGCCACATGCCAGTGGGCTGAGGTGTTAGTCCGAAAATAGTTGTGAGAATTGGATGAATTTCTTTTATTCCACACTGTCTCGCACTCATCATGACGCACATAGACGACAACAGTGCGACTTGCGACATCATGAAGATGGAAGATGGGAAATTCGAGTGAAGAGACATGCATTTAAGAGCTCAGTTCTGCATCGAATGTGTGTATGGTAATACAAAAATATATCTCAAATAATGGAGCATTGACGTGAAGTGCGCGCGCCCAAACCTAAGGATGGGTGTCTGCTGGTGAAGGTGTAAGAGTACGTGCATGCAACATGCTTCATGGTCGTTTTTTTAAAAGTTTTTCTTACATTTTATTGCATGTCTAGCTGTCTTGTTTTGTCTTGGCCGAAGGTATTAGGAGCCACAATAATTTTTTAATGGCTTCACTATGGATATGTATATGGAACAGTTGGGAGACTATAATTTGTCTATAAGTGGAACTAAGAACTAAGTCGTTGGCATTGGCAGATCTTTACATATACCTATACCTACATACGAAGTCTAAATGTTCCTTTGGCGCTGGCTGTTGAATGTATTTTAAAGTTAAATAAATTTCAAAATATTTTTTTTTGAAAAAGTTTTTCAAAAATAACCTTTTTAAAAAAAAACTGGTCCAACGATTTTCAATATTTTTTGTTCCTAGATTGACGTATTAGCTTTGAAATTTTATTGCATATTTAGTTTTTCCGAGAAAGCTCTTAAACTAATTTAAAAAATAAAAGAATTTTCGAAATTATTTAATTTTTTTTAATATCCATATATGCAGCCACTACGCAATTGCTTATCATAAGAGTAAGTTCGTTCGACCCTTTCGTGTATTTTATTTTAAACTATGTTCAAGCTTTGTAATTACTTTTTTGCTATTGTTTTTATAACTGTGAAATAAATTTGTTTGTTAAAAAAGTATCTAAGTCTACAACATTTATTTCAATACCTACGGGAAATTATCTCCACCTATTTAAAAAATGAACATTCCGCTTGGTCAAAACAACATTTCTCCCTTTAAAGATATGTAGAAACATAAATTTGAGATAAAAAAAATTATATTCATGTAAATATTATTATTTATAGATATATAATATATCTACTTGAACATTGCCGTAATGTTTCTTGTGTAACCATGTTTTATCGCTACTTCCCTAAACAGTACTCTAAAGAAATATCCAGATGTTCTCCTCCCTTTAAACAATTTCCCCGAAACACAGGTAGATATCGCTAGGAATTCTCATCAATTTTCTCTCGAGACTCAATTTTTAGCAATACTACTTTTTCCGGCTCGATTTCCCCCCCTCATTGCGATTACAGACATTTAAAACTAATGTTCATCTGTATCTCCTTGTATCTCATATCCAAAATTTTTAGAAACGCTCGCACTGTGTTAATTTATGTTAAGGGTATTAATAACCCCTTGTGTGCGGGCTCAATATAAAAAAAAAGAAAGAAGAAACATACCTATTTCGTATATTTGTATTTAGCAGGACTAAGATATTGATTTATAAGAGAAATTAAGCTAGCGAACCTGAATCAAAAAGGCAAAAAAGAGCCTTATAAACGTTATTTTTTGTATCTAAGAATAATTGTTTGGCTTATGCGATCGTCGAATTTTTGAATAATGAAAATACATTACCTATGTTTGTATTTTCAGTTTCTCTTTTATATACATATAATTTATGGTGGCCAACCTATTTTTTTTCCTTCTTCCTTTTTTTGCTCGTGCTTTTTCTATTATTGTATTATGGATGTAATAAAATGTTTTGGTTGCAAGACTATTATTGAGAACGCTTCAGGCAGATTCACGAGAATGCAAACGATTTCTTTGCAAATGTTATCATTCATGTGCGTTGACAATTCCAATATCTTCTTGCAGCTACAAAATTTAAATACTGCTTTGGATAATATCACCCGTAATTTTAGAAGAGGTAGAAAATACTGTTGATCATAATGCCGGTCGATTCTTCAGCATAGAAAAAATATTGGACTTCTGTGTGACCATGTTGTTGAAAAGTGATCGACTCTCACTTAATACTCTTGGTAATGATAAAAACCACTCCAGAATCGCGAAATCATTAAATAATTTTGACAATTCCCTTAATGAGCTATTCGATAATCTATCTATCTATATATACTAGAGTTCGCCCCGTGGTCGAAATTCGACCATTTCTCAATTGACAAAAGAAAATAAAAGATTTTTTAAGTTTTCAAAATGCCTTCTTATATACATTCGCTGTTTCCTTACATGGTCCCCTTTCACAATATATATAGGTTTGGCATATTTGTTTTGATTATGACAGAAAAAAAGGGTGGAAACTGGATTTTTGAACTCCGTATTAATATATATGATAAAAATCAATTTAATTTTTGTGTGTGACCTTATTTCTAGAGTTAGGATGGGTGGATTTTTATATATATTCTTTTAAATGAAAGGGACCATAATGTAGATGGTTTAGAAGAAAAAAAATGTTAAAACCGTCAAGCTGAATTTTTTGTAGCCCATTTATAAGATTTGTTCCACTGTAAAGTAATATTTATTCGTAGTATTTATTGGAATTTATTTCAATAAAATTTATTTGATTTTTAATATTTCAAAATAAAAAATAAGGGAGAGCTAGAGTACGTTTTCAACGAACTGTTGGATACCCTATTCCCTATATACGTGCGCCTCCCGCAGCCAGCCGCTGTTCCAGTTTCAGAAACACAATTCTTCTTTATCAGACAGGAACAAATTCAATAACATTAATTTTGTGTGGCACATGTTCAATAACTGCTGGCGTAATAATAATAATAATAAGCAAGGCGTGTGCCACTCCTAAATTTGAGACTTTTTACTGCCAGGGCAATTACTATGAGCTCAGTGACATTCAACTTTAAGCTTGCAGATCGATTTGAACATAACGTTACATACATACAGTAAGTAAATTATCTTTAATAATAGTGTACCTATTGTCTTTTTTTAGGGCAAGTATTGGTTTCGTGCAGAAAAAAAGAATCGAGGTTTAAATCAAACATGACATTACGATGAAAAAGAAGCCCAAAAAAGTGGTTTTCGCCATACCGTGAGCGGTCTGTCTGTGCGGGTGTGCGGATGTGCGTCTGTGCGCTTTTTCACGTCCAGCCACAGCCTAAACGGCTTGACGGATTTTCTTCAAACTTGGTATATAGCAGTTTAAAGAAAAACGGTTGCTGAGGTTTTTACTTGCGATTATAGGTATACTATAAGGCAAGTTATGCATTAGTATACAAAAATAAATTTTATTTCGTTTTAGCCCGTCTCTAACAGTTATCTTTCAAGTAACGGTTTTTTGAATTTTCTCGAAAACGGCTCAAACGATTTTAGATTAAACTCAGAATTTAGATAACTTTAAGCAATTCTAACAAAACTGCGTTTTTTTGTTTTTGGCTCAAATGGTCGTAACGAAAATCAGGTTTAAATGGCTTTTTTTCAAATGGCCATAAGTTCGCAACGGCTTGATTGAATCGACTCAAACTTTGTTTGCTATCGTTCTTTATAGTTTTCTACAGGATGGCTTTGTAAATTTTTTAGTGAAGCCTTTCTAAATGGTAGCTCCCATACAACGAGCCGTTCAGTCTTATAGCCAACTTTTTTTGGTTTTTTCTAATTTCCTCAAAGACGGCTTTAACGATTTTGATTAAACTTTGTGTGTTATATTCTTTTAGTGTTCGTAATAGAACTGCGTTTTTCGTTTTTGCAAAAAATGCTAATAACGCAGATCTGGTCTTAACGTCTTTTTTTTCAAATGGCTATAAGTTTTCAACGGTTGGATCGAATTCAAACAAACTTTGTTTGGTATAGTTCCTTTCAACTCTGTATCAGATGACATTGCATTTTTGTCAGTTATTCTTTTTTAAATGGTGGCTCCCATACAAAAAGCCACTAGGTTTTGGCCAAATTATATAGTTTTTTCTAATTTAATAAAAAAAAAAAATTCCGCCGATTTTTATTAAACTTTGTATGTAATATAGATACATGAAATGTTTTGATGAAAACTGCAATTAAGTTTTTGGCAACAAATGATAATAACGGAATTTTTTTTAAACAATTTTATTAATTCGGCAATAAACGGATATTTATATCATTTATAGCACCAAAAAGATGACATCTAAATTTTAAATGGGACGCACCGTTATAAGACTTTTCCTGAAAAATCTATTCCGAACAAAACATAAAGTTTGCACAGAAAAAATTATTTAGAATGTGTTATCAAAATCGTAGGAGCCGTTTTTGATAAAAATCAATATTCCCCTAAAAATCGTATGGCAGGTACCGTTAGTTTTAGAGCTAGAATGCTAATTCTAAAATCCCCTCTGTAGGACGTCATAATAATACTATGTACCAAGTTTGAATCAAATCGGTCCAGCCGATAAGGCTGTAGGTGCTGATACAGACGGATGAACAGACAGACAGAATTGTCGGTCCCACTTTTTTCGACTTCTCTATCATAGTAATGTCATGTTTGATTGTTAGATTATTTTTTTTTACGAATGCATAACTTGCCTTATAGTAAAAATGTGAAAAGTAAGTGCGTTTATTTGTAAGGCTTGCGCTCCTAAGCTACTTAACCGTTTTTAAAATTCTTTAATTAAAAGAAAGCTATACATTATCTGTGAGTTACATAGGCTATACATTTCTTTAGTCTCAACTCTCAACTAGAGATCCTTATGAAAATTGAAATAATGAAACCCAAGGTATCAAAAGTATTCCTTTAGAAGTCAATAATTGAAATGCGCTGGAATTTTTACATGCGAATATACATAAGCTGCAAGTTCGTCGGAAAAAAAAGTTTGAACTATGATAGCGAGGACCAAAAAAGTTGGTCAAAAAAATCTGTCCGTCTGTCTGTCTTATTTGTTTGCCTTTCCGTCTATATGTATGTACCTAAAGACACCTACAAAAGCCCAAACGGGTGTGCTTAATTCTTTCAAACTAGGTATATCGAGTTTTTAAGGTATTGTACAGAAGGGAAATTGATTTTTTTTGCAGCTCGAAAACTAACGGTACCTGCAACTATAGTTATGTTGAACTCATTTTTTCTCGAAAATTACTCAAACGATTTTGATTAGTTTAGCTTTTTATGTATGACCGTATGACCTATCAAATGGCTGGAAACAAAGTTACCAAGAATTGCTAAGAACGGTACCTTCCATAGGACGGGTTTTTTTTGCTTTCGGCTTTTTCGAAGACGGTTTAACCGATTCTGTCGGAAATTTACACACATAATAGGTTAAAGTAGCTAATTAATACCTAAGTACTACATTCCTATATTTTTAATAAATATTTTTTCGTTTTTTCAAAAACATTTCTCTTCATAATTTAATATTTTGAAAACAGATCATTAACTTTTTCAAAAATAATAAGAAGTTATATGATAAATGCAGAATACCTATGTATTGGGGGTATTTAATTTCTTTTTGAAAAATGTTCTCCAAAAAATGTTTTTATTCTAAGAAACCAATCCACAAATTTTGATAATTTTACTACCATACATTGAAATTCATCCAAAGAATAAGAGTTTCGAAAAACAAATTTTTTTTTCAAAATCTCAAGCCAAGACCAATGTCTAATTAGAGCAAGTTGGTGCGATCCAGTAGTGGACTTTATTTTTAAAAATTACTATGGCGAAGGCCAAACCCGTATTTGCCGCGAGCGAAGCCGCGGGTGAAAGCTAGTCTATATATAAAAATCAATTGCTGTTCGTTTGAAACGCTAAAACTCGAGAATGGCTGGACCATACATATACACATACATACATATGTATATATATATATATACATATGTAGAAGGTGGAAGTTGGTAGATGGTAGATGGAAAAAGATGGTATATGGCAGATGGCTGGAGATAGTAGATGCTAGAAGATGGTAAATGGTAGATAGAACAAGATGGTAGATAGGAGAAGATTCTAGATGGAAGAAGGTAAAAGATGCTAGATGGTAGAAGATGGTTGATGTTAGAATATGGTAGCTGGTAGAAGATGGTAGAAGATAGTTGATAGTAGAAAAAAGTTGATAGAAGAAGATGGTAGAAGACAGTAGACTGTAGAAGATGATTAATGGTTAAAGATGGTTGAGGGAAAAAGATGGTCGATGGTAGAAAATGGAAGATAAAAGAAGGTCGTAGACGGTAGAAGATGGTAGATGGTAGCAGATGGTAGAAGATAGTTGATAGTAAAAGATGTAAGTTGGTAGATAGCAGGAGATGGTAGATTATATAAGAAGGTAGATGGTAGAAGATATGGTAGAAGATCGTAAATGGTAGAAAGTGGTAAATGGTAGAAGATGGTATGTGTTTGAAGATGGAAGATGGCAGGAGATGGTAAATGATATAGACAAATTTTGCAGATGGTAGATAGAACAAGATGGTATATGGTAGAAGATTCTAGATGGTAGAAGTTATAAGACTTTTCCTGAAAAATCTATTAAAACCAAAACATAAAGTTTGCACAGAAAACACTATTTAGAAAGTTTTATCCAAACCGTACTCGTAAGAGCCGTTTTTGGGAAAAACTAAATTTTCACTAAAAATTGTATGGCAGGTACCGTTAGTTTTAGAGCTGAAATGCTAATTGAAAAAACCGCTCTGTAGGACGTCATAATAATACTATGTACCAAGTTTGAAGCAAATCGGTCCAGCCGTTTAGGCTGTAGGTAACTATGCAGACAGACAGACACACGGACAGACATACATACAGACAGAATTGTGGGACCCACAAATAGTTGTCAAAAATGGTTGGTGATGGTTGGTTGGTGGCTGTAGGTGTGATGGGTGGTTGGCGGTGTTGGGTGAGTGGCAAGTTGTTGTAGGTGTTATGGGTGGTTGGATTTGGGTTTAGGGTGTAGTGAAGGGAATTATCAAAAATAGTTGTACTGGGGAGGGGGTGGGGGGTGAGGAAAAAATTGTCAAAAATGGTGGGTGAGTAGCAGGTGGTTGTAAGTGGAGTAGGTGGTTGAATTTGGTGCATGGGGGAATTGTCAAAAATAGTGGATGGGTGATTGGTGGTGGTCTTTAGGAAGGGCTGGCTTTATTGTGTGGGAGAGAAGGAACAAATTTTCAAAAATGGAGGGCTGTTGGTTTGTGGTTGTATGTGAGAGTGGGAGGTTGGTGTTCAAGGGGTGAACAAAATTAAAAAATGGTGGGCGATTGTAGGAAGGTTGGGTGGTTGGTGGTTGGAGAGATACATATATACACATTAAGTGTTTTGTGAACTGGTTATCACGTAAGATTATCGTCCATAAAGCGACTTTACAGACAAACAGGTTTTTGATTTTTTTACGAATGCATAACTTGCCTTATAGTACCTATAATCGCAAGTAAAAAAGGGGCGGTACGGAGTTTGCCGGGTCAGCTAGTAAATAAATAAATAAATAAATTGTTGGCACAACAGCTCCAAGCGGGGCCTTGGCCTGTGACTTACACTCTCAACCATTCCTGTGTGTGCGTTGATATTCTGCAGGAATGGAAAGGACCTACAATTTACCGCCGAATCCGAACGGCTAACAGATAAGCACTTTCCATTACATTAATTACTCTAATCGGATTTGTCACTTCCTTGAAAGAGGCAGTACCCCGGAAAAGAACTTTTAGGTGGAGTCGGCAGGGATCGAAACCCAGAACCTTTGGCGTAGCAGGCCGACACACTAACCACTACGCCACGGGGTACTACAATAATAAAATAAAAACAATTAATTGCGCAGTTGAAAAAAACTCGCGTTTTGTCAACAAGTTTAATGAACAACTCATTATTACAAATAAAAACATTGATAATTTAATTTTAGTAAATAACTCACGTAATAATAATTTTGCTGAATCTATTCTCCAGCTTTCTTAAGATTTTGACTGCTTTTAATCAATTAAGAGAACATTTTGTAGAATGCAATGTTAATTTTGCAATTTTGGAAAAAAGAGTTTATAAGTTCTAGACATAGCTTTACTGGCTTGTTGAATTTTGCTGCTCCCAGTACTATTATTCCCAATGTTGGCCGTATTCAAGACATTATTGCGGACGAGCTACGCAACCCTATCAACAATAATGCTACTCCTATTTTAGTAAATTCTCCTTCCTTAAATGTTACTAATAGTCCATGTCAGAATTTCTCCTCTGATAACCATTCAATAAGTAACCCTCTACCTACCGGTGTTTCTCAACCAAGAGTGGTGCCTACTCCCAAGTGTATATTTATTTCCAAGTTCGATGTCACAAAATCTCACACAGACATCCTTAATCACATTAAATACACGTTAAACCAGCATAACATTTCTAATGACATGAACCTTATTAAATGTAAAAATATAACTACATAGGTCGAACGGCAGAGTTGCCTCTTTTAAAATTACAGTTCCCGAAACAATGTTTAATTTGCTGATGTCTCCATTATCGTGGCCTGTTAAAAAATGTTAATGCTTTTATTCAGGAATTTATAAACGATATTATATACCAACTCAAATACAGCTTCAAAAAACTCAAGTGTCTTTCCTTTTACTACCAAAATGTAAGGGAACTTCGTTCTAAAGCAAGCGATGTATTTTTCAAGTCACAAGATCTTCCCTCTGTTATTTTTGCTTTAACTGAGACTAATTTAAATGGTAACTTTAATAATAATGAATTTTTCACTTCGGACTTTAATGTTTATCGTAAGGGTGGTCATTTGGACTTGGGGGTACAGTCTGGAAGAGGAGTTCTTATTGCGGTACATGCTAGTTTTTGACAGTTCCTTTTTTGATATTCCAAACACCGAAAATATTGAACTGAATCTGAAACAGAATCAATCTGAAACATACAAAAATGTTTGTCTTGTGTTGTTATCTGAGGCCTTGCAGCCCGATTAATACTTACGAAATTTTAATTAAAGCAGTAAACAGCTAATCCGATTTTTGAATCAAACATATTTAATGTTTCTATATTGTTTGTTTGTTAAGATGAATTAGAAAGCTATTCAAACACAAAAGTACCTACTAAACATTTGACAAAAACTTCCATACGCTTTAAGACAGCTTTTTTTCAGACATGAACATGACATTTATTTTAATAGCGAATAATATAGTTTTTTTTTTAGTTAGTTTGTGGTTTTTTCAACTTAAATAAATAATATACATAATAGCATCTGCACCCTGAATGCTGAGATTTATTCTTATCCGACGCGCAGCATGGTATGTCTGTTTCCTCTCTGCCAAAATAACTAAAAAATGAGAAGACACAGAGTAACGAATAGCATCAGTGATGATGATGAAATAAATTCCACTCATCACCATCGGTTAGTAGAACGAAAAGAACAAAGCTAATGGAACAGTCTGCATCCTTTTACTTTGGACGGATTTATGCTATTGTTTGGTAGATTCCGTCTGAACTGCAACAACAAAACGAAAATAATGACTTTAGCCCTGCACTGCTCAAATGACTTGGCTTACATAATGTGCTCCAATAAGTACATAAGGTTATTGTAAGGTTATGCTTAGTTCAGACTTCAGATATTGCGCTACTTTAACACTGTCGCAATGACATTTATTGCCTATAGTTTGGTTTTAGGGAAGAGTATGTATATCACTTCCCGTCGGAATCGTTTCTATAAAATAATGATGCCAGGGTTGTGTGCAGGGTTGGCCGAATTTACTACACTACATTTACTACATCATTAACTACGCGTAGTTAATTCAATAAACTACACGCCTTATTTACTACAATTTGTTACGTTTGCTACATACACGTAGTAAATATAGGAAAAATGGAATAATTGATATAAATTTATCAAGTATCAAATTCAAGATTCGAGAATCAAGAGCCTTGATTAAAGACCAACGAACAACGAGATTTAAGAATTTTTATTTGTATGTATTTTATAATGTATGTGCATTTGTTGTACCTTATTGTACATTTGCACCTTACAAATTACCTACAAAAATAAAAAAATCTAAAAAGAAAAATTGAAACCAAGTAGACATTCAGTTTAGTTTTAATAGTCTTCCAAGGCCAACCGATTTGCAAACTGTAAATCGTAAAAAAAACTGTAAAACTGACTGCTGACAGATAATTTGACAGTTCAAACTACGTCTGCTACATAAACTACATTTAACTACATTTAATTACATAAACTACATTAACTACGTAGCAGACGTAGCAAATGTAGTTTTTTCTAAAAAGTGACAGTTCGGCCAACTCTGGTTGTGTGTTTAGTATTCAATAAAGTTATTAATAAAATGCCGATATAAATTACTGTCCGCATAGCTCCTTTTTCTTAAGAGAATTCATATTTCAAATGGGCGCTGCTAACTAAGAGTAGGCGGACAACCGCTTTAAAACACGATGGCATCTTGTTCTTCTGGTATCAAGCTATTCGATGTATGTTTTTGAATTCCTCTTTGACATTTACGATGACAGCAGCACTACATTTGTGATGGGTTGAAATGATAAGTGGTTTTTTTCACTTGACAGTTGTTTTATCGGTCGGGATGATTTTTTGAAAAGTAAGTATTTATAAAGCGGAGAGTCCCACGGATACTATATTAAAGCTGTTGTAGAGTCTAGATATTATATTGAGAGTTCTTATACATCGATTGTGTACCATTGATAAGTTTTATTTCTGGGTGACATCCGTACCTACGTCATTTATGATTTATTCGAATTTCAAAGTGTCAGGTTTTACAAGAGAGTATAGGTTTTAAAAGAAAATGTATATTGTGTTATCATGCACCCGTAAATAATTATTAGTCCTTTTTAGTCGTCATACACTTTTGGATAAGAAAACCAAGTACCAGATCGCTTATGGTGCAAGTAAGGTCAGCCAAAGTAAGGGTCACGCGACTTTCTTCTATAATTTAAATAAGCTTCTGGAAAGTGATTTTTGACATGTTAAAAACACGACCCTACAAACGAAATCTTTGTTGCTTTATTTGCTATTACTATAGTAATTCGTTCGACAGCCAGTCGCTGTCCAGTTTCAGAAACAAAATTCTTTTTAAGCAGACAGAGGCGCCTCTGTTCGGGCTTGTAGAAGTATTATAAGTACCGTTTATTTGCCAAAATAAGTTTTTTTATAGCTTCTAGTGAAAAGTAGGCGTCAGGTACACCCAAAAACAATTTTTTTGTTTTCATACACAAGATGTTTACGTACAACTAATACCCACAAAATTCAAGGTTTTTTCCTCGAACCTATACCTAATCATCGTTATTTTATAAAAATAATATATGTATATGTTTTTATATGAAAAGTGGGCGTCAGCTACGTCTAAACAGAAATATTTTTATTTAATTTTAATTGTATTTAGTTTAGCTTGAGTGTGCAAAATTAAGTGGTGTGCTTTGATCGTAACTGCACAAAAAATACAATTTCATTTTGCCGAAAAGAGGTAATTGAACAAAAATGGCTATTGTGGGCGTGTTTGGTGGTGGGTTGCAACGTTTCAGGAACTTAGCCTTATACTCTTAAAACAAAGATTACATATACAAAATTTCAGCTTTCTTTATCAAAAATTGCGATATCTAGAGAGTATAAGTATACTAGTACATACGGACGGACGGAAACTGACGGACATCGCTTAATCGACTATTCTCAAGCGATTATGAGTCAGAATATATAATTTTCTATACCCAACGGTATTATTTCTCTATGTTACAAACTCCACACCATATACAATATACCCATTTTATAGAAAAGGGTAGAAAAACATGTTCCCTGAAAAAACTATAAAAATATATATAAAATGGCTTAACTCTACATTCTATTTTAATTGAAAGCTTAAAGCTTGATTCGAACAAAACAAGACATAACCTGAATTTTTAAAAATAAGATTTTGAATGAAAATAGTGATTATGGGTGTATTTTACAAATCTTTAACCTCACGCTGCTACGTAACCAAGGAATACAAACACAAAATTTTCTTCTTCTCAATAATTCAAAACTGCGACCGATACTTAGTACCGATAACCATTAAAGCGTTAATGTAGATTAAGACTTTTAAGTAGGTGTGTCCAAGAAATTTGTTACAAAAAATATAAAGCACTAAAGCTCAGTTTTTATTGTTAGCCAATTTTTGAGCATATGTGTAAAACTACAACCTACTCGTTGTTTCTTAACAATCTTACCCGAACAAAAGCATTTTATAAAAGTCACTTTAAAGTGGACGTATTGAAAAAATATACACAACAAAAATATTAAATATATATTTCGCATATAACAAAGGAAACAAAAATGGTTAAAATTGATTATTGGTACCTTCAATTTTTAAAACTATGTTTTTGTTCTTTTTAAAAGTGCGCGTAAACCACGCCCGAAATTCAAAAATTTCATCTCAAAAACAAGCTCTTTAGTTTAGACTAAAAGACGCACAAATTTGGGGTTGTGACGTTTATCTGCAAAAATAAGTTTTTATAGTTTCTAATCAAAAGTGGGGGTCAGCCACAACCAAAATTAATTTTTTTTTTACCCACAACTAATACCCACGAAATTTAAGATTTTCATGGGTTCAAGAACTCAGCCTACTCTTAAAGGCATTATATATGTATAGGAACAGTTATTATTACTAGAATCGCCCAGTGGCTGCAATTCGGCCATTAAAATGCCCAAAACTGTGGAAACAAAAATTTCACAACGAATTTATACGAGAAAAATGGTAAAAAAACATACCAAGACATTTTCATTTTCAAAAATTTACAAAACGAAATATTCCCAGCACACCTACTCAGTAATACCTTTCCAACGATATACAAACGAGTATATATATCATCTCAATCGGATGGGTAACTAACCACCTCGCAATTGGTACCACAAAAAAACTGCTTGCCTATTTATATAAAGATAATTAAGGCTATTTATATAAAGATAATAATGGCTGGGTGCTGTATGAATAGGGTAGACCCTGATTGGTATCAACATGGCGATGCCCAGCGTTGCAACTGTCTCATACGCATCAATTGTGCTTATTTTACCTCCAAGTGGTAGCCATCGGGTACTGGTCTTGTCCACCCGGACTTGACTTGCTGAACTTATAAGCGCGAGTGTTGATCACAGAAAAATAGCAACACTATAATTGCCCTGCCATAAAGCTCCTGTTTCTCTTGTTGGGTAGCAGTTTATTCTGTACGAACCCCTCAGAAAGCAAGCGAGCGGCGGATGAGCTTCCAATTAAGTGAACCAACGGCGACGCTTACAGACAATATGGTAGGCACCCCATTGAGCTACTTCGACATATTCGGAGCTCAGGTCTTTGGGTCCTTTCACTACTATTAGTCAGGGTAGTGAAGTAGAGAAGGTGGCGGATGAGCCCATATAGGACCAACGGTAGCTCTCACATCCCCGTAGTGGGTTACTGACTCTGGATTTCTCCAGCTCCTTTTGTCCAAGGAGAGCAGCATAGGGCCTGGTCCCCCAGGTTGGGGGTTGTGCGTCGGGGTAACTTCCCTACTACGTAAAAAAAACTCTTGTTCCGAAACAACCAACTGCCTCGGATATGGATGACCCTACTGATGACAACCCTAGCAAACGAAACAAGGACAACGAATTTCGGTTCTGCACGTAGAATGTCCGGACCCTTAACAGACCACGTGCAGCCGAACAATTAGTGGAAGCCCTAGATGGTGTCAAAGCCGACATCACAGCCATCCAAGAAGTGCGATGGGATGGTGAAGGCACAAGGAGGATGAAAAACTGTGACATCTACTTCGGCAAGTGCTACAGGACAAGGAAACAGCGGCTATTTGGATGCGGATTTGTGATAAGAGAAAGGCTTAGGCAAGAAGTCTTGGGGTTTCGTGGCATTAGCGAACGCATTGTCACAATCCGCATTAAATCCAAATTCAGCAGCAGCTCGCTGATCTGCGTCCACGCCCCCACGGAGGAAAAAGATGACACGACCAAAGAAGAATTCTACGATCTTCTCGAGAAGACGTATGATGAATGCCCGAAGTACGACACTAAGTTTATTCTTGGTGACTTCAACGCCAAAATCGGAAAGGCGGTTAACTTTGGCTCGACAGTCGGAAAGCATAGCCTGCACGACAACACTTCCGGTAACGGACACAGGCTAATCGACTTTGCTGCGGGGCGAAGTGTCATCTTAGCTAGCACATACTTCCCACACCTCAATATTCACAAGGGGACCTGGCGGTCTCCTGATCAAAATACCGTCAACCAAATTGATCACATTGCGATTGATAGCAGACATGCGTCCAGTGTCATGGATGTCCGCACTTTCCGAGGGGCCAACATAGACTCGGACCACTACCTTGTTGTAGCTAAAGTGCGAATGCGGATCTCCACCAGACCGCAGAACCGAACATCCACTGTGAGAAAGTTTGATGTTGCTAAGTTACAATCGAAAGAGACCGCCACAACAATTGCCAATCATGTCTCCTCTTAACTCTTGACAAGCCCGGCGCCTGCGCCAAACCCAGAGGCCCAGTGGCAACATTGCAAAATGGCCATCAAAACCGCTGCCACGGATGTTTTGGGTTTCATTAGGCGACCGCAACGAAACACCTGGTTTGATGATGAGTGCAGGCTCGCACACTTGGCCAAAGACGAAGCCTATCATGCAGTTCTGAATGCCAGAACTAGAGCTGCCAAGAGCGCTTTCCGTGCGGTGTACCAGCAAAAGAGGAAAGAGGAACATCGGCTTTTCAGAAGAAAAAAAAGAGAACTGGAAAAACGAATGGTTGAATCTATTGAGGGGTGCTACGGCAGAAGCAATGTTCGAAAGTTCTACCAAAGGGTAAAGCATTCGTCCAAGGGTTACAAAGCCCGAGCGGAAGCATGTAGAGACGAGGGTGGGAATTTCGTTGTAGATACACAGTCGGTGCTGAGAATTTGGAAAGAACACTTCTGCAGACTGTTAAACGGCGAAGACAACCAACTAATCGCTGTCAGGCAGAATGATCCATTCGATTTGGATGATGATGAACAAAATTTCCGTCCTCCCGACCAAGAAGAAGTTCGGATAGCAATATCTAAACTAAAGTCCAACAAGGCTGCTGGAGCGGATGGCCTTACGGCTAAACTCTTCAAAGCAGCGGGAGATGACTTGGTGAGGAGCATACACCAACTCATCTGTACAATCTGGTCGGATGAAAGTATGCCTGACGAATGGAACCTCAGCATTGTGTGCCCTATCCACAAGAAAGGAGATACTCTAAGCTGCGCCAACTACAGAGGTATAAGTCTCCTAAATGTCGCCTATAAAATCTTGTCGGCCATTCTGTGTGAACGTCTGAACCCTTTCGCACGTGAACTGATTGGCCCCTATCAGTGTGGTTTCAGACCCGGTAAGTCAACCGTCGACCAAATTTTCACACTTCGGCAGATTTTGGAAAAGACCCAAGAATTCCAGATCGATACTCACCACCTCTTTATCGATTTTAAAGTCGCCTATGACAGCGTAAACAGGAACGAGCTATACAGAGCCAAGTCGCTTCTTGGCATCCCTGCCAAACTCGTTCGATTGTGCAGGATGACTATGGAGAACTCTCGCTGCTCCGTCAAGGTTGGTAAGAACACCACCGACTCATTTAATGTCGAGAAAGGCTTACGACAGGGTGACGCACTGTCATGTAACCTCTTCAACATCATTCTTGAGGCAATCGTACCCAACTCGCATATCAACACCAGCGGTACGATTTTTTTTAGATCCGTTCAATTACTTGGCTATGCTGATGATATTGACATTATTGGAAGAACGAAGCGCGCTGTCAGTGGAGCATTCGCAAGTATTGAAGTGGAAGCGGCTCGAATGGGTCTGGCTGTAAATGAAGATAAAACAAAGTATATGCTGTCCTCGGGTGAAGTAGATCATCACCGTAGGCTCGGACAAAACGTCACAATGGACAGATATAACTTTGAGGTTGTCAAGGACTTTGTCTATTTGGGTTCCACTATAACCTCTCAGAACAACATCAGTGAAGAGATCAGTCGAAGAATCACTCTTGCCAATCGCTGTTTCTTCGGGCTAAGAAGGCATCTTAGTAGTAAAGCCCTCTCTCAAAGGACCAAGGAGACACTATACAAGACCCTTATCATCCCAGTCCTGCTGTATGGGGCAGAAGCGTGGACACTGACACAATCGGATGAATACAGGCTGGGGTGCTTTGAGAGAAAGATTCTTCGGATGATATTCGGGCCTGTATGTATCAATGGAGTATGGAGGAGAAGATTCAATGACGAACTGTACGGGCTATACAGCGACATGGACTTGGTTAAGAAGCTGAAAATTCAGCGGCTTAGATGGCTGGGTCATGTGGAGCGTATGGACGAAAACGCTCCTGCCCGACGAGTCTTCAATTCCAACCCGGAGGGCCAACGCAGTTCTGGAAGACCCCATCTAAGGTGGCGCGATCAAGTGGTAAACGACCTCAACCAACTTGGTGTGCGCAACTGGAGGCCACTGGCTAGGGACCGGCCTAGCTGGCGAGGATTGTTGGTTGAGGCCGTGGTCCACAATGGACTGTCTGCGCCACCTTAAGTAAGTAAGTAAGTAAGTAAGTACTTAAGGCAAACGAAAAAGTTGTCTTTATTGGAATAAACATATAACATAAGAAACTACAGTTCTTAACCTATACGTCGATATTGCATAAGAAAATGCAAAAAGATCCGGGTATATTAATTATCCGATAAAGTGAATGCGTGTGCAAGTAGGTAATACTAATACCAATTTCGTTTAGTTTGGCCTAGAACTTACATGACCATTGAAATCGATACTTCACTTGACTTATTTTTAACTAGCTGACTCGGCCTACTTCGTTCCGCCAAAATTCATTAATGTATTGGACATAATAATTCTTTCGTATATGCATTTAGTAAAAATCTGTTATTTTAAAAATACAAACAGGCACTTCATTTTTATTTATGTGTATAGATGTTACTGTGTTATTTTAAGTCAATTCGGCCCATAAATAAGAATTAGAAAAGAGTATCAACAGCGCCACCTATGGGTAGTTAACAAATTAATTAAATTTAGAACATAAGCTATATCTGTATGTGAAAGTCCTGTCAAAATCGGTGCAAAAATAAGAATTTTTGAAAAATGCGACTGCAACGCCATCTGGATGAGTACTTTAAATAATCTTAGTCACTCCTTACAACTCCAGCTATCCGCCACTGAAAGTCCAGTCAAAATCGGTCCATATATAAGAATTTTTAAAAATTGCGGCAGTAGCGCCACCTAAATGGATAATTAAAATAGCCTTTGTTAGTCCTTATCATCATCAGCTATCCGCCAGTGAAAATCCTTTCAAAATTGGTCCAGCCGTTTCTGGGATTAGCCTGAACAAACAGACAGACAGGCTACAGGCAGACAGACAAGATATTTAAAAATTGCGTTTTTGTTATACGCATTTAGTAAAAAGCTGATATTTTGATATTACAAACAGACACTTCATTTTAACTTGCGATTAAAGGCACTATAGGGCAAGTTATGCATTCGTCGGAAAAAAAGTTTTGAGATGACAATCAAACAATCAAAGACGACCATCTTCTTGGTCTAAAATTCTGTCCGTCTGTATGTCTGTCTGCCTGTTGTATGTATATAAAGACAATGCAGCCGAAACGGGTGGGCCGAATTGCTTCAAACTTGGTATTTTTTAGGTATTGTACAGAAGGGAAAACAAAAATTTCTTTTAGCTCAAAAAATAACGGTACCTGCCTTATAACCTTTACGTTAAAGCTTATTTTTCTCAAAAACGGTTCTGGCGATTCCGATTTAAATAAAATGCACGACTGGGTCGCACGAACTTGCTCTTATGATAAGCAATTGCTTAGTGGCTGCATATATGGATATTAAAAAAAATTTAAATAATTTCGAAAATTCTTTTATTTTTTAAATTAGTTTGAGAGTTTTCTCGGAAAAACAAAGTATGCAATAAAATTTCAAAGCTATACGTAAATCTAAGAAACAACAATATTGAAAATTGTTCGACCAGTTTTTTTTTTAAAAAAGGTTATTTTTGAAAAACTTATCCAAAAAATATTTTTAAATTTATTTGAGTATGCAAATGTATGGCAATCTGTAGTTTACATTTGAAAAATAATTTTAAAAAAAATCAATGTACCCGTTTCCAACATATTTCCAAAAACCAAACATTTTTTAGAAAAATTTTAAAAAATCAAAAAAAAAAAGTTTTTGAAAAATTTAAAATGCCATATTAATAAAATTATGAATGACTTCCTGTGGCCAAAATTTTATTGAAATCTATGAGTTCTATGAGAGGTACCGTTATTAGACAAATTTTGAAAAAAAATCTTAACCAAAAGATAGATTGTCTTCCAAAAATAGCATTCTGAAAGTTTTATCAAAATCGTTGGAGCGGTTTTTGAGAAAATCAATTTTTGTCTTCAAGATTGTATGGCAGGTGCCGTTATTTGTGGACCTAGAGCAAAAATAAAAAAGTTGTTCCGAGGAACGGCCAAATAAATATTAAATACCAAATTTGAAGCAAATCGGCTCACCCGTGCAGCCTCCAGAGGCGCGAACAGACAGACAGACAGACAGACAGACACAGACAGACAGACAGATGGACGGAATTTCCAGACCCACTTTTTTCGACTTCTCCATCATCGTAATGTCATGTGTGATTGTTATATCAAATTTTTTTTCTGCACGAATCCATAACTTGCCTTATAGTACCTATATAATCGCAAGTAAAAATTTGTTCCGACTGACGGCCAAATAAATCCTATACACCGAATTTGAAGCAAATCGGCCCATCCGTTCAGGCGCGAACAGACAGACAGACAGACGGACGGGATTCCCAGACCCACTTTTTTCGACTTCGCCATCATCGTAATGTCATGTTTGATTGTTATCTCAACATTTTTTTTTGCACGAATCCATAACTTGCCTTATAGTACCTATAATCGCAAGTAAAAAATCAGTGTAGGGTTTTAGGTACGATCAATCATATGGCTGAAAAAAAATATTAAAAAATGTCTAAAAACGGTAGTTTCCATAGGACCGTTATTTTTGCTTTCCACTATCTCGGAAAGGGCTGAACCGATTCCTTCGAAATTTCACAAATATATAGGTGTAATTAGCTCAATTTATACTGCATACCAAAATGTTTTTTTGTATTTTTATAAGAATTTTTTAACATTTTTTTTAATTAATATTTTGAAAACTGCTCATGAAATATAATTATGTAATAGGTAAATGTATTTGCTGAATACTTATAAATTGGCTTTTTTGAATTTATTTTAAATAGTGTTTTCAGAAAGTTTTTTTCAAAAACTCAACAGGGAAATAAAAGCTATACCTATACCTGCAACTCCACAATTCCATGTATGTATGTCTTGCCATCGCTCTATCTGTATCTCAATAAACCTTAACAATGGTTCTCTATTTTCTTCGTCCGAATCATAATAATCATGCAGAGAGACTCCTTCTCTTGTCTAGAAGAGCAATCGATTATTTGATATGCTCCTAGGACAGGAGTACATGAGACAAAGAAATCTATAAAGGTAGTTCCACACTATCCCACAGTGTAGTACGACATGTCAAAAAAAAAAAGTGTGAAGGAATGTGTGATGGTTTTACATTCAATCCTAAAAAAATATTTCAGATCTAAGCACATGTCAAATCGTATGAGATCTGCGCTGTCATATTCCGTTTCCACACTATTATACACCTGTGTTTCATCACACATTTTTGACATTTTGTATTTTACTGTGGGATAGTGTGGAACTACCTTAAGCTATACCTTATCATTATTAAATGAGACTGATTTTTTTTAAAGTTCTTCACAATCGTCAACCAATAATGATAACAAAAATAAAATTCCTTTCGACTCCCTTTAATCTTTTGTTCGGATTCGAAAGCTGTTTTTAGTATTTCCATCAGTGGCGATTCCTCTCAGTTGGCTAGGTTGGCTGCGCCAACCCAAAAATAAATAAATACAATTCATATTAAAAGTATCATGAAATAATATTTTGTGTACAAAATACAAACCTGATTGAGTTTTCTTAAAACCCATGTGTTTACCTAATTACAACAAAACATTTTTTATTCAAATAAAACTAACCGCAGCAATCTCGTGACATTTCACTCCCATTCAAAATTTCTCGTCTTTCGCATGCTTTCTGTTTACGATCTAGAATGGCATTGGAAATAGCGCATTCATATTCTTATTCAAATCGTATCCAAACTCCCCTTACCCCTCGTGTGCTGCTTCGTTCCACCTTTAATGCATAAAATTGAGGCTCAAAATAATAGCCATACTGCGAATGGCGAGTCAAAGGAAAACAAAATAAAACTTAGCCAGCAATCGCATCATTGGCAATGGCAACGCACACGCAGGGTTGAAAATGTAAACCTAGAAAAGGAAGCAGATTGCCAGGAAAATCTAAATAGGTTTGCAAAAAGTATTAAGTACTAAGTAGGGTCTACATTAAAATGAAATGCACGAATTTGTCGCACATACCTACTTGATCTGTGGGTGCCATAGATGGTTTTTGAGCAATAAAAACTACTCTTTGTTGTATAAAATATGCAACTAAGTTCAAAATATTTGTTTAAGAAGTGTTTATTTCCCGCATTTCGAGCATATTGACAGTGTTATAAGATACGTCAATTTTACCGTTATTTTCGTTATACGAAGACGAGTAATTGAATAAATTTGCTTCTATACATCAGATGTCCGTTACTTGAATTAAGCCCTAACATAAGAACAGTTTAGAAATCAAGGAAATTCTACCAACAAATACACACAAAGGGCTTAACACGATATCGAGAAAAAAAAATTAGAGCAACAACATCTAGAAAAAAAATACTTAGAATTGGGAAAATCCAGAAAACCGAAAATCTATAATACTTAATTTCGAAAATCCAAAATCTAGAAAAAGAAATCTAGAATGGACAAAATCTAGAATTATTAATATAATACTTGATTTAGAATCCCTCTAAATTAAAAAAAAAGTCTAGAATACTTTTTTTCTGGATTCTAGACTCCATCTTTTCTAGATTTTATCTTTCTATATTTTTTTATAGATGTTGTCCTTTCTAAATTCTGACACTCTGGATAGCGTCATCGTGATCCCGCCCACAAAGTACATACAAATTGTTTAAACCATTTTTAAGAAATTTGGTAAACATTTAAATTTTTTTTCTAAAACTCAAAGGTTCGATATGTGCTAGCTGCAATTAAGCAACCGTTACTCCTTAAAACATAGGTGCGATCTTGTGGGTGCTATGAAAGATATATACTTTAGAAAGTGCGAACTATTTCGTTAATGTGGTTGTCCACTTTAATAAAACCTTTGAAACCTGTTTTCCGTAAATATCATTTGTAGCCGAAAACTAACAAAATGAAGATTTTTTTATCTTCTATATGTTGAATAAAAATCGTTCAAGCCTTTTTTGAGCAAATTAGAAATAAAATGCACGACTGGGTAGCACCAACTTGCTCTAATGTGTGACAGTGGGGTAGGGTCTAGGCTATTGGAGATTGAGATTTTGATAAAAATAAATTTTTCAAAATTCTTAAATAAAAATTTTAAGTAATTTGAGCTGAAAAAAGTACGCCTTTTTATTTCTTCGATGAATTTTAATTGATGAGAATAAATTTATAAAAATCTATGGAGCTGTTTTTGAGAAAAAAAGTTTTTTTTGAAGAACTTTTTGAAAACATTTAAAAAAAAATCAAAAAGGCTAGGACATAGGTATTCAGGAAATACATTTATTTAAAATTTTTGAACAAAATTTAATAAGCAGTTTTTAAAATACATATTATTTTTTTAAATAAAAAAATGCTTTTTAAAATTCCTACAATAAAACAACTTTTAAAAACATAGGTATATGCCTTCTTGCAGTATATAAATTAAGCTACCTACAACTAATATAACGAAATTTTGAAAGTATTGGTTGAGCCAGTTTTGAGATATCCAAAACAAAAACCGTCCTATGGAAAGTACCGTGTTTAGACATTTTTAAAATTTTTTTTCAGCCGTATGATTGGTCGTACTTAAAAAGCAGCAGTGATTTTTTTTAAATTAAAATTGTTAGTGCCGTTTTTGAGAAAAATATGCTTTTATGATCGCGTTCAAATATAGTATAAAAGTTTTTCATACAAATGAAAAAAATTAAAAATTCGGTCTTAAACGTAAATTTGCTTCTTTTTGCTTTACTTTTGGATCCTTGGTGTAGCCAACCTAATATTGGAGACCAGGAATCGCCACTGATTTCCATTGGTTATTTTGGCATGCAATCACAAGGATTATTATTGATTTTATCTTTAGGTAAATTTGCAAATGTAATTGTGGAGCGCAGATATAGGTACACTGCCCGACAACCGATTAGCGCCTTCTATGCTTCTTGGTCTTGGAGCTTAATTTATTATCAACTTATGAAATGAACCTTTTGAAACGAATTTTTTTACCAATGAAAGTTTATAAAATTATACGTGAAAAGAAATGAAAGTTACGGTGGTAGCTCAATGAATAACATTTTAAAAGAATTGAATATGAAAAATCCACTTTTTTTGCGACATTTGATTAGTATATTTTTGTTTTTGCACAACCGGTTCAAAATGGGGGGTATACGTGGTATGAAAGCTATAAAGTCAGCTCTACAGCCGTAAGATTTTTGGCTTCTGTATAATATTATTTCGAAGTATCATAAATGCTTAAATTGCAAAGTTGGATTGTTAAGTTCTGAAGCAATATACGAATATGCCTAATTGGAATGCCCACTGCTATTTATGGCAGCTCCGCTTCATCAGTTTTGGGCGTAAGTATTGCTCGTTCACCGTTCTGTATGGTTACATTATTTTTCGATTTCTGCTTTCGCTGAATGAGGCATTGTCTATATGGTGGCAAATAGCGCCATCTATGATGTTTTTGATGTAACTTCTATTCAGAACGACTAACTTATTACTACACGGTTAGAAATTTTAGGTTAGATTTTAATATTTTGAGGGCTACATATATGACAACACCAGAAAAATATTAAAATCTAATAAACTGCAAATATTAAAAGAAGATAAGTAATAAAGCAAATATTAAAAAATAATACTGATGAGATATTAAAAATTAATACTTTTTGTATTAAAAAGTAATATGCCTTTTATTAAATTTTAAATAAAGTTTGTATTAGATATTAATAAAAGTTTATTAGAATTGTTAATATTAAATTATTAAAAGGTAATCAAAAGCGGTATTTAATATTAATACAATTTTATATTAAAAATTAATAAAATTTTATATTTAAAATTAATAAAGTATTGTATTGAAAAGTAATAAAATGTTGTATTGAAAATTAATAAAAAAATATATTTAAGATTAATATAACTTTGCATTAAAAATTAATACAATTTTATATTTAAAATTGATACAATTTTATATTGAATATTAATAAAATGTTGTATTTAAAATAAATGAATTTTTTATTAAAAATTAATAAAATTTTGTTAAATCTTTGTATTAAGAAAAAAATAAAATTTAATACAATTTAAGGATTTGTTTAACATTTGAAAAAATATGGAAATTCAGATGAATTTTAAAAATATCGAAAAGAAATACTTTCTGTATTACTTTTTGACTTGGAATACAAAATGTAGAATAATTATGAATAAATCAAATTAAAAACTATACAAACCATTTTCATCGACCCACCAATAGATAAGGAAATAAAATTTTATTAAATTTTAATACGAGGGTATTAAAATGTAATACAGGCGGGTATTATATTTTAATACAAGGGTATTAAAATGTAATACAAGAGGGTTTGTTTTTAATAAAATTGTATAACTTTTTAATACATGGGTATTCGAATGTAATTAAAACGAGTATTACATCTTAATACAGTTAAAATGTAATACAAACGGGTATTACATTTTAATGCAAGGGTATAAAAATGTAATACATGGAGGTTCGTTTTTAATAAAATTGTATTATTGTTTTCAAAATAAGTGTATTAAAATGTAGGAAAACCGGTATTAAATTTTGGTTTTAATTCCAAATGTATTAAATTCTAATCTTTTTGTATTACAAATAGTAACTTTAAGACAAAAATATTAAAATTTAATCCAAAATAAATTAAAAATGAAAAAATTAATCCAAAAATATTAAAATTTAATACAAAATATATTAAAATTAAATGTAATAATTTGAAAATATTAAAAAGTAATATATTGTGTATTGCATACAGTTTTAATACAGGAGCTGTATTACAAAATATCCCAAAATTTTTAACCGTGTATTCATGTATACGTAGGTAAGTGTGGCGCTATTTTATTATGTAAGTGAGACGCTAACTTCCTTAAAATCTTTTAATTTTGCGTTAAGTTCATTGAATAACGTTCGATTGCAGCAATATTAAAAAAACAACCAGAATTATATATTTTCCTGCGATAAAATATAGCCTATATTTTAAGTTGGCTTACTATCAATATATCTGCGAAAACCGCATTCAATTCCATGCAGTAGTTTTTGCGTGATGCGCGTACAAACATACAGACAGACAGACAGACAGACAGACAGACAGACAGACAGACAGACAGACAGACAGACAAACAGACAGACAAACAGACAGACAAACAAAAATTCTAAAAACGGTTGTTTTGGCTTCTGTGGGTCTAATAGTTACAATTTTATTATATGTATATAGATTAGTAACTTGTTTACATAAGAATTAATAAAGTGTTGTGCGACCACGGTGAACTATGACCTCGTAGCTCGTACATCCTGTTGGGTAAGGAGTCATATAATTTCTATATAAAAATAATCAAGTGAAATAGTCTCCCATGCACTTTTTAATTTTTCAATGAGTTCCGATTCAGTTGGATATTGCATTCCAGACTCGTATACTTTGCGTGCTACTGCTAACCATCTTCTGTGGCAACAGCAGAAGCGAGGAACGCATCTTATTCGCAGACTGCAGCCAAAATTAAAGAAATATCCGTTGTAAAAGCACGCGTGCGGACTGTGCAAAGAATGATTTCTTATGCTGAACATTAGGGTTCTAATCAAATGTCGCAAACAAAAAAGTGAATTTTTGATATTCAATTCTTTAAAATTCTGTTAAAATGTTATTCATTGAGTTACCACCGTAACTTTAATTTCTTTTCACTTATAATTTTATAAACTTTTATTGGCAAAAAATTCGTTTCAAAAGGTTTATTTGATTAAAAACAAAGAAGCATAGGGGGCGCTAATCGGTTGGCAGGCAGTGTAGAAAGACGAAATCAGGAAGCCAGGAACCAGTTGGGTAGAGAGTAACAAAGAATCTATATGTTGCCAAAAATTGGCACGAATATCGCACCATACCTATACATTGTCAAACACTTCCCGAAGAATATCTGTGAGGATATATGCATTGGTATTAAAAGAGAATGAGAGAACAAATTCTGCTTGCTACCTTCACCGACCGACCGAAGCGACGCACTCCCCACCAACTACGGGCAACAAACGAACGAAAGGACTGCAGTTTGATTGAATTTAAATTGGGCATAATAGGATGTGGCATGTGGGCTTAAGCCCTTCGAAATTGATTGAAAATCGGATATGATTTGGTGGCATTGCGGTGTGTGGGAGGCGGCAAACGAAAGCCTTGGCAACAACAATGGGTGATTTGCTTGCTTAAACTGCAAATACCGTCACACATACCCATATCGACAAACCCAAAATCGACGAGAACAAGGGCGATGTATGTAGATTTTTTGGCCAGTGATTGATTTTTTTTTTATTTTTGTCGGTACCCTATGAGTTGATAGATCGCTTACTGAAGGGTTTTTGATACATATTCCTTTGTGTATACATTTATTACTTAGATATGCAATGTTATTCATTGTTTTTTAAGTATACGAAGTCCTTTGGGGCAAATTGACTGTAAAGGGATGCAAAATAATCCACGTTTGTATTTTGTTTTAAACACTGGAGTGTACTGGAGTACCTACAATACCAGTTGTTTATTGAGTATAGGTGAAGCTGTAGAACATTGAAAATACAAATAATTTAAATGTTTATCTTCTGAAGTAAAACTTTTGTTTTGCATTCGAACGTTTTTGTGTTTAATATAGTGCACATACATGACATAATAGTACCCCGTGGCGTAGTGATTAGTGTGTCGGACTGCTACGCCGAAGGTTCAGGGTTCGATCCCTGACGTTGCCACCTAAGTTTTTTTCCGGGGAACTGCCTCTTGCGAGGAAGTGACAAATCCTCCAAGAGTAATTAATGTCATGGAAAGTGCGTTCTGTTAGCCGTTTGGATTCGGCGGTAAATTGTAGGTCCCTTCCATTCCTGCAGAATATCAACGCACACACAGGAATGGTTGAGAGTGTAAGTCACAAACCCCGGCCCCGCTGGGAGCTGTTGTGCCAACAATTTTTTTTTTTTTTTTTTACATACATGACATTTTCATTTCATCTATTTGTCTACGTGTTAGTAATTTCACGTGTTTTTCAGTAGGCTGAAGAAACTTGTGCATCTTATTCAATCATTTTACAAATTGTCCAGTCGACAGGTCGAAGTGGGTTTATGTGGAATAAGGTCGGAAGTTGATGAAACTTAGTGATTTCGTTCAAGGATAGTTAAATAACATTTTGGTAAGTTTTCTTAACTCGAGGAATCTGTGGAAAAAGAGAAGGGAGGGGGTTGCAAATTTTTAGACCTTGCTCCAGTTTTCCCTCAATAATTTTTTTTCTTACGTCCTACGGCCGGCGAAACCACTTTGAATTTTTTTGTAGGACGTTAAATTTCCTATAATTCTTTTACGACACAAATTTTTGTATATCAACTCCTTACCGCGATATAAAAAAACAGATCATTTTCCAAAATTCGCCCAAAAAATGAAGAATTCCAACTTATTCCTTCGGACAAACCCAAATAATCATGAAATTTTGTTAATATGGTTATTTGTAAAAATCACCAACTTCCGACACTCCCCTATACATTCCCGCTCTCCCAACGGGTGTCAGGTCATACCTCTGTCAGGTCAAACACCTGTATTTTGCTGTTAGTCCATTCTACAGGTATTTTCAGGCAAAAAAAAGGTCGGAGTTAATGCAAATTTGGGATGCTGTTAATTAACGTTTCACGAAGTTTTGGATCTAGAGGGCTCTGTGAAAAAAGAGGAGGAGGGGGAACTGCAAAATGCTCGACCTTGCGCAGGTATTAGAGAAAGTTTACCTACCGATTATGGAATATCAAAACATAAACTCATTTTTAAACACAAAACAATCAAGTTTCATTCAGTCTTTTGAATTGAGGTTTATAAAAATATTATATACTATTTAAAAAACAAAAGAAAAAACAAGATATATTACACTTCATTCAATATATAAAAAATTAAAAAAACTCAAAATGAACTCTTAGAAAAAAGTGAGCCTGATATGGACCACTGGTGGTTTTATATGAAATACGTAATTAAATTTATTTTCATGTGCGGAAATCACAAATAAAATTATTGAAATTATAAGAAAAATAGACTCACGATAATATGTCCTGCTCCTAACCCAAGAACAACTTTTATTATTTGAGCACGTCCACACCGACTGGCTTCAACAAGGACACTTACAACGAATATGCGCTTGAAAAGAAAGCTTGAATTGAAATCAAGATATACATGCATAATGTGGTTTTTTTAATATTGCAGATTGCACTATTCCATATTAGGAGCGTATTCCATGATTGGTACACTTCCTCTAATTCAATAACTTGTTTTCTTTACGTTTTTTTTTTTTTTTTTAATTTTCGGTTTTTTCAAAATCGGTTTGTTTTAATTTATTTGTTTTTTTTTTTGATAAAATTTCAAACTATTGACACTCTCAAAAAAAAAAAAATTGGAATATGTTTTCGAAAAGTTTAAAAAAACATTTTTTGAAGAAAAAAAAAACTGGTCGAACGAAAAAAACTAGGTTATCCTAGCAAAACTAGTTTTCTGGCCATCGGATAAATTAGTTTTTCTTAAGGCAAAGTAGTTAATCTTATAATAATAACCCTAGGGTGTAAAGTAAACCAATTTCGCCGGATTAGATTATTTAATACTTCAGACCAAACTACTTCATCTTAGCAGAACTATATGAACTGAATATAAACTTGTTTGGCCGAAATATTAAGGAGTCTTATTCGGTGAAACTGGTCTAATCTAAATGTATAAGGAAGAACTAGTTTGGTCTGGGGAAGACTAGTTTGTCCGATTACGTATATACGACAAACTAGTTTTGCTTAGGATAAACAAGTTTATCTTAAAAACAATTTCGCCGGTAACACATATTTTTTTTAAATTTTTATAATTTTTATAAAATTATCCGTTACATAAACTAGAAATTGAACGATAAAAAAGAAGTAAGTACATATAATACACTTATATATAACGGGACTAGAAAAAAAAAAATTGTTTTTGTCGTTTCTAATTAGCTTTACAGCACGTATGTAACAATTTGAATACGTTGTATTGAACCATTTCGTTGTTATCATTCCACTAAAACTCTCCTTGAGTACCTGATATATTCTCTTCCAATTCGAAAAATATACCACCTATATGTATATATAGGTATATATATACTTTTATTAAATATATACATTAACAGACCCCTTATTAAACATTTTCTCCGACTCAAAACAAGACCAATTTCAATTAATCTCGATCACTTCAAGTGGTACAGTAGAAGTACTTCACTATCTCGTCCAATCACTTGTCACTCTCTATAAAATATTTGTATTTCCTAGTATAATTTAAGCATTCATCAAAGATTCACCGTACTAAAAACAGTATCTTTTTAACTATCTCATTGCAGAATCCGGCGAATGAAAATGACGCACCATCGCCGCTGCCAACACCATTGACGTGGGGCAGCAACATCATTTCGCGCGGATATAAGGAAGTAGCAACACACACGAATTCGGAAACCAAAAAACTCCAATCAATCACCATCACTTGAACAAGGATCATCAACTTGAAACATACAAATAACGAACTGCACCACTCCCGCACGCTATTCCTCTTCCGTGTCCAATCATCAAACAACAAAATTTTTCAAATATGCTGCAATATCCTCCATGGCAATGGCTTTTGCTAACGCTAATCCTGCTAAAACAAGCGGACAGCTTCTGTCCGTCAAAGTGTCAGTGCATGGGAGGCGACTCCAATTCACAGGCATACTGTGCGAATGCAGCCCTCGAAGATGTCCCCATTCAACTGAATCCCGAAACAAAGTACATAAATTTAACTCTAAACAAAATACGAAATTTAGAGTTCACCCTTCCGTTCTACATGAAGCTGGAGGTGTTGGACCTCTCACAGAACATCATAGAAACATTGGGTTCAAAGAATTTTGAGTATCAAAGTGAAATGCGAACATTGAATCTGAGCCGGAATAGTGTGTCCAGTCTAAATAAGGATGCATTCAAGGGTCTAACAAATTTATTGTTGTTGGATCTGAGTTACAATAGGATTGAAGTTGTTCACCCGACATCGATGAATGACCTTACTAGTCTTATTGAACTGGATCTGACAAATAACAATATAATGAGCCTAGAGGATGGGGTCTTTAGAAATATGATATCTCTGGAAATACTCATATTCAAGAACAATCAGCTGTTGGATGTGCCAGCAAGTAATTTGGTTCACTTGCATGCGTTGAAGTCATTGGATTTGTCGGTAAATCTGATAGAATTCGTGAGGAATGACAGTTTTGACGGCCTTAGGGATCTTATGATGGTTAATCTAAGAGGGAATGTCATTTCTGAACTAGATTTAAGTTCGTTTGATGGACTCTCTGCACTGAAACATATGGATATGGCAGATAATAATTTGACGGTGAGTATTTTATAGTAGTAAGTAGTAATAAGAAATTCATTTATTCATAATTTTTCTATTACATTAGCTACAAGTAAGAATTAATTGACAAGCTACATTATGAATATAAAAGTAAAAGATTGAAAACAACCACCTGTCTGACTTTGCCAGTTAAATTAAGATTATTAAAAAGTTTCGATTTAATTACAAATTTAATTTTTGTTTGGATGCATTTCGACTTTTATGTCATCCTCAAGAGCTACGGTGTACTAAAATCAATTTTTCAATTTAAAATTTTCTATACTCCACATTGTGCAATGGTCAAGTTCCATGCCAGCTGATTTTGTTATTTGTTGTTTTTGGATGCTGGACAAATGTTCTTTCATTCTAACTCCTAAGTTTGGTTTTGTTTGGCCAATATACTTAGCATCACACTCGCTACAACATATGTAGGTATATCATAGAAAAATGATTTTTTTTAAAAGTTGGTTTTGTCTTTTAGGTTTACAATTAAATTATACAGTATATTGTTACTATTGTGCACAATTTCAAAATTGTGTTTCTTAAAAACTTGTTTCAATTTGTTTGTAAACTCAGGTAAGTATGGTAATTCTTTAAGGTTTTTCTTTTTCCTGTGACAGTGTAGTGATATGATTTGTTTGAAAATCTTTTTTGAGTGAAATGAGACCAGGTTATCAATCGTTTGTTCATTGTTACCATTTAACAAAGCAGCATAATATTTAATATTTTTTTTAATTCATCCATGTAGTTTTTGATGTTAAGGGGCAGCCTACAGAGCCGATGAACCATGCTATGAAATGCAGCTTTTTACTTGCGTTTATAGGTACTATAAGGCAAGTTATGCATTCTTAGAAAAAAAAAATTCTAACAATCAAACATGACATTACAATGATAGAGATGTCGAAAAAAGTGGGTCCGACAATTCTGTCTGTCTGTCTGTCCGTCCGTCTGTATCAGCACCTACAGCCTAAACAGCTTGACCGATTTGCTTCAAACTAGGTTGATAGTATTATTATGACGTCCTATAGGGGGTTTTTTGGAATTAGCATTCTAGCTTTAAAAATAACGGTACCTGCCATACGATTATTAGTGAAAAATTATTTTTTCACAAAAACAGCTCCTACGATTTTGATAAAACTTTCTGAATAGTGTTTTATGTGGAAGTTTTATGTTTTGGTTGGAATAGATTTTTCAGGAAAAGTCTTATAACGGTATCTCCCATAGGACGGGTTTTTTGAAATCCGATTTTCCCGTAAGCCACTTGACGGATTTCGATGAAATTTTTAATGTAGAAACCCTTTTATAAAAGAAATAATACAAATTCTTAAATTTTTCAAAAAAAGTTTTTTTTGAGTTTTTTAAGAAAGTTTCAAAATTTTTTTTTTTAATTTTTGTTTTTTCCAAAAACGGTTTAATCTATATTTTTTTGATTTTATTTTTCTGATAAAAACTGCAAAGTGCTAGAAGTTGGCATACTCAAAAAAAATTTGGAATATATTTTCGAAAAGTTTTTCAAAAAAACTGTTTTCTGAAAAAACTGGTCGAACGATTTTGAAAAAATTGGCTTACTTCATTTTCTCCAAAAAACGTTTTAGGTATTGATTTTTAAGTGACTTATAAAATTTCATATGATTTTTTCAACGCTTTTTTCGCAAAATCTTAAGTACCCAAGAACATTTTAACACATTAGAGCAAGTTTGTACGACCCAGTCGTGCACTTTATTTTGTGGGACATTGGACAATGTGAATCCGATGGGATGTAGCAGGGTGTGTTCGAAGGTTTTCTATTAACAGAGAATTCGATGGTGCCGTCACTTTTCGGGTCAGACGTCAGACTACATGGATGAATGAAAATATTATATTAAATATATGCTGCTTTGTTGAATGGTTACACTGCAAAATTTGTTGAAGCTTCCGCAGGCGAAATGCTGAGTTTTGAGTCGTCGGCAAAACAATTTAATGGATTAGAAGTAACAGATAAGAGATCATTTATAAAATTGCGAAAGAGAGTCGAAAACAGAACACAGCCTTGGGGCACACCATTGATTTGTGTAGATCAGACTTGAAATCGTCTAATCCATCTTGTATTGAACGTTCCAGAAGAAAGCTTCTAATCCAATGAATGAGAGTAACATCGATACCAAATGCACGCATTTTCGATTTGCCAAACTCTATCAAATGCCTTTGAAATATAAAGCGCAATAATTTTGCTTTCGTCAAAGCGATGCAAGGATTTGTTCCACTGTTCGGTGAGATATGCCTTCACCTGGTGGAGTTCTAAATTTTTTTTTTTTTTTTTTTTTTTTTTTTTTTTTTTCTTTCTTTTGAAATAAACTATTTTAATTTTTTTTTTCTATTATTTCTTTTTGTTTATCATAATGGTCTGCTCAGCTGAGAAATGTACAGAGCACTCGAATTCAACTCTTCTTTTTGCTTGCTTTGGTCCTTGTGGAAAATTATTCCACGCCAAATGCCTAGGCTCAACAAATAGTTTTATAGATAAAATTCATTCTTCCAAATTTGCTTTTTGGTACTGTAAAACTTGTATTAAGGTATCATTATGACAAGTTTCATTCAAGATGTCATCTCTTAAGGATGAGATTATAAAAATTGCTAAGAACTTTGAAGTTTTATGCGAAAATGTAAACTCAGTTGCAGCTAACTTAATCTCATTTCCTTCCCCAATTGAAACTGCAAACAAATCAACATCAACAGAGCTGTTAGAACCTGACTCTTCTCATCCTTCATCCCTGCCCCCGAGAAACCCCTCTACTTCTGGGCTTACCAAGTCTGCTCTCAAAAAGGGTAAGAAAAGGGGCCGGGAAGGGTCATCGTCATTGAAAACTCCGTCCCCAGACCTAAAGCGTCCAAATTCAAGGAGAGTCTTTCCAATAAGTATGCCACTGCCTCCTCCCCTTCATGAAGTAGATATTACCACTATCAACAACTCTAGTGCCGATATCGATTCACCGGCGGTTGCGGCTCCCACTGTTTTAGCCAGCACTACCCCGTCTTACTCTGAACCGAAAAGTGATTCAAGTTGTTCTTATACTAATACTAATGCCAATAAAATCAAAGATTCTGAACCTCCTAAAAAAATAGAATCTGTTCCTAAGCCAAAATTTGTATTTGTATCCCGACTTGACCCTGAACTCCAACCCAATGACATAATTCAACACCTTGTTGTTAATAACTGCATCTCGAGTGCGTCAGCTATAAAATGCAATAAAATCAGTAAGCCTGACAGTTTTGTGTCATCGTTCAGGATAACTACTCCTCCAGCATTTTTCGGTCCTCTCTGCGACAGTAAGTTTTGGCCTCCCGGTACACTTGTCAAAGAATTTGTAGTTCGATCAAAAAATCTCAATAATCGAGTTGCTAAAGTATCGGCTCCAAAAAACTTAATAGGATAACCCTCTTCTACCAAAATGTAAGAGGGATACGCAGCAAAACTGCTGAAGTTTTTAAGAACTCTCAAGCTTTTCCACATGACATCTTTGCTTTCACAGAAACATGGCTCAATAGTTCATTTTTGAACACAGAAATTTTCGACGATGAGTTTTCTGTTTTTAGAAAGGACCGTCATGTGGATAAGCCGAAGGAAGTGGGCGGTGGTGTATTGATTGCTGTTCGCAATTGCATCTCATCTTCCCTTGTCTCTTTACCCTTTAATGTTTCAATTGAACTCATTTGTGTTAAGGTTTCGATTCAATCAAATGATCTTTTTATTATTAATGTTTATATTCCACCGAAAAGTTCTGCGTCAGTTTTTGCCGAGCTATCGTTAATCCTTGATCATATGATTGATATTGCCAGCTTAAATAGCAATATTTTATTGTTGGGTGACTTCAATTTACCTAACATTACTTGGACCCCTTCAGAAGACGAGTCCTATTTAGAAGCTTCCTTAACTTCTTCGCAACAGGAACTTCTGCTTTTGGACAATATAACCTCTACTGACTTACAGCAAGTAAGCTGTATTAATAATTGTAGAAATCGAATTCTCGATTTAGTCTTTTCTTCTGACGCTGTCAGTACGGTAGTGGTAGAATCTACCTCTGCCATTTCTAACGTAGACTCCTACCATCCTCCACTGGATATATTTTTTGATATGAGCAGCAATTTACTCAATAACAGTAATGCCGAAGACTCTTCTTATTCACTGGATTTCCGTAAAGCTGACTTTCAATTACTTTACGACAATTTGAGTGCTTCTAATATTTCGAATATTCATGTTTGCTCTAACATTGACGACGCAGTTACTCAATTCTACGAAATTTTCAATAGCTGCTTGATAAACTCAATTCCTCTTAAGATATCTAAAAATATCAACTCCAGCCATCCGTGGTACACGAAAGAGCTTAAATCTCTACGCAACAAATGGAACAAGGCTTGGAAGTCTTACATTAAAAGTCTTTCAATTTCTGATCAGAATGCGTTCCTTGCACTTTTTGAAGAGTTTAATTTACTTTCCAGAAACCTATATGCAGCATATGTAAAGGAAATGGAAATTTCGTTGAAGATTGATCCAAAGAGATTTTGGAAGTTTGTAAATTTAAAGAAGAAGTCTGATGGGTATCCAGTGAACTTTGTTTACAAAGATTCGGCTTTGATAAGCTCACCTGAGATATGCAATGCGTTTGCAAAGCATTTCAGTAAGTCCTTTATTGAAAATCCTGTCAATATAGACTTTGATTTCTTTGACTACTCCCGTGATTTCCCCCAAGCCACTTTTAACAACATCCAAATTGATAATGATAAAGTTTTGCATTATCTTTCATTGCTGAAAGATGATTACTCTCCCGGACCTGATGGCATTCCTCCTATAATATTAAAAAAATGTTCCTCCGTTTTAGCTTCTCCGTTGCAATTCCTTTTCAAGCTATCCCTTAAGTCCGGTAAATTTCCTCAAGTATGGAAAGATTCATTCATTACTCCCGTTTTCAAAAAGGGTAATAAGTCCGATATCACCAACTACAGACCGATTTCTAAACTGTCTTCTATTCCAAAGCTTTTCGAACAAGTAGTTTGTGATAGCATAACGTTTTTCTGCAAACATTTAATCTGCCATCAACAACACGGCTTTATGCAGAAGCGATCTACTGTCACAAACTTATTGACCTTTATGAACAAGTGCTCAAAAGCATTAGAGAGTGGGCATGAGCTCGATTGTATCTACACAGATTTCTCAAAAGCTTTTGACCAACTCTCACATGATATCATCATTTTCAAATTGAAAGCTCTAGGCTTCCCTGTAGGATTTGTGAATTGGATATATTCATATCTCCGAAACAGATCATACATAGTTAAGTTCAGAAATTCGTTTTCTAACCCTTTCCCAGCAAAATCAGGAGTCCCGCAAGGCAGCCATCTTGGTCCGTTACTGTTTATACTCGCTATCGATGACGTAACTTCGTGTATTCATTCTAGTGAGATCCTTGTTTTCGCTGATGATATGAACATTTTCAAATCTATTAACTCAGCTAATGACCGCGTAGAATTGCAAGCCGACATCGACAGATTTGCTATCTGGTGTAGCAAGAATTGTTTAAGCCTGAATCCAGCGAAATGTCAGACAATGACATTTTCAAGGAAACGGGTGCCAAGTACACACGGCTATTACATTTCACAACAAGCTTTGCATCGCGTTTTTAGTTTTATAGATCTGGGAGTTAACTTTAGCCCAGACTTGAGTTTCACGGAACACATCAACTCTATTGTTAAAAAAGCTAATTCCATGTTGGGATTTGTTAAAAGATGGTCGAAGGAATTTCAAAATCCTTATGTAACCCTAGCTTTATATAACTGTCATGTTCGCCCCCATCTAGAATATGCATCACAGGTTTGGTCTCCCTTCTACGAAGTTCATAAGTCTAGGATAGAGGCAGTTCAGCGTAATTTTATTCGATTTGCTTTAAAAGGTCTCTCCTGGGCAGATCCATACAACCTCCCACCTTACGAACACCGGATTCAACTTCTACAGATTCAAACTTTGTCACAAAGGCGTACTAACAATGATGTTATTTTTATTCACCAACTTTTAACGGGATCTTTGGACTCACCCGATCTTCTATCATGTGTAGGTTTTAACTATCGCGGAGGGGCTCATCATCTTCGTAGATTAGAGCTATTGCATTGCCCCCAACACCGTACTAATTATGGCATGAATGAACCTCTTACCCGCATGTGCAAACTTTTCAACTCTAATAAAAGTATTGTTGATTTTAATATTAGTAAATCCTGTCTAAAAAAAACATTTAAAACCAGTGCACCACGCTTATAGTTTATGTTTAGTATGTTCTTAATGTTTTTGTATCTATTTTGTATAAATGTATTTGTTTATTTTTGTGTGCTTGTGTTATGCTATTTGTATATTTTGCTTACTAACAACTAACACCTGCACTAAATGATGTAGCCAGTGAGCACATAATATGTGTTGGCTAATCTCTGATTGTAAGTTAATGCTTGATATAAGCTTCTTACTCTCGAGAACTGATAGTGTAAAAAAAAAAAAAAAAAAAACAAGCAGACATGCTGTCAAGACTCGGGCTCCTGTAAAGGAAACAGTAATGAATGACATGCTTGCGGACAGTGAATTTAAGCCATTGAAAATTTAAGTTCGTATTAGAACAATCCCCATATTGGGGAAGGACCTGGCAAACAATATCATTCTTTACATTAATTACAAGACAATATGGTGAGAAAATAGTAATGGCACTAAGTTATATCCAACCAGATAAAATTCTGATAAATCAACATTCTGTCCGACCTGTTTTCACTTAATGCCAAAAACAGCTGGCCTGTATTGTACAGTATTTACGTACACAGCATAGAAATTCTTTCTTAGCCCATGGACATTTGAATAAACGACACAAAAATCGCTTGCCATTTTAAAAAACTAAACACATAAAATTCAACTTTGACGTAAGTAAGTCAAACCGCGTAGTGTAGGCCCATACTAATTCCAATGTTAAACAAACTCGTAAGTGTTAATCCCATAAATAAATCAGTATACATATTAGGTATAAGCAAAACGATAAAACTATTTGCCAAATGCTACTTATACCCCCACCGCAAACCTCTTGCGATAAGCATCACAAGAGGCTTGCGGGTGGAGAGGATTGAATGAACGAAGATGAGCTGCGACTGCAAGTGAGGTTTGGTTTATTTTTTTGTTGTCACTGCTTTTGAATTTAATTTTTATTATTTGTGTAATATTAGGTAATGGGAGTGTAATGTATTTATTGTTAGTTTTTTTATGTTTGCGTGAATATAATATGGTTTTTTTTAAATTTTATTTGTGGTTTGCTTTAGCGGTTTGGGGGAACACACGCGCATAGTTAAAGTCACAACCGCACACGACGAGTACTTGATCGACCGCCCACGACGAGTACTTTATTGACACTTGAGGGGAATGCTGAAATATGTCGAACAAAATCGAGTTAGAGAGAAATTCGACTTAGAAGAGTCCACTCTCCACTGTAGTATCTTTAAAACCTATCAAAATATAGTTATAGACACTCTTTTGCTTAGTTTAACGCGATAGCTAGTGGCGAATGTCCAACAATACAAATAACTCAATTAAATATAGATGAGCAGAGAGAAATGAAAATTATAAATAATTCAACTAAGTCATTTGTTTTATTATATAATTAGCTGACCGGCGAACTCCGTACCGCCTCTTTTTTACTTGCGATTATAGGAACTATGACACGGAGAGAATTTTTAGATCAGATCAAGAAAAATGAGCTGCAAATCACGAAAATCTTATGCAGTTTCTCACCGTAGCTCGGGGTTTTGTAAATTACGACTCCTTGGTCGCAATTTTCAAAATTGAACGAAATGAAGATATTGACAATTAAAAAATAGCAAATTATCACTTTTTTGGGTCAATAATTCGATCCTGAAAAATAAAACATTGCCATCGCGAATCGAAAATTGATCCAAATTTGTATCAATTTTATATTTACTCGATTGTAAATTGCAAAAAGCGAGTCGTAGATTTCCATCTTTTTGTTTTGAATCAAAAATATGTTTTTGAAAAAATGAGTGGTAAAGTCGTAAATCGCAACCCCATTTTACTCAATTTGTAACAAATTATATCGCTTTGAGAGAAGCAACGTTTTCTATTTATTGGAAAGCATTTATTATTATTTATTGAAAGATGTAACTTTTACTTACTTGGCTGATTCTAGGAATCGAACTCGAGACCCTCTGCATACCAACCAAGCACACATCTACTAGGCCATGGTGATGCATCCAAGTCGGATATCAAAATTAATAATAAGAAGCAACCTGAATATGAGTTACATTTTAGGGGTGTTTTATATTAAGATTATGCTTTATTGGCGAGAAAAATATACCTAGTCGTCTTATTTTGGAAGTCTAATGTACAATTTTGTGTGATGATCATTTGAGTAAAGGTAAGAAAATGTATATAATGTGTAGTTGAAATTCAACCATTTATTGGAGACACAAGCGATGCCAGGGCCTAATGACTTATATTCTGAACGATTCCTGTATGTGCGTTGATATTCTGGTGAAATATCATTTCCCGATGAATCCGAATGGCTTACTAAGATCCACTTTTAATATTAACCAGATTTATTTTTCGAGGATTTTACATTTCCTCAAAAGAGACAGTACCAAAAAAAAAAAAAAAATTATTAGTTGGAGGCAGGGATCGAACTCCGGACCTTCGACTTAGCCGTCAGACACACTTGAGTTGATTTTAATACTCAGTGATTGTAAATCACGAAAAAATTTTAGCAAATCCAGATTGGTAAAAAGTATAAATGGAATTATTCCCTTGAAGTAGTAAATTGCGACAAAAAGGTTGTAATTTACTTTGAAGGACACAAGCTTGAATTATAACTTTTAATTGTAAATCTCAACTTAGGAATTGTTGTAATTTGAGATGAATTGAAAGTAAAATTGCCAATTTCTATCAGTTTCGAATAAAAGCGCCGTGATTTACAAAAAAAACATGTTTTGTAAATTGCAACTGAATATTTCGCAATTGGTGATTTTTCAATTCTCTCCGTGAAGGCAAGTTATGCATTCGTAAAAAAATAAAAAACATGGTTGTCTGTAAAGTCAGTTTACGGACGATAATTTTACGTGATAACCGCAGTTCACATAACACTTCATGTGTATAAATATCTCTCCAACCACCAACGACCCAACCTACCTACAACCACCCACCATTTTTTAATTGTTTTCACCCCTTGAACACCAACCTCCCGTCCCCACATACAACCATAAACCTACAGCCCACCATTTTTGAACATTTGTTCCTCCTCCCCCACACAGTAAATCCCCCTTCCTAACCACTACCAATCACCCACACCACCTACAACCAACCACCCACTATTCAACGACCTACTCTACTTAAAACCACCTGCTACTCACCCACCATTTTTGACAATTTTTTCCTCACCCCCAACCCCTCCCCAGTACAACTATTTTTGACAATTCCCTTCACTACACCCTCAACCCAAATCCAACTACCCATAACACCTACAACACCCCCCTCCCCCAACCATACCAAATCCCACCAACACCAAACACCCATCCCACCCACCAAGGAACCACCCATTAGCTTTGACAATATTTATCTCACCACCCAAACCAGCTACAACCACCCACCATTTTTGACAATTTTTCCTCTTCCCGACATTCCAGCTCTAAAGCTAAAGGTACCTGCCATACGATTTTTAGTGAAAAATTAATTTTTTTCAAAAATGGCTTTCTGAATAGTAAAATTTTCTCGTAAACCATTTGACAGATTTCGATGAAATTTTTAATGTAGAAGCCTTTTTAAAGACAAAAGAATATTAATTTTTAAGTTTTTGAAAAAGAAGTTTTTTTGGTTTTTTAAAAAACATTTAAATTTTTTTTTTATTTTTTTTTCAAAAACAGTTCAAGCCTTTTTCAAAATTTTATTTTTCTGATAAAAACTACAAAGTGCTAGAAGTTGGCATACTCAAAAAAAAATTGGAATATATTTTGGAAAAGTTTTTCAAAAAAAACTGTTTTTTGATATGGCTTACTTCATTTTTTCCAAAAAACGTTTTAACTATTGATTTTTAAGTGATCAATAAAATTTCATGCACTTAGGTTTTTCCCTGCTTTTTTTCCAAAACCTTAAACCCCAAGAACACTGCCTCACATTAGAGCAAGTTTGTTCGACCCAGTCGTGCACTTTATTTTTTGAATATTTTCGAAATTTCCAAATTTTTCGTTCAACTATTTACAATGTAGGTACGCCTCAGCTAAACATGTATGAGTATGTACAATACCAGGCTGGAGAAATCAAACTCTTCCAGTAAATTAATATCAGTTGAATTATCAAAAATTGACGCGTTTGATGTACCATCTACCATCTTCTACAATCTACCGTCTTCCACAACCTTTTACCATCTTCTACCATCTTCTACCATTTACCACCTTCCACCATATACCATCGACCACCTGTCTGTGCATTCCTTCTTGTTAGCACATGTTAAATCATTATAAGGGTATTCATATTCCCTTGAGTGCGAGTGCATAGTAAAAAAAACCATCTTCTATCATCTATCATCTGCAACCTTCTTCCATCTAGAATCTTCTACCATCTACCATCATGTTCTATCTACCATCTGCTACTATCAAAATTCTTCTATATCATCTACCATCTCCTGCCATCTTCCATCTTCAAACATATACAATCTTTTACCATTTACCATTTTCTACCATTTACGATCTTCTACCCAACTACCATCTTCTACTATCTACCTTCTTATATAACCTACCATCTCCTGCTATCTACCAACTACCATCTTTTACTATCAACTATCTTCTACCAACTACCATCTTCTAACATCAACCATCTTCTACCATCTAGCATCTTTTACCTTCTTCCATCTAGAATCTTCTCCCATCTACCATCTTGTTCTATCTACCATTTACCATCTTCTGGCATCTACCATCTACTGACATCTGCCGTATACTGTTTTCTAACATCTACCATCTCCTACCATTACTATCTTCTATCGTCTACCATCTCCAGCCATCTGCCATATACCATCTTCTTCCATCTACCATCTACCAACTACCACCTTCTACTATCAACTTTCTTCTACCATCTGCTACCATCTTCCATTTTCTCCCATCTACCATTTACTCCCTTCTAACATCTTCTTTCATCTACCATCTTCTACCATACATATGTACATATGTACATACATACATCATTTAAATGAAATTTGTAGCGTTCAAAAATATAACACATACATATGTACATACATATGTACATATTTTGATTGTGTATATTTGTACTTCAAAACAAAAAACAATAAATTAATATATCAAATTCTGACTGATAAATATTTCAAATATTGACACTTTTACACTGCTTAATTTTTTTTTATTTTTGCACGCTAGGTAGGTCGTCGTATTTTTTTTTTACTTATAATTTATTTTTCTCACCGTTTAAACCTTCCCTGAACTTCCACAAATATTTCAAGATCAAAATTTCCAAAATTGGTCCAGCCATTCTCGATTTTTAGCGCTTCAAACGAACAGCAATTGATTTTTATATATAAGAGATTTAATGTAATAAGTGTTCAATTTGAATGTAGTCATGAGTAAAAAGCCATGATTTTATTATTAGCAGGCAGAGCCAAATTTCTTAGATTTTTAACAGAAAGTGGCAATTTAGTATTGAAAATTGAGGGAACAACTAGTGAAAAAAAGTTTTAAAGTGCATTTTTTTATGAGCAGGAATATTTACCAGATTATTGAAATTCAAACGCGAATTATGCCGCGAGTTCCTGAAACAAAGCGAAACTGTTATGCTGCGATTTTTCTTACAAATAATACGCACAATATGTTTCTGTAGAACAAGAAGGGGATTAACCTTGTTCATGTGGGAGCGACCCCAACAATTTAACCCAAACTGAAATTGGGATTGAACAGAACAATGCCATAGTAAACCATAACTAATAATTTTTGTGAGCTAAGATTATAAAATTGCCTAGAGCAACACAGTAAGTACCTTTCTATAGCGTTTATGATCTGCCTAACTCATCCTACTATCGAGTATTAAACCAAGGTATTTGAAGGACTTTACAAAGTTCACCTGAAAACAGTTAGTTGAGCAGGGTTTATTGGGAAAATATATCACAATAATTTAATTTAAATTTTTGACATCCTGAAGAGTGGTAACCAATATCACAATCATGATCAACCAGAGCAGAGGACCCTGAAAGACTGAAATGCATTAATTTGGTTTTATTGCAAAAGACCAATTTAATTAAGGCCAACCAGCTTCTTTTGTTTTAATATAGGGTTTATTAATATCAAGAAGAGCAATGGGCCCAGTACCGAACCTTGTGGAACACCAACAGCTATTTTGCGTAACTCACTTAAACTACCATTTATTTTAACTAATTGTTTTCTATCTGTTAAGTAAGAAACTAACCAGCTATAAATGAAACCACGCAATCCTGCATTATACCCATTATTAATTCATGAAAAATGCATAATTTTTTAGTGAACTTCCTCAGTGAAAGAATCGTTGAAAATATGAATTTTTTTCACTGCTGAAATGTCTGCTTATCTAGAAATGAAAAGCAGTAGAACTACGGAATACCTAGTTTCTTAAAAGAAAGAAAATGAATAAAATCATACAAAAATGGTATTTGTTTGTTTGTTTATTTTAAATTATTATTTAAAACAATGTCAAAGAAAAAAAAAACGCTTGCTGCTGTTCGGAGAAGAGCTGATCACTTCATGTGTATCATCTTGGCGTTCATAAGAGAGCTAAAGAATAAAGAAACATTGTAATGAGCTTCCAAGTCATGTAAAACAATATTGATTTAAATTACCGTTGGTAAATTGTGTCCTTATTCATCTTTTGATTGGTCTATTGCTTGTTTATATTATGAATTTACACTTTATGAACACTTTTTAAAAACTGAGATACTTTCAGGATACGCACGACTGCTGTAGTTAGTGACCAAATCAAAATTAAATCTTCTAGAACAAAAGAAATGATTCCGACAAAAAAGGACCTAATTAACGGCGCCGACCGGTCGAAGGAAAGACAAAAAAAGGGTTCATCTACTTTTGCATCAGAACATTTTTACTCTGAGGTCAAAATCTATTCAATAGGCAGAAAAAAGTAATCCAAAAGAATTGCAATTTAGAGTCTCTTTTTCCTCTCAGCTCATGTAGAATATTTTGCAAAGCAAACAGAGTGCATGAAAAGATACATTCCTTTTCATAAGCGATATCAGCACTGTTTTGCCGAAGTATAGATAAATGGTTGTTTTGTAAGTATAGACTAGAAAAAGAATTCTAAAACCAATGAAAAGGTGCAGGAAAAATGTATTGCTTTCATAATTGAATTCCTTTGAGGTTTAGGTGCCAAAATAAGATATTGATGTGTTTTGTGTTTTCTCTACCTGTTTTGGCGAGAGCAGAAGATGAATCGTAAATGGCGAACCGCTGAGCGGTTGCATTACTATTCATGTGTGAAACCAGTGAAGTCCTTCTCATAAATGAAAGTGGCATAAATGATTTCACCAAGGACTTTTTCATTGAGTAGCAAATTTCCTACTGGGTTGCGGCAAGTGTCACTAGTAAAGCAGTGTGTGTGTGACAACATTTTTGTGTGGATCGATTCCGGGATAAATACGACTATGTTACCTATACCAAATCCTAAAGTTGTGCATTGTGGTCATACCGTCAGTTTACGGTATCATAAATTTACTTTTTGGAAGGAACGTTTTCCTTGTCTCCAGTGGTTTTCACAATGTAAATATACATTATACATACATCTATTTTTTGCATGTTTATTGTGAGACTGAGATGAACCGGCCCAGTGTAACGCCATCCTCTTAACCTATATATAAGAGCATCCACGCAGTTATGCTTGATATTAATGATAGCTCAAAATCAGAAACAACGTTTGCGATTGTATAAGGTACAACGTACGTCGTACAATACTCTTGTCACGTGAAACGAAAGTAGAACCGACACTTTATGTTTGTGTGTTTTGCGTCCTTGGATTTCTGATTGCACCAGAATCCAGAAGTAAAATATTCTTTTATGAAAAAGATTTATTCTCGTTTTTGATATTGTTGTTGCGTTGGTTCTTGGTAGTCAGTGTGTTGTCAGGGCTCATGTTGTTTTCCATTTTGTCGTTGTGTCGAAATGGAATTTTTGAGCCACGGGAGTTATTTGGTACATAACCAACATTCAACATAATGATGATGATGTGAGACCAATGTCATTTAAATGTATCTGCGATACACGATGAAATCTCATGAATTTAAATTCAATATGCAATGACGACAATTGCAAAGTGCATACAGCAATTCCGTGAATGCAAAAAATAATCATTTTTGGATAGGGGTCTTTTTGATGTTGTGTGATATATGTCTAATGTAAGTCCCCTTTTAAAACGAGGAAGGTGAAAATCATATATGGAGACTATAAGATACTATTTTTAACATGAGATAAAAATGTCTGGAATGTCTTAATTTCGAAGATGAGGCTTACCTTGTTAAAACTGACGGTTTCAAAGAAAAATGTTTTTTTGTGTGACCCTTAATTTTTAGAAGACGTTTTGATTGAATACAGATTGATTGCATCACTTCAATCTTGTATTAATTGGATGCTTTTATTAATAAAACAAGTAACATTCTGGTAGATATATGTTCTACACAGCTGGAATTCTAAACAAATGTGTCCACTGCAGCTCAAACAGTAGCAGATCAGTAAAAAAAAGTAAGAACATGAATAACATTCCTTATTGAGTGATGACCAGGTACTCTTTTTTATTAAAGTCAAGTTCCAGTGCAGTGCAACTCAGTAACATACCCGCCTTTTTTATCCAACCGACATCGTTGAAAACAATTGAATTGAATTGAATTGAATTTCCAGTCAAAATACGTTTTGGTTTTGGGTTTATTTCAGTATAATAGAAAAAAATAAACCCACTGAAAACTGCTCCACATATTTTTATAAATGTATTCTCATAAATTCAAATCGTGGCGTACATTTTTAGATCAAATTAATTTAAGTATTTATTTAAGAATTTCTAATTTTTTTTTCAAAATCTCAGGCGCCAAGACCTCTGTCGTGCGACCCAGTCTGCATTTTATTTCAATGGGATTTATAATACTAGTATTTTAATGTTGTCATTCCTGAAAATTTTTCGGAATAATATAGTTGAGTTCAAAATACGAAAAATATGGCTCTGAATTGTCTGATTATTTTGCAATAATAATATTTTTTTCGAATTTTTAACTCACGAGGTTACAGAGAATCAACAAATTGAGAAGGGTTTTTACAGATAATAATTGATTTTTTCTCTTAAACGATTTCAAATACTTCGTAGAAGGTTCGCACATAAAAAAAATTTAGAAAATTGCACAGAAAATTAGAAAATTTAAAAAAATACTTTGCAAAACTAAAATATGAATTATTAGAAATATTTATCAGTCGGAATTTAATATATTAGTTTTTTGTTTGTTAGAAGGTAGAAGATGGTAGATGGTAGATTGTAGAAGATGGTAGATAGTAAAAACGGGTGGCGGTAAAAGATGGTAGGTGGTAGAAGATGGTAAATGAAAAAAAATGTTAGATGGTAGAAGGTTTTCCCTTAGAATATGGTAGATGTAAGAAGATGGTAGCTAGTAGAAGATGGTAGCAGATGGTAGAAGATAGTTTATAATAGAAGATGTTAGTTGGTAGATGGTAGATAGAAGAAGATGGTAGTTGGCAGATGGCAGGAGATGGTATATGATAGGCAATGGTAAATAGAACAAGATGGTATATGGTAGAAGATTCTAGATGGTAGAAGTCGCTAGATGGTAGAAGATGGTTGATGGTGGATGGAAGGAGGTGGTAAATGGTAGTAAAGGGTAGAAGATAATAGATGGTGGAAGATGGTAGATTGTAGAGGATGGTAGAAGATTTAAGGAGATACCTAGATGGTAGAAGATGATAAATGAATGAAGTACTTTACGAGATCATGAACGACAAACACTTTCCTGGTTACGTCTTTATATAAAAGTATAGATATAGATATAGATTTAAATGTGTCTTACAACGTTTGAAGGTATAAAGGTGTTGCAAACCTTAAGTCAAAAATAAAGTTTGAAAGTATGCCGAAAACTTGTGTCAGAAAGAGTTAATCATCTCATTTTCATGAAATGTACAGCGTATGTAATATCTTTAATGAATAACAAGATAAAGAATAATACTGAATTTCGTATTAAATAGCTTGGTAAATGACACATAGTGGATAAAAATGGTTACTGTGTTTTATCCTTAGGAGATAAATATATATCATCGCGGACTTTTTTATCGATCTTTTTAAGATATACAGTTCCGTAGTACATTAATTTTAATATTTAAACTATATCGCAAGGTTTGGCCAGCGATTTATTATCAGAAACGCAACTGAGTGCAATCGATGAAGACAAATCTTTCAAAAAAGTTATTTGTGAACTAGAAAGGCGAGAAATTCCTACTTATTCATTTAATTTTTGTAAAAAGTACAATTTTCAAGCGCATTAAGCTTACATTTTATTAAAACCATAGCTGAGGTAGTAGAAGTAAGTTATGTACGTTCGCTGCGCTTCTGCATTAAAAACAATTGCTTAATGCGCATATAACGGGTGATTTTTTAAGAGGTTTAGAACTTTTTTTAAAAAAAAAAGACAAAAAATTCGAAAAAATGAATGAAACATTTATTTGAATCGATAGTTTGAACCTTGCAATTTAATGTTTAAAGATAATTTCATGCAAATGTTGACCGCGGCTGCGTCTCAGGTAGCCCATCCGCTGAGTCCAATTTTGGCATACTCTTTCACACATATCGGCCGGTATCTCACGAATGAATGCATGGATGTTGGCTTCCAGTGCGTCAATCGAAGCGGGCTTGTCCCTTTAGACATTAGCCTTGACATACCCCCACAAAAAATAGTCTAATGGTGTCAAATCGCACGATCTAGGCGGCCAATTGACCGGCCCGAAACGTGAAATTAACTGTTCACCAAACTCGCCTCGCAATTGCGCCATTGTTTCGCGTGCTGTGTGGCATGTGGCACCGTCTTGTTGAAACCACATGTCATGCAAGTCAAGAACTTCCATTTCGGGCAAAAAAAAGTTTGTTATCATCGCTCGGTAGCGTTCACCATTGACAGTATAACGCTGCGATTCGCATCATCTTTGAAGAAATATGGCCCAATAATGCCGCCGGCCCATAAACCGCACCAAACAGTGGCTTTTTCGGGATGCATTGGTAGCTGTTGCAATGCTTCTGGCTGATCTTCACTCCAAATGCGGCAATTTTGCTTATTTACGTACCCATTCAACCAAAAATGAGCCTCATCGCTGAACACAATTTTTCGATAAAAAAGCGGATCCTCGGCCAGCTTTCCAAGAGCACGAATTTTGATAGTAAAATTCAATAATTTGCAAGCGTTGTTCATTTGTAAGACGATCCATGGTTAAATTGCAAACCAAACTGAAGCTGTTTGACAGTGACACAAGGTACTAAACACACGTCAGCTGTCAAAACCAGTGTTGCCAAAACCAAACCAGCTAAAAAATCACCCGTTACATATATACGGAAACAAAACAAGTCTATTATCAACAAACATGTCTCTTTTTTAGAGTAGGTTATAAATATATCGAGCTTAAATAGAATTGAAATATTAAAATGTTATATACCATTTTTAATTCTTTTCAACATTTAAAAAAAACCAATTTTTCACGAAACTATAAAGTTCATAAATATTTTAGTACAAAATGCATTCACAGAGGTGCAAGGTACAACATAATACTTGTTATACCTTGTTAAAGTATACATCAACTTCCGTATTGTTACGTCTTGTCAACACTTCAAAAGTTTTTATTTTTTTGTATCCTAGCGCCTTATCCGAAAAACAAATAAGCAAAGTTTTCTCACCACGCCAAAGCAGATGAAGAGAAAGCGCTTTTTATATATCTCCAGGAAAATGCAGGGCAAACACACAACTTAAACTAACCTGCAAATCTTCGTTAATAAATGACGTCCACCGAGCACATCCGACAGAGACTTTTAACACTGACAGCTGTGCAAGGGATTCATTAGAGGAAAATACATAGCCTTATACGAGTACCTAACTGTATTTGTGATATAACGAGCAAACGTCGTCAGCGTCGTCGTCGTCATCGTAAACTGGTTAGCTCCTAGGTTTGGATTTTATAAACCATACCAGAACATGTTCAGGACATGCTGCATGCAATATCCTTGTACTGCTTTAAGGCCAATACAAATACGGGCTATGTCCGTTGAAAATCCTTTAAAACTTTGAACGGATACAAAATCGGCAACGAGATTTATTCATTAAAATTTATTAGTACTTTGGAAAGACGTTGGTGGCGTGTCGTCGGCGTTGGCGGTGCGGTAGCTGATGTTCGCATTCGGACTGTTTAGCATCAGCAGAACGGGCCAGGATAGCAGCATAGTATACCATAAATAGATAAATCCATTCCTGTGCACGTTCCAGTTTAACAGTTACCAGGCTCTATGTTCTAACCCCTATTAGGAAAGAAAGCTTTGAAGGATATTGTACACATTGTAGAGACAAACACATGTACATATGTACATATGTATGTATAGCACATGTCTTACGTCGGAACTCTGAAGAGAAGCATATTCGTCTTTCGCTGGGAAATACCTTTAGGTAATACACAAACACACAGATACATAATGTCAAGCTGATGTAAGAAGAAAAGGATATGCGAAAAATGATAATCGCCTTATCCTGTTGCTATGACTCGCAAAATTAATAATAACAACGTTGACAAAGGGAACAGTTTCAGGGTAGAATAGCAGCATCATCCTAACAAGTTAAAATTAAGGTTGGCGTGTAGATGTTCTTTGAAAACATTAGAAGCGAAATAATGTTGAATGTGTAGGTAGGTTGGTATAAATTAGGCAGAATCCTGTCTCTTATAATAATGTTTTGGCGGACACGATTTATAGACACAATAATTGTATAGAGAACCTATAGTAATATCACTTTGGAGTTTTTAGTATTGTCCTGTTTTGCCGCTTAAGAGCGCTGCTAATGCAGCAAATGTGTAAAAACCAAATTTCATTTTATTTTTTTCCCCCCTCCAATACTTGTCACTTTTTGAAATCGTATAATGTAGGGCTCTCGTTTCAGTATTATTTTCAATGATGACAATACTCATTATGTTCTTTACTCCCTTTCATCTCTTCCTTCTTCGCTTATAATCTAAAATGAGTTGATGTTTAGTTTTGCCGTTCGCGGCTATCGAGCAAAACTCCCAAATGATAGTACTATTAGGTTCTATATACAATGACAGAATACACAAGATGTCAATGCTTTTTCTGCTCTTTGAAATACATTATGTGTTTGAGAAACGGATTAAACTAGAAAAGATGACGTTGTTTTCATTTATTTTTGAATGTTAGTCGAAAACGGAGCTGAGGCTGGAAATTGAAGTTGGTATTAAGGTTAATATATTTAATGATATATGTATGTATGCACATAAAATCAAATCAATAATACACAAACAGGGTGATTTACAAATACAGGAAACAGCATGATCAAATTTCTTTTACTTTTTGAGAAAATTAAAAATGAAGAAGACTGATTTTTGTTCTTAGTTCTTACCTCTTACGTGATTGGCTTTATAAACTAAGGTATAAACCTTGCTTTTGTTATTGTGTGTGCCATTTGTAGGAGGGTAGGGGTTGTGAAAAGAAAACCTGGTGGTTCTAGTCCCTGGTTGTAGTAGCATTGACACGCTTGCGGGTTGCACGGCCAGATAGCTCGATGGTGGGGTGGGATCTTGCTACTATTACTTGTACCCTATGCCTACTAAAAATTTTCGTGTCATATTATAGATAAAAAAAATAAGAAAGTTAAATATATACAAAATAGAAGTAGATTACGCAGGCAACTTGAGGTGTAATTTTGTACTTGCGATTATAGGTACTTTAAGGCAAGGTATTGATTCGGACAACAAAATTTTTTGAAATAACAGTCAAACATGACATTATACTAGGATGGATAAGTCGAATTTCGGGTCTGAAAACACTGGCCGCCTGTCTGTCTGTTTACACCTATAGAGCCTAAACGGATGAGCAGATTTAATAAATAAAAAAAGCTTTTCATCCGTATGGAGGTACTTTTATAAAATTCGCACGAATTTTTTACAATAATTACTTTATATTATATCAACAATTTTTTTTAAAATATAAAGTATGTAATTGTAAAAAAATCGTGCGGATCATTAAATGAAAATAATAAGTATACTTAGATGTTCGCAGTAAGCAAAATGAACAATCAACAATTGCTTTTAGCCACAAAATACTGGGACAAATAAAATGTTATTAAAAAAACCCTTACTCTTTGCTATTTGTATCAAAAAATTCTTAGAAAACTAGGTGGTAAATAACTTCACCAAATTTTAAGTTATATTATTTCCCACTGGTGGTGAAGTTATTTCCCTGCACCAAATTAGTCTATATTATATATTGTTTTTCTTTTTGTTTTCGACTTAACCTTAATAAGAGTCCATTATTAGTGCTGAGTCTTCTACTTGGTTGATTTTATTTTATTTTATATTTATCAATGCAGTATATAGAGTTTGTATTAAGAAAAATTTAAAAACTACTTAATAAGAGTAGGTACTGAATTTTGAAAACAGAAATAGTGCTTATATCCCAGAAGAAACCGACAAAAAGGATAAAATCGCACAGCAGGTGCAGTTCTGATTTGTTGGTATGTTATATGGACCATTTAGGATAGTGTAAATCTAATCTTCTCAGATTCGGCACTTTCTTCCTCAGGTTCGACAATTCTTCAATTCTACCTTAGCTGGCTCGTTATTTGTAGCTAGTGGGATGAAGCCACAGGTGCTTAGTTCCCAACTCTATTCGGTGGGGTCCTTCTCTACCCCCAGCCACTTTTGCATTTGATGGTGTAGTTGCGGAACGCATGGAAAGAGGAGGCTCTGTGGTTGGGGCAAACGTGACAGTGTAGGTGGGTAGGGGTTGTGAAAAGAAAACCTGGTGGTTCTAGTCCCTGGTTGTAGTAGCATTGACACGCTTGCGGGTTGCACGGCCAGATAGCTCGATGGTGGGGTGGGATCTTGCTACAATTACTTGTACCCTATGCCTACTAAAAATTTTCGTGTCATATTATAGATAAAAAAAAATAGGAAAGTTAAATATATATGGAAACGGAGAAATATTAAAGAAAAGATAATTGAGAAAGCAAATGCAAACACTATCAGCTGTGTTGTCATCGATGTTGTGACAACAGAGGGAACCCTACCCTTGTCGATAGATGAAATCTATTGACCCTTGACTACACCCTGCCTCGTACATTATTGAGGTAGTCCCTAACGTATTCTTCACGTCTTACTCATCAGAAACAAAACATCCCAACTTTTATATTCGACTTCAATACATAATTATTTTATTTATACTACTTTAAATGCCAAATTAATTACAGTATAAGTCATTAATATAAAGAATTCAAGATATGACTATTTAGCAAGAAAATCGTAACGCACCTCATAGTAAGAATGTTATGAAATTAACTTTATATTGCTTTAGGTGTTTAATTGTGTTAACTTAAAATACAATTGAATGTGTCTTAAAAATAAGGTAGTTTTGATATACGACCATCAAAAAAATATAGTTACCAAATGAATTTAATGGGGTAAGCTCTTGTCAACACAATATAGCCGCAGAACAAATAAATTATATTGTTTCGTTTTATACATATACAAATAATTATATGAAATTTAATAGGTACTCACGTAAATTTTTAATATTAGATACACGTCTCTGTGGCAATGTTAATCCTTACAGCGGTGAAATCCGTGCACGAAGTTCAGCTGGCTGGTTGACTGGATTGATTATGATATGCTGTTGTTGTAAGAGTTATTATTATATATGTATATGAAACACTTTTTGATTCCGTGGCATGTAACTTATTTTAAAGGCTTTACAAGAGTTCACCGTGCAATATTTTCCTTTGGTTACTACGTTAATTTTATATAACAATAAAAATTTTTGGTTTTTTTTTTTTTTTTTTTTTTTTTTTTTTGATTTTTGTTGTTGCGGTGCCGGTAAATTAGAAATAACTTTACTGACGATTCTTACATTTGCCAATTATACTTAACCTAAGAAGTCATTGGTGACGAAAACGATGAGAGTATGTGTTGGCTTAAAGCCTGATAATCTTGTCGTTTGTGGGTTTTTTGGTGTTTTTTTTTTTGAGAGGAGTGGTGGTTGACAATAGACCTTGTGTGGGCTTCCGATGGAACGGCTGTACCATTGGCTATCAAATCGAACTGTTGGATCGACTGTTTAATCAACCGCGCAGTAGATCGTGGCTGTTGAATCGACTGTACAATTAATAGTTAGATCGACCGTACGATTAATGGTTAGATCGACTGTACGATTAATGGTTAGATCGACTGTACGATCGAGTATACCCTTTTATGGCCAATGGAGTGCTAGGGTTCTATCGTGGAATATTGTTCTGGTGCTGCCGAGATCACTGAGTAACGTAAGAGAAATACAGAATTTGTAAGAAGGAGTTGGTTGGTTGACATTTTGTTTTAAAAATTATTACCTTTCTTTTCAAAAATTTTCAGGACAAATCCCACAAATCAGGTTTATTAGTTTTAATATATTATTTTCACAATTTGTATCACATTTGACTACAAGAAAATTATATTTAATTTAATTTTCTTCCAGTAACTCTAAACATAGCAATAAAAGATTATATATCTACCTATTATGTTGGTGGAATACAAAAAAAATTAATAACTTGCACTCCTCGCGACAGAAACTACTTTATGATCGGTGCACACGTCACCTTCAAGATAATTGAGTATAATGAATGTGCATATGCGTAAAGAGATAAGAGACCTGGCAAACGATTTCTGTCTGCGGTTTCGAAAATACCGCACTTTTTTGACGCATAATTTCGAAGTTGTATCGAACATCTGATTTTTACGCAATGGTATAAACCAAGTTTCACCTTCTTTAGTCGTATATATCCGGGATGTGATGGATACACCATTTTGTTCGTTATTTTACAAAAAAAATATAGTTTCGACCAAAACTGAATATGGATTTAACCAGAACGCTACAAAATCGTGGATTTATAAGTGATGAAGTTCGATTGGAAAGACACGAAACCGTTCTAAAGAATTGCTTTTGTAGACTGTAGACCCGTCGACCCACGACCCTGTCATCTCTTTATCGCAAACTCCAATATTACTTCCGTAAGTCCTTTGTATGATATACACCAATTTTTTTTCCATCTATATCTTCTGTTTCATACATGCAATTGCCTCGAGGTTTTATAACTTTGCATTGGACAAATTTTGGACATAATTTTGCACTCAGATTCTTGGAAGCATCGCTGAGAACATAGTTTCTTCTATACACTACTTCACCAGGTAAAAATTTTCGAACTGAACTTCGCAAGTTGTATGATTTTTCATTCCTTTTGTAAGTTTTTAGTAAATTGTCCTTTACATCCTGTCTTATCAGTTCGAGTTTATTATTCTTGGGAAGGTAATGAAATTCACTATCGTTTAGCACATTTAAGGTTTTAAACAGAGCATAAACACTTCCGTGGGTGCTCATATGCTGACCGAATAAGCAAAAATATGGTGTAATACCGGTGGATTGATGTACGGAAGTACATAAAGCTTGTTGTATTTGGGAAAGATTTTTATCCCAATCTTTGTGTGTATTTTTCGTCACATAGCTCCTTATTGCCGAGAGGATACTTTGGTTTACCCTTTCCGATGCATTAGCTTGTGGTGAGTAAAAAGCATTTTTGATTTGAGTACAACCATATTTCTTTAGAAAAATCATTATTTCCTTCGATACAAATTGTTGGCCGTTATCACTATGGACAAACTCTGGAACTCCAAACTGATGAAATATTTGCTGTTCTAAAAATTCAATAACGGAATTGGTTGTAGCTTTGCGCATTGGCTTAAGGAACACGAACTTCGAAAACCCATCTAACACGATAAAAATGTATGCGTTGCCTCGCTTTGTTCTAGGGTAAGGTCCCATGAAGTCGATGTATAACTTTTGGAAAGGTCGGTCTATGACATGCAAAGCTCCCATCCGAGGTTTTAACATCATATTAGTCGGCTTGCTTTCCTTGCATATGGAGCAGTCACGCACAAAATTACGCACTTGAATGGTCATGTTTGGCCAGTAATATAATTCTTGAATTCGGGCCAGTGTCTTTGCCATTCCTCCGTGTGCACAATTTGGTGGACAGTGAAAATTCGATATAATCTTTTGCGTTAGTCCTGCTGGTATCCAAAGTTTCCATTCCGGTTCTGAACTTGGCTGATCAGCTTTTGGATTCAGTCGCTTGTAAACTTTGTCGTCAATAATTTTCAAATCTGGAAATTCATCACCTTTATCAGAAATCGTTTTTAACAAATTTTCGTATTCTATTGCCTTAAACTCAGAGGCTTCTATGTCAATGCTTTCGCAAGAAAGTTCTTCAATAAATGCCCTTGACAGCGTATCCGGAACAACGTTATGTGCACCTTTTCGGTGTTGAATTTCAAACGAAAAAGCCTGCAGTTTAAGTGACCACCGTGCCAGCCGTCCACTTAAATCTTTTAAGCTCATTAGCCATTTTAAACTGGCGTGGTCAGTCACAATGGTGAAAGGAAGACCTTCCACGTACGGTCGAAATTTTTTTACGGCTTGCACCGCTGCGTAGCATTCTTGCTCAGTTACGCTGTAGTTACGCTGACTAGGACTGAGTTTTTGTGAAAAAAAACTTATAGGTTTTTCATTTTTCTCTTCATCTAGCTGATATAACACAGCTCCTATACCATAGCTTGACGAATCACATTGTATAACAAAAGGCCTTGAAAAGTCTGGGTTAGAAAGCAGTGGTGCGGTTGTCAAGGCAGTTTTTAACGATTCAAATGCGAGGATAGCATCAGAGGTCATTATAAACGCTTTGTTTTTCTTAAGAGTATCCGTTAAACCGTTTGCAATAGAAGAAAAGTTTCGGATAAATCTCCGATACCACCCGCACATTCCTAAAAATCTCCGAACCTGCTTTTGTGAAGTTGGTATCGGAAACTCTTTTATTGCTGAGACTTTGTAAGGATCGGGTTTTATAAGACCACCGCCAACAATATATCCCAGGTACTTAAGTTCTCTAAAACAAAAATGGGATTTCTCTATGTTTATTGTAAGATTTGCATCTCTTAAGCAATTTGCAACTCGTTTCAAAATTTCTAGATGTGTATCAAAATCCCTTGAAATGATTAGCAAATCATCAACGTATGGGAAAACGTTTTCCCTAAGCGCGCTGGGAATCACCTTGTCAATCACTTGGCACATGGTCTGAGCCGCATTTTTCGACCCGAACGGCATAACAGTGAATTGGTAAAGTGGGCGTCCTGGCACAGTGAATGCCGTTTTTTCTCTAGAGGACTTTTCGAGTGGGACTTGCCAAAATGCGTCCTTTAAGTCCAGGCTACTAATGAAATGGGTGTCACGCAAGCGACTAAGAACTCCTTCAATATTGTGAAGAGGATACGCAGTTGTCTTTGAGAGTGAGTTGACCTTCCGGAGATCTAAACATAGCCGATTTTTTCCAGGTTTCCTCACGAGAACAATGGGTGAGCTCCATGAACTGTTGCTCTCTTCTATCACTCCCAATGACAACATGCGATTCAGTTCGGCGTACATAATGTTCTGAATTACAGGAGAGACAGGATAATGTTTCTGTTTCACTGGTACGGCATCACCTGTGTCTATAATATGTTCTAGGATTGATGTTTTTCCTAGCCCAAGTTTAGAAAAGGAAGGAAAACTATCTATCACTTCTTGTAATCTGTTTTCATCAAAAGGATTCAAGTCTATTCGTTGTCTTTTTTCTTTGGCTTCCAACGTATCATCAACCTCAACTTCGAACATTTCACTTATTATTTGTGGCGCGATTTGAAACTTTTGCCAAAAGTCTATACCTAAGTACAGAGGTTGCGATAAAGATGGAATAAGATAGAGACCTATGTTTTCGCGTCGGTCGTCAAATGACACATTTACATTTATTCTACCAATAATAGATTGATGTCGTCCATCAGCTGTTTTGATGAAAGACGAATATTCAATAACAGGAATTTTTAATTCTTTAACTAATTCAATACATCCTTTTCCCAAGCATGAAATGCTTGCTCCACTGTCTAAGAGTCCAATTATTTCTTTACCATTGAGCTTAACCTTGGCATAAGGACGCATATCTGGGCGATTATTTATTATGTTACTAGCAGATATTATTTTCTTATATAAAATTCTCTTTTTATGCCGAAGTCGCGTTTTGCTAAATTCATTTTCATTGTCCGGCTTTAATTCATTTAAGTCAAATATTTTGGACCTAATGTCATTATAAATTTTTAATCTTTCCTTATAAGGTTTCATTCGGAATTCATTTTTGTTTAATTTAATGGGATTTTTAATATTATTATGTGTACTTTTGAGATATAGATCATTAGCTGTATTTGTAGACGCGTCTACTTTTGTTACTAGGGCGTGGATGTTGTTTGAGTCGAGCGAGATTCCCCAGTTTTCATCCCGTTCGATTTTGGGTTTTCCAAATTTGGGTTACACCTTGCACAACTTACAACCGTGACTCCATCCGACCCACAGCGGTAGCAGAAACGTCTGTTGATTGGTGTCGGACAATCTATTAATAGATGACCTTGACACTTACAATTAAAACACGTAATTGAATTTGTCGAAAGGGGATTTAATTTCATGTTATTACTAGGTTTTTTTGGACCCGAAAATGTTGAAATGTTGACCATTTCCTCTTCAGATTTGTCCAAATCATTGTCTACCAGTTCATGCACTGCACGATAAGGAGTATTTCTATTTTGAGCATACCGTGATAGAATCATCCTTTCCGTTTGCTTACACTCGTCTTTGAAGTGTTCCAGTGTGTAAATTTTCATGGGATATATAAATTGCATAAGCTTAGAATTTATGTTGGTTCGCAGAATGTGAATTAAGTCTTGTTCTTTAATTGGTTGTCTTAACTGACTTCTAAGATGCATAATCGAGTTGAAAAATTCCTCAAATCTTTCTTGTGGACCTTGTTTTCTATCTACCAACTGAGTAATAATCTCAAAATCATTTTCGTGGTTTCTGAATTGCTTTATTACAGCACGTCGCAAGCTTGACCAATCATTTTTAGGATAGCTACGCAAGAACTGCCAGTACCAGTCTTGGGCAGTACCTGTTAGTAAGTGATGAAAATTCATGAGAACGTCGTTCCATGAACAACTATAGTTTTCCCGTAGTATCTCTACCCTAAAGACAAAATCTTCAACGGACATTCCTTTGGAAGTACCGTCAAATTTTAAGCCCCAGCGATCTAATCGAAACTTTTGACCATCATTCGATCTTGTGTAATAATCATTATTGTATAAATCTGTGTTTATAGGAGGAGGTCTGTTTATGTCTGGATTCATATTTCGTGAATCCGAACTCAAATTTCTATAGCTTGAGTTATTCGAAGGGATGTTTATTGCCAACGGAATTATGGCTGGATCTATGCGTTGAGGATTTGGTTGCAATTCAGATAGTAAAGGTTGCATCACCTTTTCAACATTTTCTTTGATCAAGGAAGGCATCAAGGCAAGCAGCGATTCATTGACAACACTTTTGATGTGATCGTCTAATGTTTTTATTTTTGGTGAATTACTTGAAATGAATTGCAAATGTTGTGTTAGGTCATGAGTGTTTGCCGTTGGTATGTTGCTTTCAGCATTAGTTATGTTGCCTATAGTTTCATTTTTTGATGCACTACCTGAATTGAACTGAGAATGTTGGGTTATGTCATGTATGTTTGCCGTTGGTATGTTGCTGGCAGCAATAGTTATGTTGCCTATAGTTTCATTTTTTGATGCACTACCTGAATTGAACTGAGAACGTAGAGTTAGGTCATGTATGTTTGCCGTTGGTATGTTGCTGACCGCATTAGTTATATTAGCATGAGCTGCGCTTAGGAAAGCATCTACTTGCCGATTTTCCGTAAACACATGTTGAGCAACATTTTTTTTTTCAACGTTCTCGTCTCTAACAGCAGTGACGATTGGGTTTGACGTACTGGTAAAAGTACAAGTTGTTATGGTCTGATTAACTGTAGAAGTTGTAAAGAGAGCACTACGTGGCGGAGGTAATTGAGGTAATGTAAGAGAGTCATTACCCATGCTATGATTAGCACTAGTGTTTAAGAAATCATGCATGGTGTTATCGTTCAATTGCAATGTAAAAGGAGAATGCATTACAGGTTTAGAGTGAGAAATACTATTGTTACGCGGAGTTCTACGAGGAGTATTTGATTCTCTCTGAGAATTAAGGTGCGAAATTGCTGTCGATATTTTTGGTTTCGTACCAGTATTTACATTATTCTTTCTTGACATTTTGTTTTGATTCACGATTCTGACCATAAAGAGATTCGAAAACGAAAGTTTGTAATCAAAACAAAACCAAATAGTTTGATCCTAAATGATAAGGCGAATAAAAAAAATTATGAAAGCAAGAGATATCTTTGACCCTCTGACAATAATATTTATATGTAATTTTTGTTTGTTTGATTGTTTTTCATGTAGTTTCAATTGAGATGCCTGTTTCCAAATTGTAATGACGCGAAATAATCTTTTCACTGATAATGTGTATGCAATTGCGTATAAGAGAAAATAGAAAAAATTAAAATGGTTTGTATAAACTAGGTATAGTTTTGAAGGAAAATCGATTTTTTCGTGATTTTCTGTACTGTTGAGCGATTCTCGACGACTCAGAAAATACTAATATCTAAAAATAGTTTTTATTCTATGGTTTCTTAAGGACAGACCCTGGCTCATAGAGTAGGTAACTATTCATTCGGTTTAACTTAGAAAAAAAATCATAAATCATAGGGAATTATAAATTTGTTGAACTCAAACTTCCGCAAGAAAGCTTGGATAAAGAATCGATATTTATTATTTTGTAGGTACTCTGTTGGAAATCGTACGCCTACTTTTATCGAATACTTATTAAAGGGAGCCAATACCTATAACACTATGTGTGATTTTTAAATTGCTTTCAGCACTGTGCGTTACTTTGGCTGGGCCCCACGTTGGGCGCCATTTGTAGGTGGGTAGGGGTTGTGAAAAGAAAACCTGGTGGTTCTAGTCCCTGGTTGTAGTAGCATTGACACGCTTGCGGGTTGCACGGCCAGATAGCTCGATGGTGGGGTGGGATCTTGCTACAATTACTTGTACCCTATGCCTACTAAAAATTTTCGTGTCATATTATAGATAAAAAAAAATAGGAAAGTTAAATATATATGGAAACGGAGAAATATTAAAGAAAAGATAATTGAGAAAGCAAATGCAAACACTATCAGCTGTGTTGTCATCGATGTTGTGACAACAGAGGGAACCCTACCCTTGTCGATAGATGAAATCTATTGACCCTTGACTACACCCTGCCTCGTACATTATTGAGGTAGTCCCTAACGTATTCTTCACGTCTTACTCATCAGAAACAAAACATCCCAACTTTTATATTCGACTTCAATACATAATTATTTTATTTATACTACTTTAAATGCCAAATTAATTACAGTATAAGTCATTAATATAAAGAATTCAAGATATGACTATTTAGCAAGAAAATCGTAACGCACCTCATAGTAAGAATGTTATGAAATTAACTTTATATTGCTTTAGGTGTTTAATTGTGTTAACTTAAAATACAATTGAATGTGTCTTAAAAATAAGGTAGTTTTGATATACGACCATCAAAAAAATATAGTTACCAAATGAATTTAATGGGGTAAGCTCTTGTCAACACAATATAGCCGCAGAACAAATAAATTATATTGTTTCGTTTTATACATATACAAATAATTATATGAAATTTAATAGGTACTCACGTAAATTTTTAATATTAGATACACGTCTCTGTGGCAATGTTAATCCTTACAGCGGTGAAATCCGTGCACGAAGTTCAGCTGGCTGGTTGACTGGATTGATTATGATATGCTGTTGTTGTAAGAGTTATTATTATATATGTATATGAAACACTTTTTGATTCCGTGGCATGTAACTTATTTTAAAGGCTTTACAAGAGTTCACCGTGCAATATTTTCCTTTGGTTACTACGTTAATTTTATATAACAATAAAAATTTTTGGTTTTTTTTTTTTTTTTTTTTTTTTTTTTTTGATTTTTGTTGTTGCGGTGCCGGTAAATTAGAAATAACTTTACTGACGATTCTTACATTTGCCAATTATACTTAACCTAAGAAGTCATTGGTGACGAAAACGATGAGAGTATGTGTTGGCTTAAAGCCTGATAATCTTGTCGTTTGTGGGTTTTTTGGTGTTTTTTTTTTTGAGAGGAGTGGTGGTTGACAATAGACCTTGTGTGGGCTTCCGATGGAACGGCTGTACCATTGGCTATCAAATCGAACTGTTGGATCGACTGTTTAATCAACCGCGCAGTAGATCGTGGCTGTTGAATCGACTGTACAATTAATAGTTAGATCGACCGTACGATTAATGGTTAGATCGACTGTACGATTAATGGTTAGATCGACTGTACGATCGAGTATACCCTTTTATGGCCAATGGAGTGCTAGGGTTCTATCGTGGAATATTGTTCTGGTGCTGCCGAGATCACTGAGTAACGTAAGAGAAATACAGAATTTGTAAGAAGGAGTTGGTTGGTTGACATTTTGTTTTAAAAATTATTACCTTTCTTTTCAAAAATTTTCAGGACAAATCCCACAAATCAGGTTTATTAGTTTTAATATATTATTTTCACAATTTGTATCACATTTGACTACAAGAAAATTATATTTAATTTAATTTTCTTCCAGTAACTCTAAACATAGCAATAAAAGATTATATATCTACCTATTATGTTGGTGGAATACAAAAAAAATTAATAACTTGCACTCCTCGCGACAGAAACTACTTTATGATCGGTGCACACGTCACCTTCAAGATAATTGAGTATAATGAATGTGCATATGCGTAAAGAGATAAGAGACCTGGCAAACGATTTCTGTCTGCGGTTTCGAAAATACCGCACTTTTTTGACGCATAATTTCGAAGTTGTATCGAACATCTGATTTTTACGCAATGGTATAAACCAAGTTTCACCTTCTTTAGTCGTATATATCCGGGATGTGATGGATACACCATTTTGTTCGTTATTTTACAAAAAAAATATAGTTTCGACCAAAACTGAATATGGATTTAACCAGAACGCTACAACAGAATATTCAGTGCATTTGCAACTGTCTTCACGAACAGGTTCAACCTCAGGATCGTGAAAAACCCTTTAGCAGTAAACAAATCATATTCTTTTGGGACCATCAGATGTTTGAGATTGTTCATATCATGCAAATAAAGCCAAGTGACCTGCTGAATGAAAAAACTGAGCATTTTGCCTATTGTCTCAAGGTGGAGCTTCCAATCAAAAATTCTCGCTGCCTGAATGTGTTGCTTCATAAGTATCGTTGTTCTGTAGTATTACACCCACAATTTTGAGGTAGCACCATCTCTTTCCAATTTTTGTGAGGATGCGTGGCCGCTGAGAATTTGTTCAACAATGCAGCTACGTATATTGTGGTGAGCAATTCCTTCAACCCACTACCAACCATTATAGTGCCCATGGCTCCCATAAGCGACATTAGTAAGTGGATGCCAACAAGTCGTAGATACTACAACAGACTTCAACATATAGGATATGGAAAGCTCTCAACAATATCTCAAAGTCACAAAGCACGTATCCTGAGCATGGTATCGTGATCTGTTAGAGGAGCATGGAACACAATTTTGGAACTATGGAAATCGAGACAGCCAGTTACTTGCTCCATAAAAGTATTCCAGCCCGGAATATGAGGGACATTGGAGATTTTCAAACAATTAAAACAACTCTGGTGCTGTAGGCAGTTTATTTTTTCTCATGCTGCATTTTTGGATTTCAGAGCAGATAAAACAATCTTTTTTTGTACTAAGCACACAAATATTTGTTCAAAGAGCATTGCCTCAACTCTTCAAAACAGTGTCGTAGCCAAGGGGGCACAGGCCCCGGGCGCCACTTTGCTAGGGGCGAAAATTCAGAGCGGTTACATTTTTTTTAATATATAAAATTTACAAAACTGATTCTTTTTCCAGTGTAACGAATTTATTTAAAAAGTTTACCAGCATTAACACTGCTTCACAGTAAGTAGTCGAACATGCCTTTGAGTTGCTTAACAACAAAATCCTATAAATGCTGCTACCTAGTACGCAACTAAATTTTATCAGAAGTGACAACCCTCTACTGCTTCAGTGATGCCAATCTATAGATGATTGAGCGCAATATACTTGAGAAAAAGAAGCAGTAGATATTACAATATAAAATGTAGGTACCTTCTACAAATAACTTGAACTTGCTCTTATTCGTATATGTGATAGGTAGTGGTCTTGGAGATTTAGAAAACAAATTAGCAAGAAAAAAATCATATTAAATTCTATTAATCACTAGTTAAAACGTTTTTATTTTCAATTATTAAATTGTTCGATCAGTTTTTGTCAAACAAATTTTTTTTTTTCAACTTTTCAAAAACATACTCCATTTTCGCTGAGAATGCGATTTTCTAGATTTTCGTAGTTCTTATCATCGAAATCAAATTAAAAGGATTGATCAAACAGTTTTTGTACAACCTTTTTTTAATTTTCAGAAGCAGCATTATTTTGTTTATTTGAAATCCGTCAAGTGGTTTGCGAGAATATCTTATTTGAAAAAAAAAAACATTATCCTATAGGGACTAGGAGGTACCGTTATAAGGCTTTGATCTATAAAATAGATTTTAAAAATAGATTGTCTTAAAATGTGTTTTTAAGACACTGTATATAATTTTTAGTGCAAAACTGCACATTTTAAGACGATCTATTTTAAAATACATTTTACTTACGAATGAAAAAGGGAGAATCTGGGAACTTAACATCAATTCGGTTAAGCATTTTGTATTCTGGATGACGATGAATGCGTTTACAATTATCTTTGGATAATGTTCGAAATTCCTACAAGAAGAGTAGGTTAGGTTAGGTTAGGTTAAGGTGGCTGTCAGTCAACGACTGACACACTTAGACCAGATACTAGGTCCATTGTGATACCACATATGAAAGTAAGGCACTACCTCACTAATTTTAAAACCAATTGGAACTTTTAACAAAGCGATGGAGACAGTGTATGTCTGTCTGAGTTAGGTCATTGATATCGTTGAGGAAGAAATCTCCCAAATGTAATTTTCGTCTTTGTGAGAGAGCAGGGCATGAACAAAGAAGATGTGTTATAGTCTCTTCTTCTTCCTCGTCCATGCAACTTCTGCAGAAGTCGTTCGAGAAGACACCGAGTCTAGTAGCATGTCTGCCTATAAGACAGTGTCCAGTTATGACACCGATTAAGGAGCTAAGGTGTGATCTACCAAGAGATAACAAACATTTGGAGCGTTTTGGATCTAGTTTTGGCCAGATCTGTTTTGTCGCCTGACAGGTAGTCAAATTTGACCACCTTAGATTTGTTTCGTTCATGGCATCGTGTTTTAGCATGAGTTTACATGTAGCGATAGGTATACCAATATTCCTCCTGTCGGGTGAAAGTGGTTCAGTAGTTCCATTTCTAGCGAGTTCATCGGCCTTGCAGTTTCCTGGGATATCTCTATGTCCCGGCACTCAAAAAAGGTGAATGTTAAACTGTTCTGCCATCTCCGCGAGAGATGTACGACAGTTGCGGGCTGTTGCTGAGTTCGTGGAAACCGCCTCGAATGATTTAAGGGCTGCTTGGCTGTCTGAAAAGATACGGATATTCGACGTGGATATCACGTTTTCCTTGAGCCAGGATAGAACCTCTTTTATCGCCAGAAGTTCCGCTTGGAACACGCTACAATAGTTAGGGAGTCGGAAAGATAGACTAAGATTTAGTCCTTCTGAGTACACTCCGCTCCCAACCCCATCTTCGGTTTTTGAACCATCAGTGTAGAAATGAATCGAATCATCTCTCGAGAAATGTCCTTCGTCCCAGTCAGACCGTGATGGAATGGAGACTCGAAAGTTGTTTTCAAAAACCAGTTGGGGTATGATGTAGTCAGAGTGACTTGGAATCGTTCTGAATGAATTCAGAATAATAGTGTGGCCAATTGAGTTATTGGTCCATTGAGACGTGGCTCTGAGACGGATTGCTGTACTCGCGGCCATTTGTTTACTAAAAATGTCGAGGGGTGTAAGATTAAGAAGAATGTCTAAGGCAGCTGGAGGTGTCGTACGCAGTGCTCCAGGGATACATAGACATGCTGATCTTTGGACTTTGCTTAGGTGGTCCCGGTAGGACACTTTATCCAAAGCAGTCCACCATACTGTTATCCCATAAGTTAGTATCGGTCTTATGACCGCTGTATATAGCCAGTGGGTAATTTGTGGGGATAAACCCCACTTATTCCCTATTGCTTTTTTGCATGAAAAGAGAGCCACCGTGGCCTTTTTTACTCTTTCCTGAATGTTGGGTTTCCATGTGAGCTTCTTATCTAGAACGAGGCCTAGATATTTAGCTTCATTTGAGAAAGCTAGTCTAGTTCCATTAATGGACGGAGCATTTAGGTGTGGAATTTTATATTTCCTTGTGAAGAGGACCAGTTCAGTTTTGTGGGGGTTTACTCCTAGCCCACATTTACCAGTCCACTTAAGAAGCTTGTTAAAAGCTGTTTGCATTAGCTCAATAAGAATTTGAGCATGTTTTCCTGATATCGCAATGGCGACGTCATCAGCGTATGCAATCACTTTGAATCCCTCTGCTTCCAGGTCAACTAGAAGTTCATTGACAACTAAGTTCCATAGAAGAGGGGATAGGACTCCACCTTGTGGTGTACCTCTGCTGACTGATCTTCTTAGGGAGACATCTCCTAGGGTTGAGTTGATTAGCCTACTTTTTAGCAAAAGATTTATAAGCTCACTCAGGGATCTGTCTACTTTAAGATTGTCTAGTGCCGTTGTGATTGCTTGGTTGCTGACGTTGTTAAAAGCACCCTCGATATCAAGGAATGCTACCAGAGTATACTCTTTGTGATGTAGGGAATATTCGATAGCGCTTACTAAGGTATGCAAGGCAGTGTCTACCGATTTTCCTTTGCAGTAAGCGTGTTGTGCTGTAGACACTAGAGTTGTGTCTATGGCATTTCGCAAATGGATATCAATCAGACGTTCTAAAGTTTTAAGAAGGAATGATGATAGACTTATAGGTCTGAGGTCTTTTGGATACACTTGGGAACATTTTCCCGCTTTGGGAATGAACACAACTTTTACTTCCCTCCATAATGATGGAATGTATTTCAACTCTAAACATCCGTTAATTACTACTTCCAGGATAGGGATAATAATATCCATAGACTGTTGAAGTTCTGCTGGTATTATACCGTCAGGTCCAGCAGATTTATATGGATTGAAGCTGTTGATGGCCCATTTTAGTTTTTCCCTAGTGACTAGACCAAGTTTACTAGTATTATTATTGGTTGATCCAATTGGACTACAATCAAGGTTTACTATGTTAAGGGAGCTACCTGGGAAATGGGTGTCAAGTAGCAAGTTAAGCGATTCTTCGCAGGTATTGGTCCATGAGCCGTCTGCTTTTTTAAAGAAGCTAGGCATTGTAGGATTGGTAGAGAGGATTTTCCTTAATCTAGAGGCCTCTGAAGTGTCTTCTATTTTACCACAGAAGTTCCTCCAGGAGGCTCTTTTACTTTTCCTCAGCTCTTTTTTATATAATTTCAGGGATTCTTTGTATGAATCCCAGTCTGAGATTTCTTTGGAGTATTTAGCTCGGTTGAAGGACTTTCTACAAGTTTTCCTGAGCGGTTCAAGCCCCGAATTCCACCAAGGTGGCTTCCGTTTTCAAAAGATCAGGTTTAATTAAACTTTTTAGAGTATCCCAGTATTTTTGCCAATCAGTCTTTCGATAACTACGGAAGGCTGGTTGTTTATTAGTGTCATCAATAAGTTCGAATTGGATGTATCTGTGATCAGAGAATGAGTGCTCTGCAGACACCTTCCAATTCGTGATCCTATGATGAATCGAATCGGAGACAAGTGTTATGTCTAAGACTTCTTGTCTGTTTCTGGTTATGAATGTGGGTTCATTCCCAGTATTGGTTACAATTAGGTTAGTACTGAGAATATAATCAAAAAGAGACTCACCTCTATCATTTATATTTGTACTCCCCCAGACTGTATGGTGTGCGTTCAATTAGGAGGCACGTATTTAGCCGCTCTGATTCCTCTATAATTCTCCTCAGCATGTCGCTGGGGAGGGGGCCGAGATGGTCGTGGCCAAGGTAAGCTGAGGCAAGCCAGTATATGCCTTTTTTGGTCTGTAATCTGACCGTAGTAACGTCTCGATCGCTGTAGTCAGGGAGTAAAAATACATTAATATTACTTTTCACTAATATGCTGGATCGTGGATCACCTTTGCCCAATGCATACAGCAAGTAGTACCCAGGAGTCCTGAGTCCATGAACAATAGATTTGACAATCCATGGTTCCTGGATCAGGACAATATCTTCCCCTTTTGTTTGCAGTCGGAGAAGAAGGGAGACCGAAGCCAGTTTGGAGTGTTGGAGGTTAATCTGTAGTAGGTGAACCATCTCGGTTGCAGTTTTCCAGACCACCTCTCACAGTGCTATTGAGGTCATCCTCCGAGTCTGACTCCGAGGATGAAGAAAATCTTCATTAATGTAGTCTTCAGTCTCCATGTCGGAAGGACTGTCGACAGTGTGAGCATCTAAGTCGGATGCGGTATCTGGTTTGGAGGAGGGCATACCTATAGAAGGAGTGCTGGGTGCATCTATTTCCATTTCTGGAAGGTTGATGACACCAGCAGGTTCCTCCACTGCGGGTATATCCTCCGATGTTGTGAGTGCTAGTCTAGCACTTTCTTCGTCTTTCCTATACACTTTCAGCGTAATGGTAGACCATCCAAGCCTAATCACTCCTTTGGTCGACGCTAGTGGAGCCAGTGAATCCCTGATGACTATAATAGCCGATCTATAAGGACCCTCCGGATCCTCCAGCTTGGCGACTTTCCAGTCATGAGTAGGCAGGGATGGGTTACCATATTGTAGCATTTTAAGGATGATTTCCTTGTCGGAGAGTTCAGCTGGTAATCTGGTACGAGCCCTTGGTCTGCAAGGAATGTCTTCTCTTGCCACAACCTCGAGCTTAGCACCAGGCCAGAGTCCCTCCAACCTACTGATAGCGAGCTTATATAGATCGCACGACCTCCGACCATCGAAAGCGACGAGCTTGACGCGCCCCTGGTACCACCCGGCATCCTCAAAAATGGCAGGTTCACCTGGATTTTCCATCATGAGGGTCCAGTAGGAAGCCTGAAGCTTGTTCAAGACCGTCGTCCACCGATCGGAGGAGATCATACCATCTACATTACTCCTATCAATCACAAGAAGAGTAGATTATATAAAATTTTATCGAGCACATGCGACTTTTAAGGTTTTAGGCGATCCAAGTTTGAGAATTTGTAAAACAGTTGGTTGCTTTTAAAAAAAGTGTTTTGTTTTTCACATAGATGATAGATATTATGTTAACATAAACAGTAAGCTTTTTTTCGTTCGTGTGTTATAAAGTCAAATGCGTGGTATCATTGTATACATTTCTATTAAGCTAGCGTAATAATTGTGTTTAATTTGCTCAAACAAAGTGAGGCTTACAAACATTTAAAAAATTTAAATGCGAAATTTACGTTGTTTCCTTGACATATTGAGGTAAGTCATTTTTTATTCGCTTAGATACATTTTTTTATTATGTGTTCACTGGCTACATGGCAAAATATGCAAAGCATAACACATTGTAGCGGCTTATTCAGTAAAGATAAAAATAAATGACAACACCTCCCTTCAATCAAAAGCTGAAAAAGCTACAAAATCCTAATCTCAACATAGAAATGCAGTAGCGAGATGGCGAGATCCCTTTTTTTTAAATCATGGCATAACCTTTTAGATGTCTTTTCTGCGATGACGATGAGGGTTGTTTTTGTTATACTAAGCAAAACAAAACAAAAATCAGTCTGCTTGTTGCAGTTAAATTGAAAGGTCATGGATGCCGACAAATTTATAAAAATCACAACAACAATTCTTGTGTAGTTCAGTGGTTTGGGTTTAATTTCAGAGGCAGGTTCTGTTTTAGTTTGCCATTAGGATTACCTGCAGGCATCATTGGTAGATAAAAAGCTCCCTCAAGACATTTAGTGAACTATTTTCTTGAACAGAGTATAGTATTAAAATCAACAATACTTGCGTTACAATTAAAAAGCTTGATTTCGTGGGTCAGAATTTCATTCATGCCATAGTTAGTACGGTGTTGGTGACAATGCAATAACTCTGAGCTACGAAGATAGAGAGCCCTTCCCCGATAGTTAAAACTGATACACGATAGTAGAACTGCCTCTATCCTAAACTTATGAACATCATAAAAAGAAGATAATAACTGTGATGCATATTCTAGATGGGAGCGAAGAAGACAGTTATATCAAGTTAGGGTTACATAAGGATTTTGAAATTCCTTTGACCATATTTTAACAAATCCCAACATTGAATTAGCTTCTTTAACAATAAAGTTGGTGGGTTCCGTGAAACTCAAGTCTGGGCTAATGTTTACTCCCAGATACTTAAAACTTAAAACGCGATGCAAAACTTGTTGTGAAATGTAATAGTCATGTGTATCTACTTGATACCCGTTTAATTGATAATGTCATTGTCTGACATTTCACCGGATTCAGGATTAAGCCATTCTTGCTGCACCGGATAACAAATCTTTCAATGTCGGCTTGCAAATCAACACGGTCATTAGCTAAGTTAATAGTTTTGAAAATTTTCATATCATCAGCGAACACGAGAATCTCACTAGAATGAATGCATCCCTCTTACATTTTGATAGAAGAGGATAATCGTTTTCAGTTTTTCGGAGCCGGAACTCTAGCTATTCGATTACTAAGATTCTTAGATCGAACTACAAATTCTTTCACAAGTTTTTTGGGAGGCCAAAATTTAATGTCGCAGACAGAACCGAATAATGAAGGAGGAATAGTTATCCTAAAAGATGACACAAAACTGTCAGGCTTGCTGATCTTAGTGCATTTTACAGATGAAATGCATTTACTGACAACAAGATGTTGAATTATGTCATTGGCTTGAAGTTCAGGATCAAGTCATTAAAATACTAACTTGGGCTTTGGAACGGATTCTATTTTTTTGGGAAGTTCAGAAGCGCAGTTGCTATTGGTATTTGAAATACTCGATACAGTTTTCGGTTCAGAACAGGGCGGGGATGTGCTTGTTAATACACTGGGAACTGCCGGCGGATTTATATCGGAAAGTGCAGTGATTTCTTCCTGAAGAGAAGCAAGTGGCATTTTGTTTATAATTGCACTATCATTTCGTGAGTTTGGGCGCTTCGGGGCCGGGAAAAGAGTTGTCGAAGATGATGTCCCTACGCCTTCTCGTCCCCTTTTGTTGCCATTTTTAAGATTTTATGCTGCTTTGGTGAGCTTAGAAGTAGAAGAAGAGGCGTGGCTCGTTGATAGTGGTAAAGGATGTTTAGAATCAGAATCAAAAGGCACTATCGACGTTGATTTATTCGCAGTTGCAATTGGGGGAGATATAGAAGACACATTATTTGCAATTTAATTAAAATTCTTGGACAAAACATTAAAGTTCTTAGCGATTTTAAGAATTTCATCCTTAAGAGCCGACATTTTAAAAGTTACTTGGGAAAGAGATACTTTAGTACAGATTGTACAGTACCAAAAAACAATTTTTGAAGAATTCATCTTTTCGATAAAATGATTCGTTGAGCCTAAACATTTCGCATGGAATAATTTCCCACAAGAACCAACACAAGCAAAAAGAGGAGCTTAATTTGAATGCTCTGTACCTTTCTCCGCTGAACAGTCCATTACAGCAGGAAAATAAAAAATAAAATCGTAGATTCAAAAAATTATTGGGAAATCGGAAAGTAACCAATATAAGAAAATTTTTAATTTGCGGCTTCATTTGCTAGAAAGAAGTATAGGAACAACAGTTTAAAAAAATTTGAAAAGAAAGTTTACTTAGTTTATTGACATACCTACATATGTAGGTACTTATAACTGGTTCAAACCGTAGACATAGTTTTTTATTTTAATTTTTTATTTTAAAGTGTGTACAAAAATTACTTAGGAGGGCAAAAATTAGGTCCGCCCGGCCGGCCCTTACCCACGCTACGCCCGCCACTGTTTCAAAAATCCATGTTTACCATTTTTTTTTTTTCATCTTCAATATTTTGACTGAACTATTAGTCACGGAACAGACTTCGTTTTGTGTTTAAATGAAACGAAATAAAATTAACTACAACTTTATAGGACGAGCGAATTAGCCGACAGAAAAACTAAAAATTTTCGTTTTTCGGTAAAAATTGACCATTTTCAAAGAGCCATAGCTCGGTCTCTATGAGGCTTATAGAGCTACAGTAGTATTTAAATTGTAGATAAAGTATGGTTTATGACTTTTGGAGCAAAAATTTAAAAAATTTCACGTGCTAATTAGCGAGCACAAGTTTTTCGAAGTTGCAAATTTGGATTTACCACACTATCCTAACTGGTCGATACAACATGCAGCTCCATAACGTCACAAGGAAATTCGATAGCCACTATGAATGTTAACGTTAACCACATTGACGATGAAATGAATGACGAGATACATGAGTGGGTCAATTTTGTTTCTTAGAGCAAAGTGTAGCATTGAAAATTTTTTTCGATGAGAGAAACTTTTCCACGAAATACTGTCTTCGCTTACTGCATTGACTCGGCATATAGTTCTAACTTGTCTGTATGTAATTACATATATCGGCCTACGAATCCCAACTATCATGGAAGATAAATAACATGCGTGGTTATCAATGTAGTTTTCAACGTAAGTATTCGTCATCGCGTTTACAACATTTTGCACACGGCTTGACGACTTTCGGTTGAATAATTACGGCATTATTTCGTAAGCGAGTCAATGCTTTTACTCCTGTTGTTAACCATAAAAAGAATAGTCAATATAAAAAATTTCAGGTGCTCTCTTTGAACCTTATCTCTGCTTACGAAACATTTTTGTGTACTAAGTTTTTTTTAAAGAAAACTCTCAAATGCCAATAAGGACAATCCTTAGATTTTTGGCAAGTTTAAAAATAATTTTGTAATGTTTATTTTCTTTTCTGAAAACACAAGTAATTACCTATAATCGAAAGTTAAAACTTCAATTAAGTTTTAAGATGGGTAAGTTGAGGTTTCCGTTGGGTTGGGAGCATTCGAGCCTAACACTCAGAGGTGTGTTTACACATTTTCTTTATTTTTGGGGAACGTACGAATCACCGACCGCGTGCTGTTGACATTATGTTTGTTCTCTCTTCTGTTTTGTCTATCTCTCTCTCTGTCTTGTCTTAGGCTTGGGTCTATGGTCTTTGTCAACCGTGCCTATACGCGTGTTTTATGTACCTTCTCCTGTTTCTTACACTTTATTTTCAAAAAGCTTTAAAACAGTATGGGTTCATATCTTTAGTATGTATTAAATTAAAAATTTAAAAAACTCCTTAAATTCTAGTTTGCATCTGCATATCTTTTATCTTTTTTCTTATTTAATAGAGCTTAAACTATGTTCGCCAAAAAGAGTTTTAAAGCAACTTATTTCAAGAAATTTAATTTTACTTGTTCATTATTATTATGTATTAAGTAATAGTATTATATATTATTATAAAGTACCTAACATTGGCAGCACTTATTGTGTATCAAATGATAGTTTAATCATTCACTTTGTGACGAACCACGTAACGAGTAAGTCTTGGTATTAATATATATTTTATTGGCGACGAGTCGATTTGATCGAACCATAAAACACAAAAATTTAGTGCTTAGTTATTTAGAGCACATATTATACACATAAGTATATATAAAAAAAAAATTCGAATACGAAACAACTTGCGTGCTGTAGAAATTAAAAAATGACAGAGGAGGACGATAAAAAACTGGATGCCATACTTAAGCAAGTCCAGGCAAACCACGTGATCATAAACATGCCCACCTTCATACCTGGGAATAATTTTAGTACATATGAAGATCGACTTAAAATGTTCTTTAAAATAAACAAAATACCCTACGAAGACCAAGTGGGGATGCTTCTTACGCTACTGAGTGACGACGTTGTGGATAAGTTAATGCAGTTGGTACCATCGCAGAAAAAACCAGAAGAGATGGCCTTAAAGGATCTCATAGAGTGTCTTAAAAAACATTACCAGTGTTGTTCCTCTACACGTCGACTTTGATTGTCTACCTTTCTACGTAGACAATTGCGTCAACAATGTAGACAATGTCGACAATGTAGACAATGAAGTCGACAATGTAGACAATGCAGACATTCCATTCCAATCTGTCATTCTTGATTGTTCTGTCGCATGGTTTATTTCGAATTAGAAAAGGTGCGTGTTTGATTTAATTAAAATATCTAATAATTCAGTCCTTTGTTGTTGAAATATGCTTCGATGACCTGGATTTATTTTAATAAAATCTAACAACAAATATGTAGCATATTGCAGTTATATCGAGCTTCTTGATTCAGTCTGCACTTTAATAAACAGATGTCAAGCGGTTGACTGTTCCGTTTGTTGATTAAAGATTGGAACTGTTTTAATAGAAAAATCAACATTTTTAAGATTCTTTATGAAAAAGATATTAAAAAACCAATTTTTTTTGGAATATGGTATCTATTAAACATCCAAATCTGTCAAATTGGGCAAACAAAAATTTATTCTTATTCCAGCCTCTTCCGCTCAAATCGAAAGAGTTTTTTTCAAGTATACCAAGAAATCTCTTGACTGTTGAACGATCTTTATTATTCAGTGAGAATTGAGGATAGTCAATACAATTGTTTTGATGAAGACGTCGAAGACGAGTATGAATAAGACATCTTATTGAATAATTATGAAGTAAGCATTTCCAATAGAAGTGGTTTTTTTTTTAATAAATACAAAATGCAGAGTGGAAGACTAAAATAATACAAATTTGTTTTGTTTTCATGATTTAGAAGACAAAAAAAGTTGGAAAATTGAAACAAAATTGATTGTCTACATTTTCTACATTGACATGTAGACAATGATGAATTGTCTACGTTGAATTGTCTACACGTAGACAATTGTGTAGTCTACATGTTTTGTCTACATGGAACAACACTGAACATTACTCACCGACCGGTAACGTAATCGCAGAAAGATTCAAATTTTATAACCTAAGACAAGCACATGGCGAAAAAATCTGCGACTTCGTTGTGAGATTAAAATTTTCGTCTCAAAAATGTGAAGTCCCAGAGGCGGTCTTGGGAGAGAAGTTACGAGACATATTCATAGTGGGATTGAATAATAATAATTGGAAACAAAAACTAATTGAGATCGGAAAGGCATTACAATTTGACGAAGCGGTCACAAAGTCTCTAAACTTTGAGTTAACAGAAGCTGAAACACGTGCCATTAATAGTCCAGCAACCATCAATCAGTTCGATGAACAAAGAAGCCGCAATGCTAACAGGATAAATCAAGGGAACGTCAAACACAGTCAACATCGAAAATTCAGTCGCAGGTCTTTAAATCGTCAGAGGTCCCAGTCAAATAGTCATCGTTTTAAAAATTTATCGAGAGACGAGATCGCCGCCTGAGTGCTTAAGTGCCTCATATCCATCGAAATTATTCCTCAGAAAACGAATTTTAAGGTTTGAAAAATAATTGCGTTACTTTCTACTTAACTAATATGACTTTTGAATGTTTATACATATTAATTGAACATTTCTCCTTTGTATTTTTTGAACCTTGGGTCAAAAACTGTTACGGTTAAAAAAAAAGTTCGAAAAAAGTCAGAAATGGATATATAACCCTGTTCCATACGATATGTAAATCAATGAAAACCAAACTTGATTTTTCCATGGGATATAGGACATTTGTGCACTAAACATTTGAAAACAAACGAAAACGAAAATAAAATAAAAATGAAAATCTGTATCAATATTAATTTTTAAAATTTTATTTTTAGTGATAAAAATATAAAATAAAAATTAATATAAATGCTCTGAGAATGCCCTACTTTATATCACATTGGCATATTTTTAAGTCAATGAGGAACCTTTGAAAATGATACAATATTTTAACACTGAATTATGAAAAATAAATTAAATTATTTTTGGTCCATTAAATTTTTTAGAAAAATACATTTGATTTTATTCAGAATGGGTTATTAAAATACTTCAACATTCGTAGGAGCTAGTTTTATTAGTGTTTTTTTTTATTTAAAATTTTTTTTACCAGTTTTGTTTTCATCCAGTTTAGTAAAAAAAAACAAAAATGCTTTAATATTAAAAATAAAAACTTCGAAAAGACTACATTTAGCTTTGTTATGTAGTTTGGTAACGTGAAGGTATATAATTTTTCTTATCTATACACATAAATAAAAATGAAGTGTCTTATTGTAATTTCAAAATATCAGTTTTTTACTAAATGCGTATGAAAGTACATACGGTACTTAGAACAAAAACGCAATTTTTTAAATTTTTGTCTGTCTGTCTGTCTGTCTGTTTGTTCCGGCTAATCTCGGAAACGGCTTAACCGATTTTCACGGAATTTTCACTGGCAGATAGCTGATGTTATAAGGAATAGCTTAGGCTATTTTCATTACTCCTCTAGGTGGCACTGTGGTCGCAATTTTCAAAAATTCTTATTTTGGGCCGATTTTGACGGGATTTTCACAGGCTGATAGCTGATTAGCCGAATTAACTTAAAATTACACAGTATCTATACACATAAATAAAAAGTGTTAAATATCAGCTATTTACTGAAGGCATATGAAAGAATTATTATTTTCAATACATTGATGAATTTCGGCGAAACGAAGTTCGCGGGTCAGCTAGTACAATCTATACACATAAATAAAAATGAAGTGTCTGTTTGTAATTTCAAAATATCAGTTTTTTACTAAATGCGTATGAAAGTACATACGGTACTTAGAACAAAAACGCAATTTTTAAAATTTTTGTCTGTCTGTCTGTCTGTCTGTCTGTTTGTTCCGGCTAATCTCGGAAACGGCTTAACCGATTTTCACGGAATTTTCACTGGCGGATAGCTGATGTTATAAGGAATAACTTAGGCTATTTTAATTACTCCTCTAGGTGGCACTGTGGTCGCAATTTTCAAAAATTCTTATTTTGGGCCGATTTTGACGGGATTTTCACAGGCAGATAGCTGATTAGCCGAATTAACTTAAAATTACACAGTATCTATACACATAAATAAAAAGTGTTAAATATCAGCTATTTACTGAAGGCATATGAAAGAATTATTATTTTCAATACATTGATGAATTTCGGCGAAACGAAGTTCGCGGGTCAGCTAGTATAAAATAAATTTGTTTCCTGATGTTTACCTCGATTTCTATTTTTTTACAATATTATAAAAATATATTGTTATTACGGCTGCTTTTTTGAAAGGATCAAAGACAGTCGATTACTAATTCGGCCTTGAAGAAGATTCCCACCAAAACTGAAACATCGAAGCATATTCAATAAAATTGATTCGAAAACAAGACTGTGTGTATTTGTGTATTTCCTTCCAAGAATTTTAGTGAGGTTATACTACGGTTCCTATTCTGGGGAACGCAGGAGTCACTCCAAAGTATTACGACTTCAATTTTTGGATTATCCTTCAAAACGGCTTCTAAAATTTTTGTAAGCGCACTAGCTATATCGTTTCCTGTGCGACCACTCTGGGTCTCATACCACATCGCACAATACGTTACTTGGTTTAAATTACAATGGCCAGTAAGATTATATGCCTGGAATTTTCTTTTATAAAAAAAATTTGATGCATTGGCCTTTGGTAATGTTAATACATTTTGTAGATCATAGCATATAACTGCTACTTTCTTATCAAGAATTCTATCGGCTTTTCTTCGCTGCTTTGCTTTTTCATTAAGTTCTCGGTGTAGTTCAAATTGATTTTTTTCATCTTCAGTTGGTTCGATTTTAATTGCGAACTTTTCGCAGATGTCGCATTTATCCTTTTTGGGATAGTGAAAAGATAGATTATATTATTCCGTATTAAAGATTTTTCTATATGTACATAATTTGGGCTCTTTATTTCCTGTACATTCTTGGTACATCTTGTACATATTTTGCACGGATTGGACTGAAGGCTCCAAGTACTGTCTCTGGCTATTTGCTCTTATATAGTGAGAGTCTACAACCGAAAAACTTTCAATGTGTTTCCTAACTTCACTTAAAATACCTTCTCCAACTGATTTCTGGCGGTGTGTTCCTTTTTTATTAGGAAGGGGACAGCCAGTTACGGGATTATAATTGTGTTTAAAAAAATGATAAACACTTTTGGCACATACAGAAATTGTGGATAGGAAAAATGATCGGCAAACTCTTAATTTGGTGTTGGTATTATTATTTGGCAAGTAATATATAAAACTCGTGGACTTTCGAGATTTAGTTGAGGAAGTTCTTTTGCGCTTGCAAGGAAAAATAGAAATAAATTTTGAGTAAAAGAATTTTTTTTCCTTATCATTGAGAGTCCAAAAATGAGTTAGAATTTTTTGTCGCTCTGAGTGTGGGAAATACTTGGTACATACAAACGTGCAAGAATTGTTACAACCACTTGGTTGCAAGACCTTGGCAGGCATGTCTCTTCCGCTTTGTGACGTGTATGGCTTACTTGTCTCTCTTAGCCTCTTGCGCACCTCTTTTTTCCTTTGCGAGGGATTTCTCGGGCTTTTTCTCGGTGGCAAATTCGTTCCTTTGACTGATCGCGGTGTAAGCAGCCTGTTTACACCAACTTGCTCTTCATCTTGAGGTCGGTTTGAGCTTACGGATGCTGCCAAATTGTGTTGAAGTGGATCCTCCTCAATGTTTAAAAAACTATCTTGCAGTAGAATACGAACTTCAGCTTCTAAATTCTCTTGCAGAGGATCCTCCGTGTTATTGTCTAAGTGGGAAGTATTCGGCTCTTCATCAGAGGATGACAAATCGTTAGAATCCGGTTCATAATAATTTTTGTCAATATCTGAATTATCTCCGATAAGAGATATATTGGGCCCTATCATGGTAACCGATCGGAGAATCCTCCGACCGGGGAAATGTTCCGATCGGAGCATTTATTGTGTTCATGGTAACCGAATCGGAAGAGAAATACAAATGCGTACCAACGTGCATACCATGGCATGAGGAAAACAAAAAAAATAAAGTATGAACCTCCTTTGTAGTCGAATAAAACTGCACAGCGCAGCTGTATTTTTAGGGGATGAAATACATAACACAAGCAGAAAGCCTCAAACAAAGGAAAAGGAATAAAACAAATACACAAGAAATTAAATAGTTTGTATTTTTTTATTACCATCCGACAAAGGTCCGCAAGTAATTTGCTGCCGGAGACAATCGAGAGAAATACAAATATAAAAAAGCCATGCATCGCATGAATTCGCTGTGCGTCATTGTCATTTTGACATTTTCAACGCATGCTTTATTATTTTTCGGATGTGTGTCCGATTTATCAATCGGAGAGGTACCATGATACAAAATTCGTTCATTTCGCCCGAATTAGAGACAATTTTTCTCCGATCGGTTACCATGATAGGGCCCATTATCATAATCGCTACTTTCGGAGTCAGAAAGTGTGTTGGCCATTGCTCTATAAGGTCAGAGAAAATAGTTGTAAGCTAACAATAAAGAAGAATTACAAAACAAAACTCACTTTTTAACTAGAGGATCTAAATATGGAGGTGGTGAAGATCTGTCTGCTGAACCAATATTATTTGTTATACCTGTAAGGGTGTTGATACTGGAAAGCGAATGATTTTAAAATTAAATTTTGATTTATTTCAATTGATTTCAAATTATTTCTACTTTTTTTTAACAATATTTCTTACCTTTTCTTATCAGCCATACTATTTTTTATTTTTCACTCCTCCGATCTTTACTATACGAGAGCACGAAACCAACTGAAATGATCGCAAAACTAATGCTTCTATTTATACTTTTCAAGCTGACTGTATATTTGTCCATGGATATAGAGCAAATAAGCACTATAATGTTTACTTAGTTGTAATATATTATGTGAGTTTAAATTTAAATGCTCTATATCCCACTTCCTGTGGATATGGGGCAATTAAGCACTGAAAATATATTTTAGTTTAATTTGCTCTATATTTATTGCCTATTGCTATAGGGCATTTAAGCACTAAGTGTTTGTTATTCCAACTTCTATACAAAAATTGTCCTACCTAATACAAATTTTGGATATGGGAAAATAAGCACTTAGAGAACCCAAAAATGTGTGGTTTATAGAGCAAAAGTGGTTTTCGTAACTTTGTTAATAATAGAGACAGAGCAATGGGGATAGGACCAAACGATAGAGAATATTCGAATAAGTATAACTGCATCATTAACTCAGTTTCCCGAAAAAGTGGTCTATGGGGCACTTAAGCACTCAGGAGGCGGAGTGTCACAGGTGCGGTCGTAGTCATCACGAAAACAATAAATGCCCTGCAGTCAATTGGACCTGTTATCGTTGCAAAAAACGAGGTCACATAGTTTCAAAGTGTCGAGCAAAAAAAGTTGTGTACTTTGTCGATGAAGGAGAAGCAGAGTCGGTCGAAGGAAAAAGCTCTGAGGTTTCGTACAGTAATAGTCAAACAGACTTGTATGACGGACTCTATTGGTACTCCAATGTCAACAGAATCAATGCTCCGGTATTCATTGATGTCATTATTGCGGAAAAAAACATACAAATGGAAGTGGATTGCGGTGCTTGTACGAGTGTTATCAGTCAGGAGGGTTACGAAAAATATTTTTCTAAGTTGAGTATTTGTCCTTATGATAAATAATTATATACTGTTACTGGTGAAAACATTTCTGCACTATAGGTAAAATTGTTGTTCCTCTGCGTTTGGTTGGTCATCGAGGTGGTTGCGATAAAGTTTTGGATTTGTTTGTAATCAAGACATCCAATAAACATTTCTGTCCACTCATGGGACGAGTATGGATGGATTCACTAATTCCAGGTTGGCGAGAAAAAAAAACCTCAGGTACGAGCTTACATCAACGGTAACCAACCAAACACCAAATGAACTTATTTTTAAATACAAAAATAAAACTATTTTAGATTGTTTTCACAACTCAAACTTGAATATAAATAAGGAAATTGATACTAAAATTGTAAACAGTCAAATAAAACACAAAAATTATAAGAAACACATCAAACAAAGTGAAAACCAATATAAGGAGGGAGAAGTAGTGTTCTATTTAAACCATTTTAAGGATTATTGCAAGTGGGTACCTTGCAAAATAATTGAAATTGAGAGTCCTCTGGTTGTTTTAATAGAACTTAAAGGGTTTATTCGAAGAGTTCACATAGAACAAATTCGAAAACCTTCACAATCAGAAAAACTATCAGAGCATTTTCAATCTTTCCAACCTTGTGTACCAAAACCAAAGAACTTGGTGGTTAAACTAAAATAGAACAAAGATACTCCACAGAAATTAAAGACGTCACCTAAACAAAATATAAGTCCTGAGGTTTATGGAACACCACTTCCCACACCTATAGAAAGATCCTTACGATCAAGAAGGGATATAAAGAAACCTTCACGACTGCAATACTAAACAATGTATGAAATTGATTTATTTAATTAATTAAGATTTGAATTATGGATTATGAAATTATTTAAATCAATGTTATGAACTATGTGTTATTGACTACAATGTATTATTTTTAATTATCTATATGTATCGTAATAGTTGAAACTTAAGAAGGGAGATATATTATGTATTAAGTAATAGTATTATATATTATTATAAAGTACCTAACATTGGCAACACTTATTAAGTATCAAATGATTGTTTAATAAAAGATGTCACTTTGTGACGAACCACGTAACGAGTAAGTCTTGGTATTAATACATATTTAAATTATAATTCTGAATTTAAGAAGTCATGAATATATTTGTTACATGAAACATGAGTAGAGTATGCTAGGTAACGTATTTAGGTACTCACTTATTTTCTTTAAGGAATTTTGCTTTCTTTTACTTCAAACAAACTTCTGAAAACCTGCATAATAATTAAGGAATGTGTATTAAAATGATTTTTCTCATCACTTACTTTAAAATGTTGATAATTTTCAAAAAAATGTTATATCATGTCGAAAAAAAGTATACAAATTTGGCTTCGTGTTTAATAGGTAAACTCAATCATTTTCATGAAATCATTTGTTTCCATGTCCTTGACAATGTGGGTACACACAAAGGTAGGTACTCGTGCAATACATTTTCTTACTCGTCATGCAAAACCTCAATTAGAGATAGATAGATAGATAGATAGATTCTTTATTTTTTCATCATAAAAATTAACAATTTGTATACTTAAGAATAAGGACATGGCAATACTGCCGTCTGCCTGAAATGACATTTCATAATATGATTTAAAAAAAAAAGAAATAACAAAATGCAAAAATCTTAAGATATGATTATAAAAGTATTTTTGAATTGAAGTATGTTATACAGTTTTATCAATTTTATCGTGATTTGAAACACAAAATATTACACAATTTGGCTTATATGATAAGTGGCAATTTTAACGTGATTTGAAACACAAAAGAAAAAGTATAAGATATTGAATGATCAGCACCATAGCAATCAATAATTAAATAGATGAGGAAATTTTACATAATTTATTTAGTTAAATTGCAATAAGTGGATATTCGACTGCGATTAATGTAAGAAACTATTACGGTACGAAAGAGCATGTTGGCAATAATTAAAGAGGCTCAGCCAGCCTATTGATCCATTTAAGATATCGTAAAGTTTTTGCAACGTTAAAAAACTTTCCTGAAAATGTAGTCGACGAATTTCTTGAAGAATTGGACAAGCAGCAACGAAATGGTAAATATCTTCATTCAGTCTTCCGTTACATAGATCACAGAGCTGAGGCAGGTCCGCTCGATGAGGCACAAAGTTTAAATTCAAAATTTCAACTCTTGTTCTAAAAACAATACCTATTACAGAGGCTGAAAATTCGTTACGAAAGTAATTGACATCCGATTGCAGTTGATGGTTTAGGTTACTGTAAAAAGCTCTTGATGTAGATGATGATGCTCTGGAAATATTATCCAAAAACATTTTATGATCAACCTTCGCAATCACATCAGCAAACTGAGCCTGCCAATCGGCAACATTATTTTCTGATAAATCTAAAGCTATTTCGTGGCATAATGCTAGTTCTTTCCAGTCTTTGAACGGGGAAGCATTTACTCGAAGCAACTTTTTTAAAATGATTTTGTGAAGACATGATTCTCTTTTTCTCATCACTCTAGTGATGAAGTCCGCATTTGCCTTCAAGTTTTGTATGCATATAGGGGTTAAGCCTGACTCTACATATATGGCATAGTTGGGTGTTGAGTTAGGCAAACGGAATAGCCTCTTAAAAAAGTTCCTTTGTACAGTTTCGAAAGCTTCGAAGTGTGTGTATCCGAACACTTGGACACCGTATGTCATGCATGCATTAACCGTCGCGTTAAAAACTTTGTATTAAGACGTTAAATCAACATTTTGGTTAGCGAAAAACTTTGGCCACATGATATTAAGTGCTAGATTAGCTTCTTTGCTTTTTTCCTTGGAGTGCTTCAGAAAGCTCAAATTGTAGGTCAGAAGGACTCCCAAATATTTAAATTCCTGAACAACGTCAAGGCGTGTATTGTTTAGATACCAGTTTTCCTCTGCTCGTCTTCTTGATTGTCTCTTTTCAAATATGACAATCTTAGTTTTTTGGTTATTAATTTGTAAGCCCCAAGACTCACAAAATGAACTTAGACGGTTTATTTGCATTTGTATAGTGAAAGGGTTATCAGCAAGCATAACTAAATCGTCAGCGTACAAAAGGACTTTGATATGAGCATTAGCAAAACTAATTCCCCCAGGAAGGAGGTCACAGACATCATCTATAAAAAGGGCAAATAATAAAGGGCTAAGAATACATCCTTGGGGAACCCCTGCAGATGTTTCAAATCGATTAGAGAATGCGAGACCATCCCATACCCTTGCCTTTGTTGACGAAATAAAACTGGAATAAGTTTGGAGAAACTTTCGTGACAAACCAATACAAGAAAGTTTGTATATTAAAGCCTGTCTATTGACTTTGTCAAATGCAGCTTTAAAATCGACAAAGCAAGTGTACAGTTTCTTTTTCCTATCTATAAACTGTCAGGCAATGCTTGAAATAGCAAAGACGTGATCCATAGTCGAGAAACCTGGGCGGAAACCAGCTTGGAAGATGCTCAAAAGATTTTTATTCTCAATCCATTTCGTGAGTCTTTCGTTCAGAACTGCAGCAAAAATTTTTCTTATTGAATTAAGAATTGAGATACCTCTATAATTTTCCGCAGCGTTCGCATAACCTTTCTTAAAAATAGCAAAAATTACACATTCATTAAAACTGTTGGGAACACATCCATCATTATACAATTTATTGAAGAAAGAGACGAGATAATTTTTAAAGTCGGTAGTGCTGTTCTTGTAAAACTCGACTGGAATTCCGTCCAAGCCAGGAGCCTTATTATTTTTCATTTTTTGGAGCGTTACTTCCAATTCAGACAGTGACAAACCTATATCCAGCTCGTTGACTCTAGTATAAGGCAGCGCATAATCATAAGTATGAAGATCTTCATCCGCTGAGAGTAGAGTTTTAAAATGAGCTGCTAACGTCTCAGCTTCTAAAGTAAACTTCATACCCTGATTTCGCCCACCGAGTTCACGCACTGTATCCCAAAACAACTTCGAACTAGAGCAGTTATCCAGTTTCTTAGCCACGTTTTTTAAACAAGTTGTTTTCTTATTTGAACACATTTTTTTAAAATCTTTATTGACACGAAGGTAGATATTTTTGAAATACTGGGAGTTGGTCTTTCTAAACAGCTTTAGGTAAACAAATGAAAGCTTACAAAGACTTTTACAATCCTTATCAAACCATACATTTTTTGCTTCAAAAGTATGTGTACTCTTCAGAGCAAAGGGAGCTGCGGCCTTTATAACCCGTTCTATACTCTCACACGTTTCTTCAGGCGAGTGAGTGGATTGTTGAGGCAGAGATGGGAGGTGGCGAGTAAGGAGACTTTTGAAGAGGGTTGCATTGTTCTCCGACCACTTGAGCTTATTAAAGCTTGAAGGTGTAGGTTGTTGGCTTAACTCCGTTAGCTGAATTTTTACAACTATTGGAAAATGAGCCGAATAGTTGACTAGTGCAACTTCGAAGTCCTTGATTATAATCGGCCAGTTCCCTGATACCCCAGCAAAGTCAATCACGGATTGTCCCTGCCCACTAATAAAAGTAAATTCGCCACATGCATCGCTTTTAGAAGACCCATTTAAAACGAAAAGCCCGAAAACTTCGAAAAATTCCGTCAGAATCCGCCCGTTGCGGTTATAAATTTCATCTTTCGAACGTCTACTCTCAGTCAGTGCAACCCGCGATCGTAACATATTAACCGAAGAATTTTGATATCCACCAATCCTAGCATTTAAATCACCGACGATCAATACATTTTCAAGAGAAGTGTTATACATGAAATCAACTTGTTCATCGAAATCGTTTCGCCAATTATTGTAATTTAAATAAATAGGTATAGTATGATAGTTAAAATTGTTGCTAACCATATGAAAAATTATTTTTGATTCAATAATTTTAAAATTAATTAAGTTACCCCATAAAGATTTTTTAATCCCGTACAAAATACCCCCACTGGCTCTTCCATACAAATTTGATCTTATCGCAGGTGTAAACATTACTTTAAAATCTTTAAAATATTTTAGGAATTCAATTTGATTCTTTTCTTCTATAAAAGTTTCTAATAAAATTATAATATCGAATTGTTGTAAATACTTAAAAAAATCTGGTTGTAAAAGCTTACTTTTGAGACCAGTAATATTATAAGAACATATATTTAATTTTTGAAAAGTAATTGAATTGTGGCAGACGACAGAATTTACCTAATGCGTATGATCCCTAACTGGTTGCGAACTCTGAATCATAGGTGGCGCTCGCTGCGATTGGTGGCCAAAAGAGGAAGAACAATTTGGAACCGGAGCTAGCTTCATTCCCTCGCTGCAGTCAAAGTACTCGCTACCACTGTCACCGAAAAGTCCACTAATGAGTGACATATCTGCTGCCGATTTGACAACTAAACCTCGCGAAACTTTGTAAACAAAAATTTGATTGTTTACTTGCAGTTTGTTGTCACCTTTGACAAAAATTTTAGCGTTTGGATTTATCTGCAGCAGTTTGTTTTTTGTTTCAATTAGCGATTGTCTTTTTTTCCGAGACAAAAGTGATTGTTCGCGAAATATGCTTATTCCGGAGCCTTTGAGATTGTGCGCGGCGGTTATAAGTTTTTCGGTGATCGCCGCCGTTGGAAGTTCCATGATGACAGTTCCCCTTTCAGTATTGTTGTTGCGTATTTGTCTGGAGCTTTTAAATTGGATTTCATCGCCTTCATTTAACCTCAGAAGCCCATTGCAAGTCTGTTTTGCTAATTGGATTGCATCAGTTTCTGTGTCTAAAGGAAGGTGTACCACAATAGACTTCTCGTTTGATTTCCGAGAAAGAATTTCTAATTGCGTTTCAAGCAGGTCGCACCTTTCCGTCATAGCAGTGAGCTTATTGTTGAGTTGAGCGTTAAGTGCCTTCAAAGAAATTTGTTCGCTCGAAAGTGTCAAAAAGTCATTTTTTGTGGCTAGATCTTTAAGCTTTTCTTCCAGACTCTCATTTAAGATAGTTTTTAGTTCAGCAATTGATAATTCTCCTATTCCCATGATTGGCGTTTTGGTGTGAGTAATTTTTTTATTGGTTGTGTTTTGCTCGGGTGAAATTTCAACTAAGTTTCGCTTGCGGTTCATCGGCGAGTGTTTGTACCGCAATTCGATTTCAATGCAATGCGGAAAATCTTTTTTAAAAAGCTTTAATTTCGTTATAAATTCAAGAAATAAATCGCGGAGTTCACTTTAAAGTGGTTAATGAATCTTTTCGCGTGGTTTTTCTTGGAAATTAACTTTAATTTACGATTTAATTAAAAAAAAAAATACGAGATCTTCAAAAACCTTTGCAATTTCACTTTGACAGTTGAAACGTCAATCATCAACCTCAATTATCACAAAAGGATATCAGTTTCACAATTTAATGGGAAGACGATCGAATCCTCCAATGTCCTGAGACCAAGAAGAAGACGATGAAGTATGTATGATGCACATATTCTAAGTTATTACCCCTACAAACTGTAGGAAATTCCTTCCCCGATGATAGATTCCTTGGCATTTATCCAAAATGTGAAGACAAGGATGCATAGGAGTAGCTATCGGAAACTATTTGTATATACATGTATATGCTTAACATGAATACCTATACATCGCCTCCTGGACTTCAACTGTAGATACTTTGTATCTTTCCTTGCATACTTTTACCGAGACAAGTAAATATTTCAAAATTTCACTCAACCAGAAGCAGTTATTTACCATAAATCTTAGCCAGAACTTTGAAAATATGAAGAAGTTGTTACATTCCGCACTCTGGCACTGCCTCAATTTGAATAAAGGTTATTCCATTTCAGGACTCAACAAAGTATAAGGAAAGAAAATTCAACGCAACAAAGAAAAAAAAAAAAACTACACAAATTACACATCACGATGAAGGAGAACAAAATCCATCACTTGCGGACGTTTAAATGTAAATTTTTGTGCACAACCACAGCAGTATCTGGTTTTATCCTGACGTCTCTCCTTCATCAACATTGTGGATGCTGAAGGGAATCGAAATAAAATTGGAAGGACACTGCTGGTTGCCGCATGTAAACGTGTTCACTTGTTAGAGGGCCGACCGGTGTGATGCATTGCTGCAGTGATTGCACTTTTAGTTGTTTTTTCTTAAATTTTTTTATTTGTTATATCCTGAACCGATTTCTGTTGGACATTGGCGTTAATTTGAGAACATTCATTAAAAGTGGATGAGCTTTCAATTTTTTTTCGTACTATTCATGTGTACTAGGTATTTTGTTATATTGATTCAGTTTTTTTTTACGAAATGCACATTTTTCGGACTAGCAGACTAACAGTGCAGGTTTTAAACTTTGTTGCATTTTGATGGGGACTGACATTTCGATCTATGTATTTAATCGAATGCTGAAGATAAATGGAATGAACAGACAGACAGAGATCGAGAGTTTAATTTGAGTTTGCTTGTGGATTGAAGTGGACATTTTGGATTTTGTATTGCAATTAGTTTTGGGATTTTAATTGTGCAATTTTTGGGTGCACGTTTCTTAAATAAAAAAATCATTCCACTTGGGAAATTTTTGTGTGTCCTTTTTTGCTGATGCAGCATTTTTTTATCATAATTTAATTCACGATTGCATTTATTTAACTTACAAATAATGTAACTAATAGCTAGTGTGAAGGAAATTGATGAGACAATAAAAGTTTTTCAAAAATTTGTTATACCTATGTACAATCACAATCTTACTCAAACAAAGAAACATGGTTCTTGAGTTCAAGTTCAGATTGAATGCGGAAGTTAACGACTTCAAAACTATTGATCCCAAAAAAAAAGGAAAAAAATGAAGAGAAACAAAAAATAGGCCTTTAGTTATCATGTTTAATACTAATATTTTTATAGCGCCATACCTTCTCAGTATTTTTCATTTAATTATGTATTTCGAAACTAGTATCTATAGAAAATACTTTTTGGATACATTTAAAACTCAATTTCCGTTGGATTTTGGTGATATATGTATCATCACAATTAAATCCACTATATCACTATATAAATCGGCTATACTATATTTGGGATTATAGAATCTACTCTGAACTTAAAAATATGTTCACTGATTATTCCAATACCTTATATTCAAACTACATTGAGAGTGAATTGAAGCATAGTCTAAGAAACTTTTGGAATTTTGTTAGTAAAAAAAAGAAATACAGATGACTACCCTAACTCTATATGTCATTCAAAAAACATAACTAATCATGACATGACTCCCGTGAAATATCAAACATGTTTGCTTATTTTTCAAAGATGCTTATTTTATTAGTAGTTCGTAGTTCTAATGAACACGTGAATAATTTCTTTCCGCAACTAAATTACGAACATGTTAACTCGATAAATTTTGCCAGCCAAGAAGATTCAAGATAGATAGATAGGTAGATTTGATTTTAATTGGTTGAAAAAATCATATGAAATTTTATTAATCATTTAAAAATAAATAAATAAAACGTGTTTGGGAGAAAATGAAGTAAGCCATTAGATTTCTTTTGCTTTTCTGAATTGCATGGAACTTTTTTTTTTTTTATCGTTGGACCAGTTTTTTCAAAAAACGGTTTTTTTCTAGTGGCTTAAAGTTATTATCAGAAAACAAAAATTTAAAAAATTTTGAACAAACAGTTTTTGAAAAAACCAAATGTTAAAAAAAAAAATTTAACTTTTTTTTAAAAAACTCAAAAAAACTTTTTTTTAAAAAATCAAAGAATTTTTATTGTTTGTTTATAAAAGAGCTTTTATAATAAAATTTTCATCGAAATCCATGAAGTGGTTTACGAGAAAATCTGATTTAAAAAAACCGGTCCTATGTGAGGTACCGTTATAAGACTTTTCCTGAAAAATTTGTTCCGAAAAAAACATAAGATTTACTCAAAAAACAAGAATGAGAAAGTTTTATCAAAATCGTATCAGCCGTTTTTGAGATAAATGAGTTTTTCATAAAAATTCATATGGCAGGTACCGTGTTAGTTTTGGAGCTAGAATGCTAATTCCAAAAACCCCTCTGTAGGACATCATAATGATACTATATACCAAGCTTGACGCGAATCAGTCCTGCCGTTTAGGCTGTAGGTGCCGATACAGACAGACGGACAGACAGACAGACAGACAGAATTGTCGGACCCACTTTTTTAGGCTTCTCTATAATCGTAATGTTATGTTTGATTGTCAAAAAAAAAAAATTACGAATGCATAACTCGCCCTATATCGCAAGTAAAAATTATTAAGCATGGCTTTTGCCGTCTGCTCGATTGACAGTATATTTAAAGTTTAGTATTAAATAACAAAAATTAAAAAAAAAAAAAAAGATAAATGATTAGTGTTTCTAAGGGTATACATTAATTTTGATACTTTGTTCAACTATAAATATTTTAACGTGCTTTAAAAGGCTTCATTCAAAATTTTCTTTCTTATAATAATTGTAGAGTTGGCTATAACATCATCTTCGCAGTTAAGAAATGCCTGAACTCTTTCTTCGGTTAACAGCTTGCTTCCAAGGAAAACTCTTCTTATTTATTTTATGAAAAGACATATTCCTATGAAATGCACGACATTTTCTCTCGCGGAAAGATTGCAAAGACTGCAAATTATTGATAGATCTCCCCGATGCGAAATAAAATTCAATTTATTCAGTTCGCCTCTCATTTTAAACATAGCTGAAATTAGCTTTTGGCTATAGGTACGTTAGTCAGACCGAAATTTTGTTTTACAGAGATTGTGTTGCAGTACATTGTAGGTTGCTCTATGCACAGAAAAAGTTGCTTGGTTGATACAATCCAACCTGTGTTTTTGATACACGATTATAAAGTGCGTCCTCCACTCCCGACACCTCCTTATGAATTCAGGTTAAGGTCCAGGCCACAGTAATCTGCAAGCTTCTTAAGTTTCAAAAAAAAAGACTCTTCCTTCCTATTATATGCGGGCTTATTATGATATGAAATAAAAGATATTTATGAAGTTAGACTTATAAAAACTTTATTAATTAAATTAAACCACTTATATTACTTTTGGTAGCCTATAACCTGGCATTTTTAAAACTTTCAAAAGATAATCTTAGTGCAGTTTGAGTGACTTAATGAATGGCAGTCTGGTTTCGATATTCAGCATGTAATTTGGCGTATTTCTCGGTAATAGGAAATATCTTTTTAGGTAGAATCTTAACAGTTTTTTCCACGGTTTCATATTTTTCATAGCCGCAAGTTTATGCAGCATACATCATAACAGATTCAGCAATTGCTAGAAAAACTTAATATTTAAAGCTGTGTGTTATAAGTTTATTTGCAAAGCATATCTTCCAAGAAGCACATATTGCACATATTGCTTTTGCAGGTTTATCTTTAAGGTGTGATTCCATATTCAGGTTGCTTTTTATTATAACACCAAGATATTTGTAAGTTCTAACAACTTTGATTGGTTCAATGTTCAAATGCCATTTCTCATTTCTGGCTACTCTACCAGAACCATTTTTAAGCACCATCACCTTCGATTTGTTTAAGTTCATCGTCAGATTCCCCAATTCGGCAATACATATCGAATCTGTTGATCATAAGTTGCAGTGTTTTCTGTGAATAAGCAAATAATACTACATCGTCGGCAAAGAGTAAGGCTTTAATTAAAATCCCGGCAAACTCTATTCCACCTTGGAAGGTAGGTCATACATATATAAAAAGAGAAAAAAGAAAAGGACTCAGGGGACATACTTTTAGAACACACGGCTTCCTATCAATTGTGTCAAAAACAGCCCGGAAGTCAAAGAAAAATGCATATAATTTTTTTTCTTTTTCCGAGAAAGTTTCCGCAATATTGCTTAAAATGAAGATGTTGTCGAAAGTTGAATAGCTGCTCCGAAAACTAGCCTGGCATTCCTTTATTTTCTTATTGTTGCTTATCGTTCTACATAGGCGGTTGTTTAAAAGAGAAACAAACAATTTGTAGGAGGTATTAAAAACAAAAATTCCCTCTATAGTTGTTCGGATCAGATATGTCTCCTTTCTTATGAATCGGGAATATTATCGCTTCCTTAAACTGATGGGGTATGTTTCCAGTCCGCAATATATAATTAAATGCATCAGTAAGTTCATTCGTAAAGTCTGCTGTTCCATATTTCAGCGATTCTATACTGTTATTCTATCTATTCCTGGAGTTTTTCCATCTTTGAGCTTAGTTGTTGTTAAGTGCACATCTTCAACAGTAAATGGAGGATCTAGAAGGGTTTTGCACAAAGAATATTTGGTGCCATGATAGCAGGGTTTAGTAGTTTTGAAAGCGCTCTTACAATACAACTGCAGAAAGTTTGTCGCTGATTTTCAGGTTTCTTTCGTTTAAGGATTTCATAGCATTCCAAAATTCTTCTGAATCCTTGCAGGATGTAACTTTTTCTAAGAAATATTATATGTGTAATAAGTGTTAACATTAGTCCTTTAACGCAATTAATAAATAAATAAATAAGTATCTATATCTCAAAACGTTCTCTATAGCACGACACTATTTGCCCAAAAGCTTTTATAAAATAAATACATACACACATAAATTGTTGGTTCAGCAGTTCATAGAGGGGAATGTGATTTTCACTCATTACGATGCCGTGAAATAAGGCCAAGTGCAATATTACGCAATTATTACGCTTTGTTAAAGTGAAATAAGGCCAAATTTTAACGTTTGGCATTATTTCACTTTGTTAAAGTGAAATAAAGCCAAATGGATTAACTTATTCGAAGTGAAATAAGCCCAAATACTCTAAAAAAAAGGGAAAAAAGCAAACAGTTTTAACGGGGCGCTGCGCTGTAGTTGAGGATAGTTTTTCGTATTCCATTTTTCTGTCTCCGACCATTGCAGCTGCAGATTTTTTTTTTTTTATAATGCACACGCGCTCAAGGGGTTTGTTATAGCCCTTTTAATGATAAGTCACAGCGCGAGCGATAGGAAGTTAGGAAGGAAGGGAAAGGAGGTGTCGATGAACATTGATCTTGAATGTTTGAAGATCAAATTGGCAAGGAAAAATTGTGCCAGGTAATCCATTCCACATTCGTGTTGTACGGCTAAAGAAAGAATCTCTATATATCACGGTACGTCCGAAATTGGGCTCAAGTGTAAGCTGATGAGCGTTCCTAGCAAGACGAGTATTACGGGGGAAATGTTTAAGGGGTGGAACGCAGCTGGCTACCTCGAGTGAGCATTTTTTGTAAAAGAACCTGTAAAATAAGGAAAGACATGAGACATTTCGACGATGTTCGAGTGACGGAAATGTTTCCATAATGTTTCTCTCTCCTATCAATTTTAACGCTTTTTTCTGAACTCTGTCGAGCAGGTGGAGAAAAGTTTGAGAACCACCTGCCCAGAGATGGGAGTTATACTTGAGTTTAGGACGTATAAACGCTTTGTAAATTGTAGCCAGATCAGAAGGGGTGAAAAACTTCTTGCATCTATTAAGAAATCCTAAGCATCTTGCAGCATTCTTGGCAATCTCAAGTATATGATCATTCCAACGAAGATTGTCACTGATACACATACCGAGTACTGATAGCTTTTCGGCCTCCTCGATGCAAGTACCATTCATGGATAATGGCATAGGGGGTTATGTTTAGCTTCAACGACAAAAGACAGCATTGAGTTTTCGACGCATTAAACTCCACACGATTTCTAGTACCCCAATTTACAATGCTGTTTAAATCGGAGTTTAACGAGCTTATCATACGATTTCGTTGTAATAACACGTCCGAAGGCGAAGGCCGTGAATTGTCAAACGTATACGAAAAGCTGAGGGTTGAGTCATCAGCAAAACAATTTAATGGATTAGAAGTCACAGACAAGAGATCATTTATAAAAATGAGAAAGAGAGTCGGAGACAGAACGGAGCCCTGGGGCACACCAGCATTTATTTTGTGGAGATCAGACTTGAAACCGTCTAATACAACTTGTATTGAACGGTCCAGAAGATAGCTTCTAATCCAACGAATAAGAGTATCATCGATACCAAATGCACGCATTTTCGATAAAAGAGCTTCATGCCAAACTCTATCAAATGCCTTTGAAATATCAAGCGCAATAATCTTGCTTTCGCCAAAGCGATGCACAGATTTGTTCCACTGTTCGGTGAGATATGCCATCAGATCACCAGTGGAACGATTGCTGCGAAAGCCGTATTGCCGGTCATTTAAAAGCTCGCGATCTTCGAGATATTTCTTGAGCTGACGATTTATCAGCGTTTCCATGACCTTGGAAAGAAGGGACGTAAGTGCAATTGTTCGGTAGGAGGAGGGGGAAGAGGAGAACAAGATCAAAACCTACCCAAATCATCAGACCAAAATTATCTCTTGGATGGCACTTTCAATGTGGTTCCATATTGCGGCTTTAAGCAACTATTAATTGTATACTTTGCTCATAATGACCACGTCAACATTTCCATACCGACAAATTTTTATAACAAAATTTAAACATACCTACAATCGTCTATTTAGCTTCTTTACTGAAAAAATGGGTACGTGAAGCGCGTTGAGGGCTTTCGGCAAGGGTGGCCGTTGGCGCGGGCAGTACGAACGGGTGGACGGTGAAGCGGGCGATTTTTTGATTGTTTACAGAGTTTCGCCCGCTTCACCGTCCACCAATACCGCCCGCGCCAACGGCCACCCTCGTCGACAGCCCTGCCCTTCTCTACGCTGCACACTTCCCCTTCCCAATCGTTGAGCTATTCTTTCAACGCATTAAAATATATATCTAATATATAAAAATAAGTTGCCTTATGTTCGGGCTCGATAAACTCGAGAATGGTTGGGCCGAATTTTTCCATATTTTTTTATAAAGGTAGCTATCTTATTGAGGAAGGTCTTTTTGTGAAATTTGGTCAAATTTCGGTAAAGGGCAAATCGCAAAATGCATTTTTAGTGCATTTTGTCATATTAATAACAACATTTTATGTAGGCTCTTCTGAGTATGTCGACGAAGGTTTCCGGCCAAACTTCGGAAAAATAATTTGCCACTACTGCAGTTTTATTGCATTCTGTCAAAATGCTAACAAATCTTTTGGTAGCATCTTCTGAGGATGCCTGCAAAGGTTTCTGTGAAGTTTGGTCTAAATTCTGTAAAGCGGTAGCGTGGTTCTTTTTGATCTAGCATTTTTGTCGACACATAAAGTATTTTTCCCGTTATTATAGAAAATTATTTTTATTTTCATTGTGTCAATTTAATTTTAATAAAATTGGAATAAGTTTGTTGTCTGCGATTTTGGACAAATCATCGGGATGAAATGACTGAAGAAATATTACATCGAATGCGAAATATTTATTCAAACCAGAACTTGGATCTTAGCTACGATTCGATCTGAAAATAAAATAGCATTAGCGCTTGCGTTGTCTGGGATTGCGCAAATTTTCTTAGACGGTGGTCGAACAGCTCACTCTGCATTAAAATTGCCATTGAACATGCAAGTAAATGAATTTCAAACATGTAATATTTCAAAAACATATGGAATGGCAAAGGTTTTACAGCAATGTAAAATAATCATTTGGGATGAGTGCACGATGGTTCACAAGAAATTATTGGAAGCCCTTAATCGAACGTTAAAAGATTAACGAGGAAACCAACGTTTATTTGGTGGTGTATTGATATTGTTAGCAGGGGAATTTAGGCAAACATTTTTCCAATTTTGTATCACGGAGAACTTTATGTTGGACGTTGGTGAGTGGGTAAACCGTCCTTATTGTTTATTTATGCATTAAATGCGAAAATAAAAAAAATAGTTTATCAAAAAGCTCTTGAGTAATGCAAATGGTTCATTTAAAAAAATGTTAAATTAATTAATAAATTATATAAGAAAAATGATTGAATTGAGTTTAAGGCTGCATGATACACAACAATTTGTTTTCTGCTCCGGAGCGTGTATTAAGAGTGAGGATGGTTTCCCAACTAGGGAAGGAAATTCGCGGAATTCGGCATTCTTCTCCTTTGAACGGTCCTTTCAAAATCCTTGCCACTATCACATTGTTCATCAGCTTCTTCACAATCAGTTGGGTTCCATTGCACAGTTTCGGGGCATAAAGGTTTCGTAGCATTAAGATGAAAGATCCAACTTTAAAACTCAAATGATGAGGCGGCATGCCAGGCAAATCCAAACAACACTTGCATATTCACACTCAATGGAATGGTTTGCACATACCGAAAAAAACGATGCCTTGAGACATGAGATTTATTCATACGCGCCGCGCCGCTGTTGGTTTCAGAATCACGGGAAGTGATTTCGGAAATCCGCTTGCTATATCACCACTTTTGCCATGACTGATTGCTTTGAAATGCTGCAAACAGGATTTTCTTTGATTCACAGGTTTAACGAAAGCTTCAGTGCTCAGTGTGCTGTTCTTCCACCTTCCAACAGTGTTGCAGCAATTCCGGTATATGCGAGAGCTAACGCAATTCCACTTTGAGCACGCATTGCTGCTAATATTAATTAAATCAAGAACATTTTTCCAGTTCCGCCGGGCGCATCAACAAATAAAATGCACGACTGGGTCGCACGAACTTGCTCTAATGTGTGACAGTGGTCTAGGGGCTTGAGATTTTGATAAAAATAAAATGTTCAAAATTATTAAATAAATACTTAAACTAATTTGAGCTGAAAAAAAGTAAACCATTTTATTTCTTGGATAAATTTGAATTTATGAGAGTAAATTTATAAAAATCTGTGGAGCGGTTTTTGAGAAAAAAGTTTTTTTTTTTGAAAAAAAAATTTAAAAAAAATCAAACACGCCATTTCATAGGTATTCAGCAAATACATTTATTTTTAATTTTTAGAAAAAAATTTAATAAGCAGTTTTCAAAATATTAATTTAAATTTTTTTTTAGATGCTTTTAAAAATACAAAAAAATATTTTTCAAAAATATTGGTATGCAGTATAAATTGAGCTACCTACAACTATACTTATATGTGTGAAATTTTGAAAGAATCGGTTGAGTCGTTTTCGAGATAGTCGAAAACAAAACAAAAACGGTCCTATGGAAAGTACCGTTCTTAGACATTTTTTAAAACTTTTTTTTTCAGCCATATAATTGGTCGTACCTAAAAAGCAACACTGATTTTTTTAAATCGAAATCGTTAGAGCCGTTTTTGAGAAGAATAAGCTTTAACGTAACGGTTATATGGCAGGTACCGTTATTTTTTGAGCTAAAAAAAATTTCAATTTCCCCTCTGTACAATACCTAAAAAAATCTATATACCAAGTTTGAAGCAATTCGGCCATCCGTTTGGGTTGTAGGTGTCTATACATACAGACGGACAGAAATTTTAACTTTTTTTTCAAGACGAATGCATAACTTGCCTTATAGTACCTATAATCGCAAGTAAAAAACTTTTTGATTATAAATATCGATATCATTGTATTTAAAATTAAATATTTCTTAACAACACTTATGTATGTATGTTTTAAGTTTAAAATGTGTTTCCTGTCAGTTTTTAAATATTGTAATTATATTTTTTAAATTGTAATTCATTTAATCCGTATGAAACTAAGATTTGTCTAACCGAGCGAAGCCGGGTGGGTCAGCTAGTATATTTATATATATATATAATATATATAGGAAGGGCCCTGGAAAATATCGTGCAATAAAGCTTTGTATAGGACTGGCAGCTCCTTGGAGGGATTCGATATAGCATACTATCTAGGAAGCTTCCTAAGCGAGACAATTTTTTCAAGTTATTAGATGTGCTATTGGATTACGATTTGCAGAAATACAAATGGAAACAAATACGCTTGCCCTTATTGAGATGGTTTTCAGTTTATTTTGGGGAAATAAAGCAATCGAAAGCGAAATATTGCCAAATTGGCTTTATTTCACTTTAACAAAGTGAAATAATGCCAAACGATAAAATTTGGCTTTATTACACTTTACAAAAGCGAAATAAGGCCAAATCACTCCATTTGGCCTTATTTCACTTGGCTTTATTTCACGGCACCATCTGTATGTGCGCTGATATTCTGAAGGAATGGGAAGGACCTACAATTTACCACCGAATCCGAAAGGCTATAGCACAGAAGCGGGGATCGGGCCCAGAACATTCAGCCTCGCTTTTCTACACACTAACCACTCCGCCACGCTCTGATATCAAGTGAAACCATTGCTTCAACTAATTTAATTATTATTATTTCAATTTATCAAGCTTAATTTTTCAGATTCGGAAGCTTAAAGCTTGAAGCCAAAAATGTACTCCTAAGTTCCAATATAGATAATGCCGTTCATGAACTGTTGAAACCCAATGAAGAGTAGATATTTTCTTATAAAACCCTCACAAGCATAAAATTTTCGGATACCATCAGTATAGAGTTATGTATGTTTTAAGTAAAAAAAAAATAGCTTGACTTCCAATTTTTTCTCGTACTATTTCATCTAATTGGCCGCTGTTTTATGTAGTTTGTTCCCAGCAATTGCAACAAAAGTCCTTTAAAGCAAATATTTGCATTTTTATCTGCTTTTTACGAATAGAAGTTAATTCCTTACAAAAGTTTCATTGGATATTCAACACAGGGGGTTGTCCTATAGTTTTGATGCCAGCATGACCTCCCCTGTCTATTATATACCCTTACATTAGCTTCTTTTATTTGCGGTGCACTCAAAATTAAAATCTAATTAAAATATGCCAAACATAATTATCAAAGAAAATATTTGCTTTGATTTCACTCTTTTGCAAGTAGTATCCTTTGCTCCATTTAGTATGGAATGCTAGATGTATAGTAGGCAGGAAGGACGAAACAAACAGGTAGCTGAAGCAGCGGGTCTCTTTCATAACAAAGCTCTCCCTTATACAAATGAACGGTAGCTGTGTGCAGCCAGCAAGGAGCATGGAACTTTACTTTTAATAGCTCACATAAAAGGTATACTACCCGAGAACTCAGTTCTTACAGTTCTTACACTCAGTCCAACGAACGGTTTGGCTTTTTTTTACCAAACAGTTCTCGGTTCCACGCTACTATTTTCTTTTTTTTGTCGGGAAATGCAAAAAAACTAAGTAGGTCACTTTGAAGATTTTCCCTTTCTATATTGTTTTTATTCCTGTGAGCTGAAAATCATGTGTACTTACCCTTGCCGCGGCCGGCGCGGCGGGCTCTCTAAAAAAAGTATAAAATGTTCATGCAAAAGTAGCGACGGACGGCAGCAGTGGATTTGCACACAAAGTTTGTGAAAAAGAAAACTTATTCACAGCCATTCATAAGAACTGGCTGAAGGTGAATTAAATAAAAATTGAGAAGGTGTCTCATCAAAGAGTTGATTTCATACAAAAGTTTCACTGTAAAGTTTGGTATATTAAAAGCCACCCTCTCACTGGTACTTTTTTAACAGAATGACATATAATGTAGGTTTGTTTAATCCCTTTTAAATGACCATTTTATGAACATATACTCGTACATATGAGAGCTGTCGATGTGTTTTGCGATATCTGAGGTGGTATTCCAAAAACTTTTAACGCTGATAGCATTCGTTGTTAGGCTTCGTTGAAGACACCATTGAATATATTAAATTGTTACCATTTTCATAAGAAATAATATGACCGATATCTTTTATTTGAATTTTGAGTGTTATTTGCTGATCCAAATGATAGAACTCACATGCTTATTGCATTTCTTTATTCACACAATCCAATTTATCAAAACACAATTCATTGGGTCCTCTTGGCGATCTCCCAAAGGAATTTTGTTTCCCACGTAATTTTTTGTTCCCATGAAACATTCATCGCGATCGTGCACCTCTTTCGAAATGAATTTTCGCCGGAACAAATTCTACCAGCCTAATATATAAAAAATTACTTCGAATATATTATTTCGAATTTGTTTGGTAGTGCTCTAATAATGCTTATCATTTTCGCCTATATTTGTTAGAACAAAATATCAGAAAAAATCCAGAACTTGCGAGTCGAAAAAATTGATTGAAAGTTTATACTTAAGGCAAGACCGCACTAGACGGACCAACTCTACCGTTTATTGTCGCTGGCTCGCAGTTCCACTGCTGCTTAGTGCGGTTTAACTCGTACCATACAATTCCATACGAAGAGCAAGTTGCAGTGCAGTTCTACCAAATGCGGCCTTAGCTTTACAGCATAAAGTATTAATAAAGTATAAAGAAGCTTATTTATTCATGCGCACTTTCTTGCGTCAGCAACAACTTTCAAGAAATCCAGAAAACATTTTTGAGACGCTTGGTATAAGAACGTTTCGAAACGCATACATATACATTATAAACACATAGGTACTTTCGCCGTACAAGAAATATGACTGTTCCATTTAGAATCTTATCAACTTAAATCTGAACAGTCTTTGTTTTAATCACGCATGTCATGTCATTGTTGTTTTTGATTATTTTATAAGTTCCCTAGGATGGGCTTATCCATTGTATATATAAACTGTACTACCACTTGATGTGCGCCATCTATCGTCGGAAAACTAAGCTCTTGATTTTAGAGGTTTTTGTATAGATTACCATGCTGCCGTCCTAAGAAGAAAGGACGTATCTCCATTTCTGTAGTTTTGAGTTAAATGCATTTTACTGTTTTTGGCTTTCGCACCTTTGAACTTAATGTTTTTTAAATTTTTTTTAAAATGATTTATTATTAAAAATAACTGTATTACTTTATGTTACACTAGATGACCCGGCGAACTCCGTACCGCCTTTCATATTTTCGAGAATACTGAATTTTTGGTGTTCGGGTGTACAAAAGCGGGCTAGGGAAATCTAACACTTCTACTAAATTAAAATTATCAAAAATTACATTTATTGACGCATTGATTTAATACCGAAAGTGTCGAACAGAAGGGTATCGTTAATTTAAAACCTTACGTCGTGTATAGTTTAATGCGTTAAAATCTTAATGCAATCTTTTGTCGTTAAAGCTAAACATACCCCCTATGCCATTATCCATGAATGGTACTTGCATCGAGGAGGCCGAAAAGCTATCAGTACTCGGTATGTGTATCAGTGACAATTGGAATAGACTACTACATACTTAAGAATGCCAAGAGTGCTGCAAACTGTTTTGGTTTCCTTTATAGATGCAAGAACTTCTTTACCCCTTCTGATCTGGCTACAATTTATAAATCGTTAGTACGCCTAAGAATCGAGTATAACTCCCATCTCTGGGCAGATACTGCTCAAACTTTCTCACACCTGTCCGATTTAAACTGATAGAAGAGAGAAGCTTCATGGAAACCTTAACATCACTTGAACATCTTCGAAATGTTTCATTTCTTTCTTTATTTTACCGCTTCTTCTACAAAAAATTGCTTTTGAGGTAGAGAACTGCGTTTTTCCCTTTAAAGAATTCCCCCGTTACACTCATCTTGTTTGGAATGCCCATCAGTTTCCATTTGAATCCAAGCGATGATATTCTGCAGGAATGGAAGGGACCTACTATTTACAGTCAAATCCGAATGGCTGACAGAGAAGCACTTGCCGTGACATTAATTGCTCTTGGAGGATTTGTCACTTCCTCGCAAGAGGCAGTACCCCGTATAAGAACTTAGGTGGAGTTGTCAGGGATCGAACCCAGAACTTTCGGGTTGGCAGTCCGACACACTAACGACTACGCCACGGGGTACCACCTTGAACCAGGGTTACCTCTGGGATTTTTCAAAAAGTCGCAGAAAAAGTCGCTTTTACAAAAAAAAGTCGCAAATTAAAATTTTTTGAAAAAAGTCTCATTTTCGAACAAAAAGTCGCAATTTCAAAATAAAAAATGACGACAATCGAAAAAATAAGTTTTTGAAATGCAATATAAATTTAATTATTAATGGCTTCCTGCATTAAATTTTTTATTGAAATCGGAAGAATAGTTTACGACAAAAAACCTAGTTTAAAAAATAACGGTTCTGTGAGAGGTATCGTTACGAGACAAATTCCGAAAAATCTGTTTTACTAAAAGAAAAGATAAACTATACTAAAAAAATAGCATTCTGAAAGTTTTATGAAAATCGTTAGAGCTGTTTTCGAGAAAATCAAATTTCCTCCTTACCGTTGGATGGTGACGTTATTTCTGGGCCTAGAGCCAAAATTAAAAATATGTTAAATAGATCCCAAACATCAATTTGAAAACAGACAGACAGACGGAATTTCCAGACTTACTTTTTTCGAGTTCTCCATCATCGTAATGTCATTTGTGATTTGTTCGAAAGCTGAAGCTGAACATAGAAAAAATTGAAAACTGGAAAGTTTGATGGTAAATGTTTAGGCATAAGAAAAAGTCGCATTTTTACAAAGGTCGTCGCATAGTCGCACAGCAAAAAAAAGGTCGCAAAAATGCGACTAAAGTCGCCAAAGGGTAACACTGCCTTGAACGTGTGTGCTTTAAAAAAAAAAAACCTATTTAATGAGAAAAAATGAGATAAAACCTGAAAGAATAGATTTTTAGCTTACCAAAAGGTACAGCATTTTTTTAGCGTTGTTTTTAAATATTTTTTTTTCTGTTGTAATTTTTTTGTTTTTTGGAAAATTGCCCCCGTGGGGAATTATTTTGTATAGGCTAAAACGTTACATTACAATGGCTGACAACTTTTGAGATTTTCGATAAAATGCACTAAAAATGTATTTCTGTCAAATTACTAAACTTTATAAAATTTACTGCAAATAAACCTTTGTAGACATCCTCAGATGACCCTACAATAAGATTTATTATTAATTTTACATAATGCACTAAAAATGCATAACAAAATTTTCTTGGATTTTCTTGGTCCTCTGAGAGGGGGCTTTACTACTAAGATGCCTTCTAAGCCCGAAGAAACAGCGATTGGCAAGAGTGATTCTTCGACTGATCTCTTCACTGATGTTGTTCTGAGAGGTTATAGTGGAACCCAAATAGACAAAGTCCTTGACAACCTCAAAGTTATATCTGTCCATTGTGACGTTTTTTCCAAGCCTACGGTGATGATCTTCTTCACCCGAGAACAGCAGTTACTTTGTTTTATCTTCATTTACAGCCAGACCCATTTTTGCCGCCTCCACTTCAATACTTGTGAATGCTCCACTGACAGCGCGCTTCGTTCTTCCAATAATGTCAATATCATCAGCATAGCCAAATAATTGAATGAATTTTCAAAAAATCATACCGCTGGTGTTGACATGCGAGTTGCGTACGATTGCCTCAAGAATGATGTTGAAGAGGTTACATGACAGTGACAGCGCGTCCCCCTGTCGTAAACCTTTCTCGACATTAAATGAGTCGGTGGTGTTCTTACCAACCTTGACGCAGCAGCGCTAGTTCTCCATAGTCATCCTGCACAATCAAGGGAGTTTAGCATGGATGCCAAGAAGTGACATGGCTCTTTGGTCTGTATAGTTCGTTCTAGTTCACGCTGGCATAGGCGAGTAAAAAATCGATAAAGAGGTGGTGAGTATCGATATGGAATTCTTGGGTCTTTTCCAAAATCCTCCGAAGTGTGAAAATTTGGTCGACGGTTGACTTACCGGGCCTGAAACCACACTGATAGGGGCCAATCAGTTCACGAGCGAAACGGTTCAGACGTTCACACAGAATGGCCGACAAGATTTTATAGGCGACATTTAGGAGACTTATACCTCTGTAGTTGGCGCAGTTTAGAGTATCTCCTTTCTTGTGGATAGGGCACACAATGCTAAAGTTCCATTCGTCAGGCATACAATCACCCGCTTCACCGTCCACCCGTACTGCCCGCGCCAACAACGGCCACCCTCGCCGACCCCCCTCACCGCGCTGCACTCTGCACGTACTCATTTTTTCAGTAAAGAAGCTTAATAGACGAGTGTAGGCACCTTTATGTTTAAATTTTTTTATGCTTAAAGCCGCAAGATGGAACCATATTGAAAGTGCCATCCAAAAGAAAATTTCGGTCTGATGATTTGGGTAGGTTTTGAACGGCAGTTGCAATGGTCGGAGACAGAAAAAAGGAATACGAAAAACTATCCTTAACTACAGCGCCCCGTTAAAACGGTTTGCTTTTTTCCCTTTTTTAGAGCATTTAGCCTTATTTCACTTTGAATGAGTTAATCTATTTGGCTTTATTTCACTTTAACAAAGTGAAACAATGCCAAACGTTAAAATGTGCCCTTATTTCACTTTAACAAAGCGTTATAAGGCCAAATCTCTCCATTTGGCCTTATTACACTTGGCCTTATTTTACGGCACCGCCCTGGCCCATTGTCTAGCATAAGTATAAAATATTTTTAAATCTCTTTGCTCATCTTCACAAGCATTTATTTTTCTTTTCTTCCTTTGATTTTCATTTTCTCTGAATGAATTCAAATATAACTATTAATTAAAATTTAATAATAAAACTAATATTCTGTATATCATTTAATAAATATTAGTTATAATCAAAGATTAAAGAGGGGATATCCACAAAACAAAACGATCATTTAGTCCAATGGTATGTAGTTTGTGGAGCAGTATTTCATGATTCAATTTGTCGAATGCCTTACAAAAGTCAGTAAAAACACAATTTACTTGTTGAAATTTTTCGAATGAATCAATACAGAAAGTCGTGAATTGTAATAAATTTGTGACCCTAGTTTTTTTTTACGAAACCATGTTGGTTTTCACATTATAACAGAGGTGCAATATGAAAAGACTATAGGTACATCACAGATAATAGATTCAAACAGAATGACGGACAGTTTGGCGATAGGTCTGTAGTTTGATACTAAGTTTTTTCTTGCATTTCTTTTGAATCGGAGTAAGAAATGTAGTTTTCCACAGATCTGGAAACGTAGAACTACTTAATTACTGGTTAAATAGCACAAACAATGGGTACGACATGTATACTGCACATTTGTTTAACATGAATGAAGGCAAGCCATCAGGACCAGGACTAGTTGTTTCGGAGATAGTAAAATTAATTGAATTTAGTTGTGAAAATTGGCCAATATTAAAATTAGGAGTTGTATTTGGATCATTAGCAGATGTATTTTTGAAAGCACTTTGAAAGTATTCGGCAAACATATTTGCTCTGATTTCTGGTGAATGGCTAGTTGAATTAATATAGCTCATGTTGGCAGGGTACCCGTCACATTTTCTTTTAAAATTAACGTACTTCCAGAAATGATAAGGATTAGATTTAAGTCCGTTTTCTGTTTTATATATGAAATTGGAATATAGAAAATTAGAGTAGTTAATGAATTCATCTTTAAGTTTAACCAAGCCTTATTTCTTTTATTCTGGGCTGCTGTTAAAGACTTGTATTTTGCTCAAAAGGGACAGTTTCTAAAATGCAGTCAAACAGTATTTAATAGAAACATAAAATCATCTTGTCAAGATCCATATTAAGAAACAAGATATTCCAGTTAATATCATCTTGTCAAGATCCATATTAAGAAACAACATATCCAGTTAATAATATAAAGTAAATTGTACAATTGCGTAAAATTACATTTTTAAAAATTGAATTCTTGCTCATCCTTACAAATATTAGATGAACAACAAATATTTAAGCTAAGTGAAATTGATAAAGTATACATTAATACACAATCAAATCCAAAAAGAACAGGCGGTGCAGCATCCAGTATTGGCAGCATTACATACAATCCAGAAATTATTTAAGTCCCATGATTCATGTTTACATCCTTTGTCATTCATTTTGCATTGAAATTTCTCATCACTAATGTCTTTTACCTGCTCAGTGCTCAGTAATACCTTATTATTACCAACGTATCCTTTATTATTATCATCAACGCCAAGCCCATTCGAAAATGACTATGTTTTTATTTCATTTCTATTTAAATTCTCTTAATTCCAATATTTTTGTTTTTTATTCTTTCTCTTTATTATAGAATTCCTCCTATTTCAAAACTGTGTTTCTTTGCAGATTGTGCCATCGCAGCAACTATCAAAATTGTCGAATCTAACGTATCTTTCATTAAGTGGAAATCGATTTTCACATATTCCAGCTGTGGCCTTTTTGAACTTATTTCATCTAAAGGAATTACACTTAAATCGATTAGATCGACTGATAAAAATTGATTCAAGGTAAGTCTTACATATTTTATTTTAAATATTTAGTAGTACAAATTCTTTTCGGCATTATTTGATGTTCATCATCGTAGGTATAGTTCTCAGACTTACGTGATCGTATCTTATTCTAAAAAAGATTGTGTACATGAACTTCGAGCAGAAGCAGAATACATTTAAAAAGAAATTAAAGGTACACTGCAAAAAGTTCGTTCTTTAAAAAGGCATCAACGAATTTGGCTGATAAAAAAAAAATTTCCACGTAAATATCATTACATAGAGCAACTACACTAAGTTACAAAAAAGAGGCGCACTCATAGTTTTTATCTTTTTTTATCGTTATGGCAATATGCTGCTGTGTTTTTTTTTTTTTTTTAAGTTAAAAATTTGATTTGTATCTTCGATATTTTGTCAATAAAGTTTTATGCTTGTTTTAAAAAATTTCGTTTCCGGCCTTCGTTTATGAGCAACAAATAAGTAAAAAGTCGTTTTTTAAACTTGTAAGCTTAAAATTTTAAAGGATTTGTCCTCCTGTAAATGTTTTCGTAAGTCAACTGTTATGGACCTGTTGCAATTTGGATATTTGGCCGGAGTAGGCAGTATGCCGCTAGCTTGTCAGTGAACCAGATTCATTAGAAAAAACATCCAAGGGTTCAGACTTCAGAGAAACAAACTCAAACAGCGGAACAGTCTCATTCCCGGAGTGGAAAACTGATGTTTGCATCGTAGAAGAATCGATACATTTTAGAATAAGGCGTTCCATTTACACCACTTATTGGTGAAAACCTCTTACTGATGCAGGACAATGTTGGCCCGCACATGCCACATGTCGCCAGTAGCATTATGGATTATTTGGAAAACGAGTTATGGGTTGGCCTACGATGAGCCCGGACATGAATGCTATTGAACATGTTTTTAAGGAGGTCGTCTTTACCAGAGACACTCAGTGCACTAAAGAGAAGTGGGATAATTTGGACGATGGTGGTATGGTAAGGTATGTACCTATAATCTAAAGTATGCCCTCGAATTAAAGCTTTGATTGATGTTCACGGATGCAATACTGTTGTACATAATATTTTATAGTAGGTCTAAGATATGGAACGTTAGGTACGCCATCTATGGAGCAAGTACGCAAACAACTCATTGGTAGACATTTCATGTTAAGTAAATATTACAACTAGCGCCGCCTTTGACCAGATACTAAAACAGAAAAACATGTTGATATTATTATTAAAAGAACGAGAACGCGTAAAAAAAAATAATAATAAAAGTGTTAACGTTTAATTTATGAACTTTTGTACATACTATTTAATTTGGGTTTTACTTCTGAATTCTTTCAATTATTTTAGATGAATTACTTTATTTTTATGTTAAATAACGGAACTGTTGTATTAAAAATAAATTTTTTTTTAAATCACTTAAAAATATTCTAAAATTTCATGCGAAACATTTTTTGTAACTCAGTGTATGTTGTTGTTTTTCTGTCGATGTTAATATATTTACATGCCACAAATTCTCATTCCTTCCGATCTGATCTTTAATTCAAACGACTATACAGTTCCTCTTCCGTCTATCTTTTGCACTGACCTCCAAAACGACACAAAGGTCAATCTTTTATAAGCTTTGTTGGGAATTTAAAAAAACTTTATATTTACGCACTAAACAACAATACTTATTATAACGTTGTTTGTCAACATATGCATTATAATTAAACTTGAATCGGTGGAAAAGTTAAGAGATGGGATGAATCACATTAGGCACATTAGGATAATTCGGTAATTCGAACTATTAAAACTGACCCTAATTCGAAAAAAGTTTTGCGTATTCAATAAGTTGGATGAGAAAGTAGTGTAAATGGTTTTGAGTATAATAAAGAAAGGTACTGCTTCTGGCATTTTCAAAATTTTGCGTTTTCCAGTCACCAAACCAATTCGAACAGATTATTATAAAGTCTTCTTGTTTTTATGTATAAAACGATTTATTTTCTAACTCCAAACAGACATGATACATGGTTGACATTTTTCATTTTTCCTACATAATGCGCCCAACATTTCGCATTTCTGCAAGAGTCAACAGTCGCTTTTTTGCGTGGTTAATATTAATCGAAACTGCTTTAAAAAAAAAACCATTCACTACATAGCCAGTTGACACAAAAATAAAAACTTCGCTTCACTTCTATGTGTAAATTGTCTCTAAAAAAAAATTAAATTACAGCCTACTGCACTATAATTCAGGAGTAGAAATGTTCTTCAGTTATATTTTTATAGGAAAACACTTTTGATTCTGGTAACTACAAAAGCACTAAACAGAGAAACAACCTACAAATTCGAATAACAGAGTACCAATTTTGGCACGTGTTCTAATTACAAGATACTTAATGAAATAAAAACTTATTCGAATTAGTGGCGCGTTCGAATTACCGAGGCCATACTGTAATGCCTCTTTAGTGCAATAATGCACTTGCAATATTCTATCTATATTTTCAATATAACTATTGCATTTGATTATTTTCTCGAAAATCTGACAGGTATTTGTTTTTCAAATAGGCTCCATTGGATACCATGTCTTTCAGTATCACACACCGTGGCATTCATCACAACGTCAATTGCCATGCCAGCAAAAACAGAATTGGTGACAAGATATCTAATTGCCTCAGTCCTTGATGCACATCAAAGGAGTCGGAAAGCTGTCCATTGTGCAAAACGAAACACCTTATTGCAATGTTGTAAGACTATTTTAAGAGCGACGTTTTTTCAGGGGTAGCTATCGCAATAAACGATCTCCAGATGTCTACAAATATGAGCTACAGCGGTGATTGATACTCAGACGATTGTTCATATATGGTTCGCAAGGCGTTGATGTGATCGACGCTAGATCGGCCACTACAAGACGCCACTTGGTGCCTCTTGAGGGTAGACTCGATCCTAAATTTTATCCTCTCGTCAACAATGTTTCCCATTAATTTCAGAAAAACAGACAGAATAGTGATACCGCGTACAGTTTTTGAGGTTACCTTTCTTTGGTAACTTAACAATAACTCCATAATTCCAGTCCCGTGGGTACGTTTTACTCTCCCAAACAGCCTGCACTAGTCTAAGCAAAATACAGGAAGCTACTTCAGGGTCTACTTTTAGTAATTTTGTGGGAATACCGTCAAGTACAGCTGCTTTCTTTAGAAAACGGATACAGTTTTTTCTTGCGTCGTCTCTTCCTGCAGCACATTCCGCATTCTCCGCAAGTTTGTCCACCCTTGCCTTCTTATCACGTCTCACACACCACTGTACTATCTTATGAGATGCTCTATTGCTCTATACCCGTTCCATAGAATCAATTCACTCTGAGCATGACTTTCTGAATTGATCCTTGTTTTAAACAGAAACATTTACATTAATAATGAGTACATACACAAATCAATTAACCATCTTTCCTGATTGCCCTACTTTCAACTATTTTCATGTTTATTTGGAACTTTACTTTTATTTTTCCAAGTGTATTTTCCCGATATATTCCCGGAAGCATTTGTATCTAACTTACCCGCAAATTTTTCGGTATCGATTTACTCTTATAGGAATGTCAATCTGATTTCTCGAAAATGTCTGCCAATGATGTATCATATAGTTGAATTTTTGGTTTCCTTGATACCGCTAACCAATTCATATATTCAATAGCTGATTTTAGAAACCCATAACTTGCTGTGCCACCATATCATCACCACACAACAAGTCCTTTCAAAGTACTGCAGCTTCACATAATGAAATGGTGCATCCATGGGTCCATCAATCGAGGATGGTAGGGATGGGACGTCGGTCGCCCATCTTCCAATCCCAATGAAATCAATCATAGACGTTACGTATATAGCTACTGGTATGAGCAACTGTTTAAGAGTACAAAGCTGCTGCTGAAGGGTACGCGATTGAATTGATTCTTGATTGATTGTCTAGGATCTTTAAATACATTACATATACATACATATGTGGGGTGTGTTGCAACGACGGATATCAGTCGTAATAGTAGTCTCGTCATCATCTTTCATCATCATCCCTGATAAATATTTGACAAGTTTACCTTCTGCGCCACCGCTACGACTGCCAATAAAATCAAAATACGGAAGTTCATGTTTACTCAACTCAACCTCGAAAATACTCCTACAGGATGTTGGTAAACATGCTCCTACTTATGTTCATATCTACCCATATTTATATAGAGCAATGGAAGAAAGAACGATTTTAGGGAGAAAGAAGAATTTCGGTCTAAGCCAACAGACTAGTGAAAATGGTGTATTCGGTTCAGTAGCAACGCCAAAGTATGTTCTTTAATGTTGAGCCAACAGTGTACTTACACGCCGGAAGCACTTTAACAACGAAATACTCAGCAAAAGGATGAAGAAGAATATAACAAGGACTCCAACAACTATGTTAATGCTACGACGTTGTGTCGGCAAAAAAAAAAAACGACTTTCAAATGAATTGACGGAAAACTAATGAGAAAGAGCTTCTATGTCGTTGTTGTTACTGCTGCTGCTGCCAATCAATTCATTTACTCTCTCCAAGTCAATAATCCAAGTAGGTAAGTCTGTTCCATGTTTGCTAAGAGTTAGCCATGTTGAATGGAGTACGAAGAAGACTTGTTAAATTTGAATTTGGATTAGCACGTCTTGGCTTTAAATTATTCTTTTATATTCCGGGCTCCCACATATAGTTCTGACGTTGAAGAATCTTCAATCTTTTTTATTTTGTATCGAAATCCATTTCCAAAATGTTGACGATATTAGTTTAATTAATATTACATTTATGTAAAATTTTCTGTCATTTTAAATAAGCCTGTCTTTTTCAAATAAACATTAGGGAGTTAGAGGAGCGTTCAAGAACACGTGGAAATGAATACAGTGATATTGCGCGCCCTTCGCCCATTTTAAAGTCGTCCTTCCTAGAGGACTATTCACAACGTGGTAGAAAAATTCGAGTCGACCTGTACGTCCACCCGTCCGTCAACGAAAAGCAAGATCTTCTTCTTGTTGGATTTCGGGTGTTGGAACAAAAAACTCAGTTGTGCCAGTTTTTTTAACAATTCGGCTACATTTCAAAATCGGCATAAGCCGATTTTCGAAACAAAATAGAAGTAGTAGCTCAATCAACGTAGATTATTGAGACGATACAAATTTCAATACAAGTCAATTCAAGAAATAAGTTAACAAATCTTATTAATGTTCAAAGTTCACTGTTAAAAAATGGTGTGGAATGAAATGGTTGGCGGATTTTCTTCAAATTTCATAAAAAACACTTTTAAGAAAATCGGGTGTCAGCTCAAACTGTCAATTGCAAGTAACTTTTTATATTACCTATTACTCCATAGAATGCACCGAAAAAAAATATTTTGATAATACAACTGTAAAATTAACATTTTTGGGTGATAAAAGTCGTATGATAATTTTGTTCACACTTTAACGTGATAATTATCAAAATGATATGTTTCCTTAATATTTTTAAATGTTTATTTAACAATATTATTGTGTAATTTACATTAAAAATATCAACATTTTAATATCTAATAAAGATTAAAAATATCAAACTGATTTGAAATATTTGATATTTCGAAAGTAATTTTGAGGTGATACCTAAATGTTATTAAATTTTCGTTTTAATTTATTAATATTAATATTTGGAAATATCCACTTGACTTTACTATTATACTTACCCGCTTCATTCTACCCTTAATATCAATCAATTTCGGCCTTTTAAAGTTTAAACAGAGAAAATACGTTGACATTTTTCAAAAAAAAGTTTTATTTGTTTTTAAAAAGTTTTAATTTTAATTACAGAATATCCTTTTGGTAAAACATATACATGAATTGGTGGACCAGTAAATAATTTTAAATTAATCATTTTATATAGGTACATTAAATTTAGGGCCAACAAAGTATGATTGATAGTTTTTAGATAATGTTTCTATACTATATTGTTCTACCAGCAGGCCTTTTAAAGTTTAAACAGAGAAAATACGTTGACATTTTTCAAAAAAAAGTTTTATTTGTTTTTAAAAAGTTTTAATTTTAATTACAGAATATCCTTTTGGTAAAACATGTAAAACATATACATGAATTGGTGGACCAGTAAATAATTTTAAATTAATCATTTTATATAGGTACATTAAATTTAGGGCCAACAAAGTATGATTGATAGTTTTTAGATAATGTTTCTATACTATATTGTTCTACCAGCACATGAGGTTCTTGAATACTATCAAATAATATTTCTTTTATTTCGAATAATTCAATTTGCTGTTCTTCAGTTAAATTAAGAAGAATATATTCTGGATTGTCTTCTTTTAATAGTTATTTAAGCCTGTTTGAAAAAGCGTGGATTGAAGAAATAGGTTTAAGAAAATATTAAAATAAAACAATTTTTTTTAAACTTTCTGGAATGGAAATATATTTAGTGTTTCTAAATATGCGTTTTATATTTCGTAAACAAATATTGACCAATAAACAATGGAGCAATGGTGAGGCTGTAGATTCGAGGACAGACAAACTGAATAGCCGGAGTCTGACATTGTTTAACGAACACAAAACTTGTCATTATAAAGTCATTTCATATCATTGAGTGTTTCTTTTAAGTTCCACTCTTTCAATTTATTTTGAAACACTGAGGGCTCGGAATTCTTTGTAGTATTTTCACACCCACCCCCACCGACACTTAAAATTATACTACTATATTATTTATAAAAGAATGTTAAAAAAATGTTGTTTTGTTATTTCAAAATATCAAAAATTTACTATTTATATTTTATGCATGCGCGAAAATTTATTTGTAATTTTTGTTTAATAACTCGAAACTGCTATATCTCGAATGTCTTGATAACTCGAAAACATTATTTGGCGTCACCTACGATGTGTCGCATTTTTTTTAGGGGAATTCCGGAATTGTGTGGATTTTTACAAGTTCAATTCATAATGCATTGCGTTTGTGGTTAGTATAAATGCTCTATGACGCATTGTATACATTATGATTAAGTTGAAAATTGTTATTCCGTTAAGTGTGAGTAAACGCTATCATGTAGAGCTGTAAAAGAATGCAATCTTTTAGTATTGCATCGCCTAAAGTTACATTAATTTAGCTGAATTTTGAGAATGCATTAACATTCGTTATTATAATACTTTAACTTCGAAAAAAAATCCCAGCTAATTTTGAAGTCTTCCCTAATAAATTCGTTTAGAGCAATCAAAAGACTTGAAGTCAAAAGAATACTGTTAAATAACTCAAGGATGAGGTTCGAACACAATTTCAGTAAAGGCTTTTTTATCACCAAGGATAATAATATTAATGTATTTAAATGTCACCAAATAGATAAGTGTTGTCTGCTTAGCGTCCAAATTCCAAGTGAACGAGAAAAAGCACAAAAAAAAAATAATAATAATTCAAAGCATTGACTTTACAGCGAGTGCATCATCAGAACACAAATTCACCATAAAAAGAGCATAACTGGCTGCGCACAATGGTGTAGCAGTAGCAGTAGCACGCAGCAATGTCAAAGTTAAATGTATGTAAATCGTATTGCACGGCTACAATGTGAAGTACCAGATGCAGCAGAGAGAGTCGCTGAAGTACAAGTCGACTCGACTTGAACTTGACGACCTGCTGCGCTGCAAAACAACAACAAACCAAAATGGCAGACATGATTTTTGTTTGAGTTCAGTGCTGCACATTGTATTCGTGTATGCTGCTTTGTGAGCTACTTTTTTTGGCATTTACTTTGACATTGCTGCGTGCTACTGCTACTGCTACACCATTGTGCGCAGCCAGTAAGATGACCAATCACGCCATTTAGGCTTTTCAACAAATAAAATATAGCGGATATTGATATTGGCAAGTAATGCAAGTGGTTTTGATAACTGTTCTATTGCTGTCTGAGAATAAACGATTACATAAATATTTTTCTTGTCTAAGCTACAGTGGTGTTTAAAAGTATTTTACGAAACTAGATTTGGTGAAGCAAACATCTTGTTGAACAAATTGATGACACAAAATCAATAAACGAAAGCAAATATATAATATACAAAGTAGTAAGTTCAAGAAATAACAATATTAACCAGAACCATGCACCGTGAACAAATACATTACTTTTAACTGCTTGCATTCTTGGAAGTCTTGTAAAAGTCGTTTGCATTTTTTGCAGTCATATTAAGTCTTTTTATTGCATTGAATGTAATGCAGTAATTTGGCTGCTTTGGAGTCTTTTTACTGCTTGAAGTCTTTTTTACTGCTTGAAGTTTTTTAACTGCTTGAATTATTTTTTACTGCTTGTAGTCTTTAAACTGCATGAATTATCCATGAGTGGCACTTACATCGAGGAAACTGATTAGGTTTCCTAAATCGATATAAGAAATATTTTTCACCTTCTGGTCTAGCTTAATATACAAGGCGAAGGCATTCATTCGACCGAAGCTTGAGTATAATTCTCATATTTGGACGAATTTTATTTGATTCGGCACTCTGTTAGGTTACTTAAGTTTCAATTTTTTACTTTGTTAAAAATTAAATTTCTTACAGGTTTATCCTATTTTGCCTACAAACATTCAGCACGAAAACAGCGCCAGTTCTTCTTTGTGCACAATATGAACGAACTCCCACTGGTTGATGGGTTGGGCCTAGTTCATTGGGAATAAGTTCGTAATGAACTATGTCCCAACTGAATTTTCTCCTAATATTATGAACTAAATCCCACTACAAAATTTGGTAGGAGTTAGTTCATTTTGTCTCGTGGGAGTTAGTCGATTTGGGAGCTAGGACGTAGGGCCCCGTAACACACACATCGCTATTAATAAATTTAACCTCGAGCCTAATATCGGACGTACTGTTGAGTATAGAGACTCATTTTTTAGCCGTACCACTAGAATGTAGAATGCTTTACCCGGCTCCATTTTTCTCTCTTATTGCGATATACAGACATTCAAAAAAATAAAGTCTTGTTTTAACGGTTTCACTAAAATGGCTATAGCATAAATGCTTTCACTTCAACAACGAACGTTTAGATTAAAAATGGATGTTTCGGATAATCAGAATAATTATGTTCCACTTATGTAAACTTGCATAAAATTTTTTATACTGTGGAGTAATTTCTTAAAAAGTGGAGTTTTCAAGTTAACTATGACTTAAATTAAAAACACTTTCGGGAAAATAATTTCGCAAACTCCTCTGAAAATTTTAATAAAGGATACTTTACCTATACCTACCTACATCCTTAAATTGGGACTTCCTGGATATTAGAAAAACTCTTATGTCTCATTCCACCATCCCCAACCCCATTACTAACAAAAGACTTTTCTACTTAAGAACACACTCGCACACGTCACAGAACATATGCGGAAAATCAAAAGCCTACTTTAAAATAATTTCAAAATCTAACGCGTCCATAAGTAATTTTATGCCTTTCGACAAAAAAGGAACTTATCCTTTTCGAAGGGATTGAGACCAGAAACTCCCTTTTTAGCTCCTAGAGAATATAATGACAATCGTAAAATAAATGAATGCTCTTATCCTAAAAGAGGACAATGGACCGTAGAATATATTCCTTTGTATTCCACTGAAGGAACCCTTTTCTCTGTGAGCAATTAGCATCGCCACATCGTGGGTTTCTGTGTTGGCCTGTGTTTAATTATATTCAACAACGTCGGAATGATTCAATTTAATTTAAGGAAATTCTCCCAAAATGAAAATGAAAAGCAAATAAGTTTTTGAATTGTTTCCAAAACATCACACATCCCCTATTTATATAATGACTTCGCCATAATTCATTCAGTGGGGTTCCAGTGTTGAAAACTTTGTCTATGTATCTATCGACCCGGATCATCACAATTATGGCCATTCTGGCTGGGTGTTTGCAAAACATCATCACGTATCCAAGTAATTAAATGTACATCTGACACAAAACATGAGACCCCATTAATAAGAGCCTATATAAATACACTATACCGACAAGCATTTAATGTGGGCATCATAGAGAAATATTTCAAAAGCTTTTAGGAAGCTAAAAAGCCTGAATTGCTTGTCAGATCTCAAAAGCAAGAAGCTTATATCAAGCAATAATTTACAATCAGAGATTCAGCAAACACATATTATGTGCCCACTGACTACATCATACCACCCCTCCAGAGAATCCCTTGGCACTGCTGGCCTGCTTCTTTAATCTTGATGCAGTGAAAAACCTCTGGAACGTTTGCATTCACAGCAACTTGTCACTCGCCAAATTCAAAAAGACCAGCGTTAAGACGTTCCAGGTTATCTGGATCCTTTAACAGGTGTGAGCTCAAAGAAACTCCATGCCCCTTCGCTTCGCAGCAACGTGTGCAACATCCCTTGGCTTCGGCCGCAATTTGTTTTTGTTAAAAACGATACATTTTGGAGTATACCAAACTCTTGGACATTTTCGATTCAGCTCCTCTTCTGAAGCCTTCCTAGCGTACCCTTTGTCCACGAGTTAACGCATGTGTTGATTCTTCCACTATAGCAAGTCAGGTTTCTGGGCCGAAGATTTCTCTAAAGTTAAAAGATGTTTCTCAGCCATAGGACAGCTGTTCGGGAGCTTGACTTTATCTGATTTCCAAAGTATACCGATTTCGTAGTGATCGTCAACATGGCTGAGAGTGCGCTGCATCACTTCTAAAGCGACTTCACGAAAATTAAACTAGGGAGTCGTACCCCGATCCCCGATTTCCTCAGTTGAAAATATTTGTCAACCAGATCATGTAGTTCTTCATCTGGCTTCATCATGCCATGGAAGTACGAAACTGACGCTTAACGCAAGCTTCTAAATTAGACGTTCCAAAGATGGTTCACCAAGAAGCGTCTTAATAGCGTAAAGCTCATCATCCTTACCAGACCGTTGGCAGCTGCTCACAAGAAGCTTGGCTTGATCCAAGCCCAGCAATATCTCGGCTTAGAATTGTTCAAATCCATCAACGGAAAATCTTTAAGATAGGGAAACGTCTGTTGTTAATCAGCAATATCGATATTCTGACACGGCATGGCATCTCCAGGTCCTTCACCGTATATATATCAAGGGGCACGGTAGTGCCCAGCCAAGTTCTAGCAACTTTGGCACTACACCCTTATTTACAGGAACCAACTTAGGCCATTTTAACTTCTGTAACTTCTGAACCAACAAATCCAGAAACTTTAAATTCGCTAAACAAGGAACCAAAATTGTAAAAGCAATTTGTTATTTAATACATACTGATTAAAATTTTGTTGTTTTACTTGGCAGGTTTTCTTAAGATATTCAAAATTAATTGCGTTTCGAAAACTTGCCAAGTAAATTAACAAAATGTTAATTAGTATGTATTAAATAACAAATTGCTTTCATAGCCAAGAGTTAATTCCATATTCCTGCACTTAAAATATTTAATAATAAGTATACTGAGCCTTAGAAACTTGGCGTTCTTTAAGATCACATAACTTTTCCCTTCTGACTTGTTACGCACAGTGTTTTGGTACATACTCGTAGGAGAATTTGGCTTTTTTTTACATTTATGTTTTTGGTGTGATATGTTCTCTAGCATATGCCGTTTGCACATTTTCACGTCAGAAACACATAGGCTCGCCCGCATCGAGTCCTCAGTTCTGGATTTACCTTCTGTCCATTGAAGTGTATGCTACTCTGGATCACCTTACATTTCCAGAAAATCGAAACCGGGTCTTTCATTCAACCATCATGATAGAGGAGCCATCATTTAACGTGTTATTCCCGTACAACCGGACAGGGACAACTTGGAGCAAAACTGGAACCTAAGCACCCAAATGCGACAAATGAATCTGCGGCCGTGGCAAGAAAGGTGGAGCAGATGAATTCAATGCTGAACTTGGAGAAGACGGATGAAGTAAAAAATGAAGGCCTTTCGCACACCCACCAACTCCGCATAAATTCTTTGGTGAACAATGTCTCCATCTATGAGGCGATGGGTTTAGGCATCTAAAACTCTTCTTCTTTTCTTTCTTTTCTTTAGCAAAAGCGATGATGATGAGGCAGCACCCTACGCGCTGAAGCTGAGCTTCCTGTTTGCTCACTAATTGATGGTTTCGATGCCTTTGATAATTCGGATGAAACTCATATAAGTTTTCTGTAAGAAAAGCGCTTCAAAATCTTCTAGCTTTGAGTGTTTCGTTGACCTTCGCTTCTGCCAGTCGTGGTACAGACCTGGAGACAACATGCTTGAAAGATCTGTCGGGACATATTTTTTTTTTTTACGGCACACGCGCTCAAGGGGTTTGTTATATGAAATTAGGGAGGAAGGGAAAAAAAGTGTCGATGAACATTGGTTTTGAATGTTTGAAGATCCTGGCAAAGAAAAATTGTGCCAGGCAATTCATTCCACATTCGTGTTGTACTGCTAAAGAAAGAATCCCTATATTTTATATATATGCATATATTTCGGTACGTCCGAAATTGGGCTCAAGTGTAAACTGATGAGCATTGCTTAGCAAGACGAGTGTTACGGGAGAAATGTTTTAGGGGTGGAACGCAGCTGACTACCTCGAGTGAGCATTTTTTGTAAAAGAACCTGTAGAATAAGAAAAGACATGAAACATTTCGACGATGTTCGAGTGATGGAAACATTGCCATAATGCTTCTCTCTCCTATCAATTTAAACGCTTTTTTCTGAACTCTGTTTGAGAAGCACCTGCCCAGAGATGGGAGTTATACTCGAGTTTAGGGCGTATAAACGCTTTGAACATTGAAGCCTGATCAGAAGGGGTGAAAAACTTCTTGCATCTACATATTAGGGAAGCCTAAACATCTGGCAGCATTCTTGAGAATCTCAAATATATGGTCATTCCAACGAAGGTTGTCACTGATACACATTCCGAGTACTGATACTGATAGCTTTTCGGCCTCTTCGATGCAAGCACCATTCACGGATAATGGCATAGAGAGTATGTTTAGCCTTAACGACAGAAGACAGCATTGAGTTTTCGACGCATTAAACACCACACGATTTCTGATACCCCAATTCACAATGCTGTTTAAATCAGAGTTTAATGAGCTGATCACACGGTACCGTTGTAATAACACGTCCGAAGGCGAAGGCCGTGAATTATCAAACGTATATTAAAAGCTGAGGGTTGAGTCGTCAGCAAAACAATTTAATGGATTAGAAGTCACAGACAAGAGATCATTTATACAAATGAGAAAGAGAGTCGGAGACAGAACGGAGCCCTGGGGCACACCAGCATTTATTTTGTGGAGATCAGACTTGAAACCGTTTAATACAACTTGTATTGAACGGTCTAGAAGATGGCTTCTAATCCAACGAATAAGAGTTTAATCCATACCAATGTACGCATTTTGGATAAAAGAGCTTCATGCCAAACTCTATCAAATGCCTTTGAAATATCAAGGGCAATAATCTGCTTTCACCAAAGCGATGCAAAGATTTTTTCTACTGAGACTGTTGACCCAAACATCTGGTCTACCAAAAATCGATCGCAAAGAATTCATAATTGCCTCTGAACCCCACGAATACTTTAAGCGTTAACTCATGAGATGATAGGATTCATCTGCCAGAGCCTTCCTAAGACGCGCCACGTTCTCCTTGTCGTAATATCTGCTTTCTTATGTGATTGACCTAAACACCGATTCAAAATTAAGGTCATTCCTTCTGGTCATGTAACGAGAAATACGGCAAATCCTGTACCTTGCTACGGTTCAAGATTGTCAATAAATTCACCATATCAGACTGATGACATATGAGTTGTAATGACGACTAGGTTTATCTTTGTTCTGGAAACTATCGACGTGTGCAGGGGGCTTAAGAGACATAGGAGTCCAATGAGCAGGCCTACCAAGCCTACCAAAATTTTACGATGTCGGCAATCAATTTGGGGATTTGCTTCCAGTCTATCCGTCGAAAGCTTCTTCGACTCTACGGGTTGTGTGAGACTTACAACTTGTTGAACTGAAACTAATGCTGTAACCAACTGCATCTGGACCTTATCCATCTCAACCTTTAGTCTGGATTTCCTTTTCTCGTTCTTTAACAGTCAACTTTGCCGTCTTAGCAGCCTCAATCAAAACATCAATGGAAGATGCAACTTCAGATTAAGTATTTTTGTAGACATTTTTATCACCTGAGCCTTCTTGCCCACCCTTACCTGTTTTAGCAGCCTACTTGCAATCACCCGAGTTGCAAAATCAGGGAGTTTCTGTATAAAATAAAGATGGGTTGAATATGGTACAAGTGTAGTGCAACCAGCGTTTACATATTTCACACGAAACCATTTCGTTGTCATCTGTCAAATGACATTCTGTAACAGCACAAGATGAAAATAAGCTTTACGTGAACGCCTGACAATTAAGTCCTAATTTTACGACGAGCCTACTCGCATTCAGAGTCAAATTGGGCTTAGACCAGAGCCCTAAGATCTACCCCTCGGTAGAATCATAGTACCAATTTTATGGAACATGTTGAGGCATGTCCACACTCAATGGTGAGGGGCGAGGTCTATCTAACACCTCTTGCATCCAATAATAAGATCCGTAGATAATATTACCCAATGCCATATGTTTCCGCTATGGAGTAAACCACAACCACCACGATACTCCCACAAGGGGGGCTAACTCATAGATAGTCTCCCAGGTGACTCGACCACCTGGGTGGGCACTATCTCCCGTGGTACCAGAATAAAGCTTCCGGTGGAGCCTCGCAACCGTGAGGTCACTTCCAGATGAGAACCATCAATACTCAAGGCCTGGCAGCCTTAGATATGCGCACTCAACCATTTGCCAAGGTAGAAGCAAACAGCCAAATACGCATACCCAGCCTTCCTCTCTTTGCCGCATACAAGTTTTACCTTGCATACGTTTCCAAGTAAGGAATCAATACTTCAAGGAAAGGTAATATAGCTGCAGATACTCACTCCTATTTCATTTACAACAATTTCCCTGCCTTTCATATTGTTCCCGGGTTGCCGCGCGGAGGCGGAGGATAGGCACATCTATCCCTCTCAAGTTCCAACTTCAATCTCAACCACATTCATGATTGGATTGAAGCCAGCTTACAAAATATCGACAATGCTAAGCCCGGCAGGGACCCTAAAGACGAAGAGGTGCCGCAGCCTCTACGCTCCAAGGATCTGCCGGAACAGAAGGAGTATCGCGATTTCTATTTGCAGCCTTGGCTAAGCGTTCAAAACACTTAAGAGGGTATAGTTCAACCCCCACTGTAACAGCACAACAATATTCCAGATCGGATGAGGATATCATCGTCATCAATCGAATTCAAAGAGCAAGAAGTTCTATAAAATAAAATGATGTTGGCCCGCGGATCTATAGAATGAGAAATTTGTTTTCTCAAATAAAAATATTCTCATTTGCGATGCTTATTATTTATATGTGTAAAGGTCTTTTGAGCACATAATGACTTGATGACAATGTATAAAACGAAAATCGAACTAATGTACAGGGTGATTCGAAGAGCGATCCAAGAAATAAATCGAATGGGAGTGTGTATCTATGGCACTTCGTTTAGTCGGGAGAGGCAACTAACTAAATAAAATGACGAAACAGACATTTTTTTAAAATGACGGTTACCCCAAAAATGAATTTATGACATTAAACTCAAATTTATATCAAGTTCAAATGGAAAATTGAAAAATATGAAATTGAATGAGCGTTTAATAATATAGAACGAAAAACTGTCTATCTATGCCCGAATATGTACTTTAACAGTGCACCGCACATCCGCAAAACATTGTTTCAATTTTCAAATACAAAATTCCCTTGGAAACACGAACTATTTCGAATATACCTTTCAGCTTTTCAATCTCACTACCTACCCTTTCAATTAATTAATTCACATATACATACGTGACAAGGTTATGCAAATATGAGTGCAATACAAACATGCTTCTGCTGTTATGTCATTGCCACTTGAGTTCTTGTGTATCCCGGTTCTTGTTGGAGATGCCTTTTTGAAACAAGACCCTAAAGGTGCGGACCGAATAGGAGTGAAGCTTCAGATATGATATCCCACGTGAGAGTTTCTTGATTCAAATTTTCCGTTTTGTATTGTACATTTACAGTATCTCTATATATCAGCTTTTCCGTACTATTACAACCAGTAAAGGATTTAAATTTGTTCCACTATCTTGTGAACGGAGGAGATACTTCATTCTTTTTCAATCACTATGACTACTACACACATAGAATTCATCTGCAGAATGTCTGGATTCTGGCTTCTGGGTGTTTTATCAAAGGATTTAAGAGAATGGGTGGAAGTAGGTGTAGTATCAGGATAGTCATGAGAGTCAAAGGTTTTAAGGTGGAGTTAGGGATTACGTTCTTGAAACAAAAACGAGCAAAAAAACGAGCTCGTTTACAACAATTCAACGAAGTGTATTTCGCTGAAATAGAAATATTAAAAATTATTCAACAAAAATGTTTGACTTGTTTAAAAAAGAAAGCGAATATGTAGTTAGTAAGGAAGTGCATATTGTGCTATTCGCAGTAATTAGTTACGTACAAGTGCTTTTAAATAAAATATACATTGCACATTGGGTTTTATTTAGGTTGTGGCATAAGTGGATATACTTTCAGTATCAAAATATATATGTGTGTTACTAAATGTTTAATTGTAATTTTTATTTTATTTTCAGAGCTTTTGTGGACAACACTCACTTGCAATCCTTCAACCTCAACTACAATACTCTGTTTTCCGATCTTCCTATGCGTCTTTTTCAAGGTAATCCAAACATCTTGGAAATCTCAATGCAAGGTAACAACCTACAAACTCTTGATGCAGCTGAATTTCCAGTGGACCGGATCCAAAAGCTCTACCTTGGTGACAACCCCTTGCAATGTAATTGCTCCCTTCTGTGGCTATGGCGATTAGTCACAGGAAATTTTGAAGAACCAACTTCACAAAAACCATCAAGTAATAGGTCTCAATCTGATTCCTCTTCAAGCTATCTCAAACTCGACAATGAACGCATCAGTTGTGAAATCTGGCAGGATAATATACGGACAAAGCGTCTCCTACATTCGATGTCGGAAAGTGAAATCACCTGCCCCGCGCACATAGTGACAATAGTCTGTGCCATCCTGACGTGCTTGGTTGTTGTCATGACAGGAGCGAGCGTTATATTTTACCTGCGGTTCGTGAAGCGAAGACGAAAACTTCTTCAAGATCGACGAGCAGTTAAAGCTGTTGTGAATGTCCATGATAGGATCATGCAACAACTTCCTTCTCATCATCATTTTCAATCTCATCCACAGGTGGACAAGCTTGAGCTTGAACGATATTTGGCCGCACAAGCTATCGCCAATGAATATCGAGCCTTAAAACCCTGGGAGCTACCTGTAAAAGAAGCCCTTGACGAGCCCGAGCATTTATATGAAAAATTCGACCATTATGAGTATCCAGATACACATACGATGACCAAACCGCATGTTGTATATGTATGACTCTTAAAGGATAAAAAAACTCGTTATTGCTTTAATCAAAATTATAAAAAATTAGGATAAATACAGTTCAAATAAAATTCATAAAAAAAAATACAAGTGACAAGGTTTTATGAAAAAGTCAAATAATGCAAACTATGACACCCATCAATGTGAACATAATAAATGTTAAAGTTGGATGGTGTTTCTGGACAAACCAGGATATAGGATTTTGAAAAGGTGATTGAATTTGATATTGTTAATTTTTATACTGATATAAAATATATAAAACCATTACAAAACTACAAAAGATGTTAACTGTAGATTAATATTTCACATAAGAATAAATTAAACATCACATGAAAGCCATAATAATTTTCATTGACAGAAGAAATATATAAGGTATAAATAGAAATATTTGTTTGCCAATATGTAATTATAATATTAGAACTAACAACAAAATCTGTAGATTTAACAAAGTAAATTGAAACAAGGGATACGAACATGATATTCGTTAAAATTAAATTTTCAAAAGGTGCAAATATATTATTAAAAATAAAATATATGCAGAAAATATAATACTTTACTGATTAAGAAAACAATAAAATTTTTTTTAAACATTGACTTCTACAAAAACCCCAATAGTTTTCAAAATTTGACAAAAATATGAACAGTACTTATTCGGTAAGAGTGAAAATAAACATCTGAATTTTCAAACTTGCAAAATGTGTTTATCAAGGAGATAGCTACTTATTTTCAAACAAATAAAATTACACATACAAAAAAGAAGCTTTGTAATACGCAATCGCATACACATCGGATTTCAAATCAGAACGATTCTAAAGCAACATAGAGCTGATCAAAAACTTATCAATCATGTGAGAAGTGAGAGTATGTTAGTATATTCTTTCTCACGTTGCATATACACAAGCATGATTCTCAAGCATTCATTGTTGTGTAAATTTGCCTGGTGTGTTCTTCAAGAAATATCATTACTTTAGAAGAGCTGATGAAGGACATTAAATGTTGAAGGGTTAAAGGTTTCCACCATATGTGCCAGTTATACATATATATGCAGGTATCATGGGAAACACCAGCTTAATGTGAAACAAACGGGAACCGTAATTTTTCCTGACTATCAGCAAAAATATATGTTAGTTGGCAAGTTGCAAAATCAGCTACCAAACATTTTTTACTTGCGGTTATAGGTATAGGTACTATAGGAACTTTTTTTTGGACAGTCAAACATAACATTACCATGATAGAGAAGTCGAAAAAAGTGGATCCGACAATTCCGTCTGTCTGTCTGTCCGTCTGTCTGTTTCGGCACCTACAGCCTAATCGGCTGGACGGTTCGCTTCAAACTAGGTACATACTCGTATAGTATTATTATGAGGCCGTACAGAGGGGTTTTTGGAAAAAGCATTCTAGCTCCAAAACTAACGGTACCTGCCATATGATTTAGACATAGACTTTCTGAATGGTGTTTTTTGAGTAAACTTAATGTTTTGGTTGGAATAATTTTTTCAATAAAAGTCTTGTAACGGTATCTCCAATAGTACCAGCTTTCTCATACAAGATTTTCTCTTAAACAACTCAACGGATTTCGATTTTTTGAGTTTTTTTAAAAAAAGTTAAATATTTTTTCTAATTTTTGGTTTTTTCAAAAACGGTTTTTTAAAAAATTTTAAAATTTTTGTTTTCTGATAAGAACGTTAAACTGCTAGATGTTTGCATACTCAAAAAAAAATTTGGAGAATGTTTTCCAAAAGTTTTTTAAATAAAACCGTTTTTTGAAAAAAAATGGTTGAACGATTTTGCAAAAAAGTTTTCTTTAAAATTCAAGAAAGCAAAAGAAATCTGATGGCTTACTTCATTTAATCCAAAAACGTTTTAATTATTGATTTGTAAGTGATTAATAGAATTTCATAAAATTTCTGTTTAAAATGCGAACGAATGATAACAATCATCTGACATGAAAAAAGAAAATATTATAGGTACAAATTAATTTTTTCTTTTCAAAACAAGTTCTGACTTGTTTGTTCTTAATTGAATTGATTAAATTTATCCATACAATAATGTTTCCTGGTTTGTTTTCATGATCGCTATAACTGCCCAGTATCTTTGTCAAGTGCTCGTGAAAGCAAAGGGTCATCACCTCTATGATGATAGCAATGTGTTTGCAAATAATAAACTACGTAGGCCAAAAAGAAAGATACATTTTTTAGAAATGGTGCGATCGATCACCATCTTGAAATCCTATTTAAATGTTTGCCTTTACAAATTTTATATCCCAGTAAATGCAATTAAAAATTAAGGTCATTTTGATTAGATTTTGAAATTATTTGAAACTATTTTGCGATATTTGCAAATGTTTTCAATTAGTTCTTGAAAAAGTCCACTATATAATGTTTGCTCGGTGAGGTTTATTTAAACTCATATCAGTTTTTATCTTTTCTTTGTGAGCTGTTTTGCCTTTATTAAAACAAAGTTCTGTCTTTGTCAGCTTTCCAAATCCTAAATTTAATGAAATACATACCTACTACTGCTTTTGAGATATACTCGTACCTTCTATGTTTTTTCTACCAATTCCAATTAAAATTATTTTTTTCGTTTCGTTTCACGTTTATCAAAAGAGAGACCACTTTTTAGAAGCACCCTTCTCGAACCAATTACTTAAATTTCGACTTAATCCAACAAATTAATATAAACACTTCATATACTACCTATTCGTCATATTTTACTAAAAGTACTTAATTTTCTTTTAAATTTTAAATGAAAATCGGACAATATAAGAAGAAGGATATAATCTGTAAATATAATAATTAAAAAATTCATGTAAATACATAGTTAGACATTTTTGAATTAATTCTTTATTAAATTTTGTGTAGAAATACTGTCAAAATCTTTAATTCACATCTTAATTATAGGCTAATATTTGTATAATAATAATATATAAACCTTGTTTCGAATTTATATTTTATAATAAATCTTGTAAGTTTGATTGATTTTATATGTAACTAAAAATATATAGACCACTTAAATAGAATTAATTTTAAATACTTTAAGTATGTACATTCAGAAGTAAAAATAATAAGAAAATTGTACATTTTGATTGGCTTCAACCAAACCGATACTAATTTATATTTCCTAAAAGAAAAAACCAATTTTTACAAAAACAAAAAACTCAAAAAAAAAATATTCTTGTAGATACATTAAAATAAAACTAAATCAAAAAAAAAAAAATAACAGCCGATCGCTCGTGCCATATTCGGAACAAAAAAATTAAACACTATATAGTTTACACATAATTGGAAAAATATATTCAAATGAATTTGATGCTAAAGCTACCATAAGTAATACCAGTAAAATAAAAATAATGTTACATTTATTTTTCTTTACCGAAAATTTCATAAGAACAATATTTTAATTCCCAAGCCCTTTAACCGAATTGAAATTGTTTAAAATGCATATAAAAAAATTTAACTGGAAATGAAATATCAGGCACACATCAGAACCACGTAAAGTGTAACCAGACAACAAAAATATGATATATATATAAAAAAAAAACAATACCTTAAAGCATATTGTATATTAAAAACAAGAATTTAATTTAAAGTATAATGATGTTATTTCTTATACAAAGACTGAACACATGCAGAAAATAAATAAATAAAAAAAAAAAAAAAATTATTGATAAATAAAAAAAATATGACATTCTGTTTTTATTTATATTTTTTGTAAGCTCATCGTTAAAGGGGTAGAAGAATGTGAGGTGAGTAATTGACATTTTGAGGTAACGGCTGATGCGGTTATGCAAATGAGAGACACAGTTTACTCAATAAATTTGTTTCTTTTTGGCGAAAACAATGTGAAATATTAAACCTTTTATGTATATGGAATTTAGTTTTAAAATGTATGAAGTGAAATGCAGATATATTACTGATATTTTTTACATAATATTCATTGATGGCCTTACGTGAGATCTGACAATGCTTTTTCGAATATCTGAAAGTGTTCTACGATATTTAAATTTTGGGATGTACCTTAAATTCTTTTTGTCATATATAACATTTAAGATGAGCAAGTGTATCCGTTTGAATTGAAACTCTTGGCCACGAAAAATTTTGGAATATGTTTTGTAGTATATTATCAATCTTCAATCTACCTATATACATATTATCTATATATATAAAAATGAACCCCAATTTTTTGTTGATGCTCTATAACTTGAGAACGACTTTACGCAGATATAAATCATTTTTTTTTTAATAATAGAATCATTAAAAAAAAATAAGAAAATTGCGTAGGAAATTATTTAATTAAAAAAAAATAACTTTGCAAAACAAAAAAGTCAGTTATTTGAAATATTTATCAGAAGGAATTCGATTATTAGTGTTTTGTTTTTTGTTTTGAAGAAAAAAATATCGTTAAATACACAAAAAATGTAGATAAGTCCAGTCAAGGAATGAGTTGTAGCGTGCGTGAGCTGGCAGAAAAGCGATTCCTTGAGAAACTTGTTCCGGGTGCCTAGGGGGTTAACAGGGTGTCTAGGGGTTGAGCTCGATGAGGGGTAGGGGGCAAAGACTCCATTTTTCGGGTTTCTACTTATATATTCAACACGGGACGTAGAAAATTGTATGAAAATAAGATAAAAGGTCATAAAATTATCTAAAAAATAGATTTTACTCTATATTAATCTCCAACTAGTCTACAGTTACAGATAATCGTTCATAACATTTTGTCATTTTTCGAACAAATTGTTTTAAGAACATTCTTCACTATAACAACTTTTGTTCGATCGTCTAATAATTATGTGTTGCCACAGTTTAAAGCCAATTATTTTACTTGAAGTTTTGTATATTATAAGCTACTTACATATTACATTTACATTTACATTTTGTAATCACATTGTTTCACATACATATTTATCTTCTTTTGACGTGACGGTCCTGGCAGCGGCTGAATTTTAAAGGCATCTTCATCTCCAGTATAGCAGGTGGCTGAATGCCATCGTCTTCTTCATCATCGTTGGCGGCAACAGGCACGCTGTTGAGGCATTTCCCTTGGCAGTGGAGGCACGCTGCAGTACAATTCAGCATTGCTTTTCGGTATCCACATTTGCCAATTAAACAATCCTTGTTGCAACGGCAAAATATCGTTTTCAGAAGGATCTCTGGCGGTGCTGGTTGATCCTCTGTTGCAATTGGCACCATGGTATCTCCAACATGTTTCCACCCTAATTGTTGAGGAGGCAGCTCAATAACGAGCCACTGTTGAACCTTGGTGGTAGAAGCGCCAATAATGTTGATTAGCTGCGTTCTCTGTTGCATATTTGACTCTGACCTCGTGAAGCGGTACTGATTAAAGGAGGTCTGTTTGGCGCCACATACCATTTCAGGAAGCACATCTTCCCAGCCTCTTCAACCTCGTCGTGAGAAGAGGAGGGGTTTTTAAAGGTCATTGCATGTTGCTTGATGACTTCTAAGTTCAAATAAAATTTTGAGAAGCTCACCTTGCTTTTACTGAAAGTTGCATTAGTTGTGTCGCAGCCAGTAAACGAGTGTAAGAAGAGTATGTGTTTAAATCCACGCTCACCTAGTTATCTAACGATTTTTAAAGATATTGTTTCATATTGATTGACATTTGACCTGTCAAAAATAAGGTGGTAATTTTTATAGAGCTCTTAAAAGAAAGTATAGTGAATGTGCATTCAAGTCCACCAAAGACATTTAAATTTCTTCTCTAATTGTTGGTCCCCAATACAAAATCAAATACTAAGTTTAAGCTTTTAAGCTAAAAAAATATATATAGCTATACTTTGAATATTTTTAACTATAAGTTAAACTCACTAAGGGCCAGTTGTACAATCGTGGTTCATCCTTCAAAATTTAAAATGAATTTATCTCGGTTCCTGTGTACATAATTAAAGTTCAGGCTGTGGTTCAAGAGTGGTGCATCTTCCTGTTGAAGCGAATGCAAATATGAGTGAAAAGGCCAAATCGATCTGTGCTGGACTGCTTAACTCAGCCGAGGCCTCGGAAATTGAGTATGAGAAAATTTAATGAATGAAGTACTACGAATAACTTACAGTGTAAACAATATCAAACAGAAAACGTCAAATATTCCTAAAGTTAGCAGCCGTTCCTCTGTGCAAAACTCTGAAGCAGCCGCTGTCAGTGATTTGGGTGCACACGCACATGCGTTTTGGAATAGATCCGGAAGAGCGCTTATGCGCGACCGAATGATGTGAATCTGTCTACCAGAAGAAAATAATAAATACAATAGATTTAAGAATACTAGGTCATAACGTGTCATTGCTAAAAAACAATTTTTTTATTATGAATTTCTTAAGTTATAAATACATATGGAAGAGGAAGTGGAGGGCAACATCTTGGTCTGCGTAAGTGTCTTGATGGAATGATTATGATATTTGGACAAGCGGAAGGAATTGATATCATAGAGTGAATTCACAATGGGCGTATCTACACTATACATTATGACGATTTATTTAAATTGTAACCACTGGCAAAGGGATTACGATAACCTGCGTAACGGACTTTCATCTTGCGGATCAGAGCTCAGAGGATATATTGCTGGTTGGAGATTTGAACTCCAGGATTGACTGTTCGCAAAACAGCTTTGTAGGTGGATCAGCAGCAGTTATTTTTAATACAACCCGCAGCCGGTCAAAAGATGAAGTTTGTGATCGAAAAGGAGAAAAAATATTGTGCCTTGGAAACTTCCTGCTGTAGCTTTGTTCGTAATCGCTACGCGACGGTTTAGAAAAATATATAGTCAGAAAATTAAAACAGGTGGAGCTTCAGTTCCATGATAATTTCGATATCTCAGCCTTTAAACCCATTAAGTCACTTTGCATCGCTTTTCAGTACCGACAGCGACAGGTAATTTGAAATTATAACAAATGAATGATGGTTTTTTTGCTACTAACATTGAATCGGTTGGACGTGTTTTTGATTTTTTTTCCGCTGTGTCTTTATTTTAAACGTCTTCTGTCCTTGTAACTCTAACTTGTAAAGTTTTCAAGTGTTTTATTGACATTTCGTACGTTGATTTTTGTCATTTTCTTGTCACTTTACATACATACATTTACATTTAATTTAATAATAATAAAAAAAAGAACTTTTTTGTGCTGCAAAATTATTGTTAGCTGAGTGCAACTAATACACCACCATCACCAAACATCTTCAGTGAGCATCAGTACAACATCATACAGAGGGCATTTGGTTTGCTCCCATCCGCTGCCGCAGTTAAGACTTTTCAAACTTGTCTTGTGTTGTGGGCCATCACATTCCTCTCTCCTGCTGTAGATGCTGGTTACATACAATTTCGTACTCTTGTGGCAAGTTGTTTGCATCGGCTTATGCATTATAAAACAACCTTTCGCAGCTCTGCATGTCATGATCACTGACATCTTTCAACCATCTGTCATCATTACCATCATCTTCGCTAGAAACTACATTACCGACAACTCTATTGAATCGGTTTGTGTATTTGATAAGTAAAAACTCAAATTTCCTTGTACAATAAGAATCGAAATTTCTTTCTTTTTCATTTTAAACAATTATTTAAAATTTTTGTTTAATAATTTACAAAAAGGAAATATTGCAATCATGACTACACTCTAAGAATTATTTGTTGAAAATTACTACAATAATTGTAGGCAACAAGTCCCCTACAATTATTGTAGTAAAATTAAACAGAAAATTTCGGAGTTGAAAACTCAACAACCGTGTTGAATATGGAATGCTTAATATTCAGCATAGTTGAATGTTAGATGTTGACTGCTATATTTGTTGGTTATTCAACAAAGCCTTCGGACTGTTTTTGGAGAGAAATACGTTTAAAATTCAACTCAAAACTTTAAAATTTAAGCAAAAACATAGTAAAAGTTAGCAAAAAATTCAACAAAAGCTTTAAAATTCAACAATCACACAGTAAAACTCAACAAAAAAATCAGGCAATTAAACATAAAATCTTATATTTCAATACACAACCAACAAAAATCAACAAAAAAGTTGAAAATTAAACTGAAAAATTAAGCAAAAACACTAAATTTCAACACAAAGACAATAAAACTCATCAGAAATGTTTAAAAAATAATACAAATTGACAAAAAAAAACCTTAAATTTCAACACCTACACAAAAAAACTCAACAAAAAAGTTGAAAAATTTTCAGAGAATTAAACAAAAATTGTACGATTTCAGCTCACAAACAGTAAAATTCAACACAAATGTTTAAAACCTAATGAGCGTGTTTAAAATTAAACACAAAAACCTGTAAATATCAACGTTAGTGTTGAAAATTAATATTATTTGCTGCATTTTATTCGTTAATTGTTGAATATCCAATGGCCGGGAGTTCGACTCCGATATGTCATGCAAATTTCACTCCTACTTATGGAATTTCACTGAAAGGAGAGACTGTGAATTATTAAGTCAAACGTTAAAAAAAATTATTGCAAATGTGTAAATATAAAATGTTGAATTTTAAACACTTCGTTTAATTTTCAGCAAAGTGTCGAATAACAGACATTCATTGCTTAGTATGTATTAAACAAAATGTTGGATTCTAAGATGAGTGTTTAAAATTTAAAAATATGTTGATTTATTTTGACCTGATAGTGAAATTCAACAAACAAAGACAAATATTAAACGTTTTGTTGAATAAACATTGAATTGTTTATTGCAAAAAAATGATGAAAACATTTAAAAAATTCTTTATATTCAACAAATAATTATGTTTTTCAACAAATTGTTGACTTTTCACAGTTCTTGTTTAATATTAAGCACGAAAGTTTTTAAATGAACAATTTAATGAACTTTCAACAAAGTGAATTAAAATTATGAAAATGCTCATTATTAAACACAAAACGGTACATTTTAAGCAAATTGTTGAATTTTCAACAAAATGAAAGCGATGTTGACTTTTAAACACATTTTTGTCCACAAGTAAATGTTAATAATTAAACAAAATGTCAAAAATTCAACAAATTGCTGGAAATCACACACATATGTTTTTTATTCATCAAGCAGATACAAATTTTTATTGTTCGTTGTTGAATTATTTTATGTTTGTTAAAATTGAAGTTTTATGCAACAGATAATGATTAATTTTCAACAAGATATTCTTTTTCAACATTTCTTATGAAATAAAGTTCGGTAATTACAGGAAATATTGTTTAAAATTCAACAAAATGTGTTGAATATATAAAAATATATTAATAAATATACTAAAAATTATATTTACATGAAATAATCAAGCAATTATGAACACTTGGAACTTTCCGGATTTAAGAATTGAGTAAAAACATATAATATTTTCGTTTTTTGCTTAACGTTAAGTAACTAGAAAAAACTCAGGATTGTTGAATTCAAAATGACGTCCAAATCGAGCATGGAAAATAGTTATTCAGCAAAATTTTGATTAATATTCAGCAAATATTGTGGAGCTTTCCAACACTGGCGATTTTTATTCAACAAGCTCATATAATAGTCAACAAATATGCTTAAAAAGTGTTGAAATTCCAACATATGTTTATAATTCAGCATATTTATGTTAAATATCCAGCAACTGTTGAGAATTACTACACTTTTTTTTCGTTACTACAATCATTGTAGTAAAATTAAACTGATGTTGAAAATATTTACACACTTATTGTAGTAATTTTACTAACATTTCTTAGAGTGTAAGTATACATCTTGTGACAATATCTCTGACTACATGATTGACTTTATTATATGTCACGGCGACTGTCGTAGGAGCTTCCATTTTAAATGCATTGATGTACCTTTTAGTACCATCAAAATTTTTGTAAAGAAAAAATCTTTTTTAATTTTTTTGCGACGATTGTGACCCGTTTGTCTACACCAATATAGTTCAAAATATGTACAGATAATTAAAAAAAGTTGATAGATTAAGCACCAAGCCACAAAGCAATAGTAAACGCGAAGAAAAAAAAATAAAGATCCTAACCCTCATTTAAGCAAACAATCGACCAAGAGAAAATGAGAAGATCCTGACAATCCAAGTGAAATTCAGTTAACTAAAAAAGCTGCTAGATCAATATTTGAATATTTTGTAGCGCCTAGTTCCATCTCTGATTTCAACTTCAATAATGGTGTGTCAGCTCCTTCAAGTCTTCTTCCGCCATTACCACAATCATCTACTCAAAAAACACCACCATTACCATCATCTTCATCGTCATCGTCGTCGTCGTCGTCGTCGTCATCAACTTCCTTGTCATCACCATCATCATCCACCGTATCTAATAATCCACCATTTAGTTCATCATCAGCCGCTTTAAAACCGATATCTTCCGATTTTCCTTTATCAAAACAATCTTCAATTCAAGATCTAACAAATGAAGCTTCAAATAATTTCAATTTTAACCAAGGAATGGAATTTATATGTCCCATTGCATCAGGCTTAAGAGCTGTCGAAGGCCAGAAGATTTTGTTTGTATCTAAGCTTGATCCTTTAACAAATTCTCTAGATATAAAAATCATGTAGCAGCAATATTTGGTCCTCAATTGAAACCACTGGTTGAAAAAATGATCCACCGTAATCACTCAAAGTACTCATCATTTAAAATTCGTGTTCCTGACTCGTATTTCCACTTGTTTAATTCTCCTTCTTTCTGGCCTAATGGAATCATATTTCATTAATTTAAAAATAAACTAAACAAAAGACAACTCTAACAGAACTCTTTTCAGAACATAACAATGCAGAATCCTCGTCTAAGCAGCTTTAAAAGATTTTAATATATTACCAGAATGTAAACGGACTGAGGACTAAGACACATTCGGTCTTCCTAAACTCAATTTATCTACCACACGATGTCATAATACTGACGGAAACCTGGTTGAACAATTCAATTCTTGACACTGAGCTCTTCGCTACGACTTACCAAACCTATAGACGAGATCGTCATCTCTCCAATTTCTCCAACGTCTTCGGAGGTGGGATACTGGTGGCTGTTAAGAATTTTAAAGTTAATGACTTTTGACAGTCCATCATCGAACTTTTGTGTGTAAAAGTTAAAATGCAGAAGGGCCATCTCTATATTTCCTCCTCTTATATCCTCCTATATACCACCAGACTCCACTAATGATTTGTTTGAGGCGCAATGATAAACTGTTTAGACTGCATATTTTTAGGACTTGAACCTGAAGCTGAAGTAAGATGAGATTTTTGGTAGGTAATTTTAACCTACCTAATTTGATTTGGACACGGAACGAAAACAATAATAGCTATATTCCAATAACTGCCTCAAATATAGACGAATATTCTCTAATAGATGGGATGTCTTCATGCTTCTTAAGAATTAAAACAAAAGAGGAAACAAAGCTTGATTAAAGTTCAATGTCTCAAGAACTGAAGAAGATTATAATACTTTCCTAAATTTGAAAGACATTTTCGTCGATTATCACGAACTTTTATATAAAAATTATATTGCGAAAACCGAAATGGAATTGAAAAGCAACCCGGAATTATTTTGGCAACTTGTTGATGCAAGAAGAAATAAAATGCACGACTGGGTCGCACGAACTTGCTCTTATGATAAGCAATTGCGTGGTGGCTGCATATATGGATATTAGAAAAAAATTAAATAATTTCGAAAATTCTTTTATTTTTTAATTTAGTTTAAGAGTTTTCTCGGAAAAACTAAGTATGCAATAAAATTTCAAAGCTATACGTCAATCTAGGAAAAAAAAATACTGAAAATCGTTGGACCAGTTTTTTTTTAAAAGGTTATTTTTGAAAAACTTTTTCAAAAAATATTTTGAAATTTATTTGAGTATGCAAATATATGGCAATCTGTAGTTTACATTTGAAAAATAATTTAAAAAAAAATCAATGTACCCGTTTCCAACATATTTCAAAAACCAAAAATTTTGTTGAAAAAATTATAAAAAATCAAAAAAAAAAGTTTTTGAAAATTTTAAAATGCCATATTAATAAAATTATGAATGACTTCCTGTGACAAAAGTTTTATTGAAATCGAATGTATAGTTTACGAGAAAATTTGATTTGAAAATACTGGTTCTATGAGGGGCACCGTTATTAGAAAAATTTTGAAAAAAAAATTCGAACCAAAAGATAGATTTTCTTGCAAAAATAGCATTCTGAAAGTTTTATCAAAATCGTTAGAGCCGTTTTTGAGAAAATCAATTTTTGTCTTCAAGATTGCATGGCAGGTGCAGTTATTTTTGGACCTTGAGCAAAAATAAATAAAATACACGACTGGGTCGCACGAACTTGCTCTAATGAGTGACAGTGGTTTAAGGGCTTGAGATTTTGATAAAAATAAAATTTTCAAAATTCTTAAATAAATACTTAAACTAATTTGAGCTGAAAAAAAGTACGCCATTTTATTTCTTGGATAAATTTGAATTTATGAGAATAAATTTATAAAAATCTGTGGAGCGGTTTTTGAGAAAAAAAGTTTTTTTTGAAAAACTTTTTAAAAAAAATTTTCAAAAAAAATTCAAAAACGCCAGTTCATAGGTATTCAGTAAATACATTTATTTAAAATTTTTAGAAAAAAAATTAATAAGCAGTTTTCAAAATATTAATTTTTTAAATTTTTTTTAAAAAAATGCTTTTAAAAATACAAAAAAATATTTTTCAAAAATATTGGTATGCAATACAAATTGAGCTACCTACTGCTATATGTGTGAGTTTTAAATCGAAATCGTTAGAGCCGTTTTTGAGAAAAATAAGCTTTAACGTAACGGTTGTATCGCAGGTACCGTTATTTTTTGAGCTAAAAAAAAATTTCAATTTCCCCTCTGTACAAAACCTAAAAAAGCCTATATACCAAGTTTGAAGCAATTCGGCCCACCCGTTTGGGCTGTAGGTCTCTATACATACAGACAGACAGACAGACATACAGACGGACAGAATTTTTAGACCATCTTTTTTCGTCTTCGCTATCATCGTAATGTCATGTTTGATTGTTATCTCAAAACTTTTTTTTTCGACGAATGCATAACTTGCCTTATACCTAGTACCTATAATCGCAAGTAAAAAATGTTTCCGAGGGACGGCCAAATAAATCCTAAATACCAAAGTTGAAGCAAATCGGCCCACCCGTTCAGCCTCCAGAGGCGCGAACAGGCAGACAGACAGACAGACAGACAGACGGACGGAATTTCCAGACCCACTTTTTTCGACTTTTCCATCATCGTAATGTCATGTGTGATTGTTATTTCAAATTTTTACTTGCGATTATAGGTACTATAAGGCAAGTTATGCATTCGTCGAAAAAAAAGTTTTGAGATAACAATCAAACATGACATTACGATGATAGCGAAGACGAAAAAAGATGGTCTAAAAATTCTGTCCGTCTGTATGTCTGTCTGTCTGTCTGTCTGTCTGTCTGTCTGTCTGTCTGTCTGTCTGTCTGTATGTATAGAGACCTACAGCCCAAACGGGTGGGCCGAATTGCTTCAAACTTGGTATATAGACTTTTTTAGGTATTGTACAGAGGGGAAATTGAATTTTTTTTTTTAGCTCAAAAAATAACGGTACCTGCCATACACCCGTTACGTTAAAGCTTACTTTTCTCAAAAGCGGCTCTAACGATTTTGATTAAAAAAAATCAGTGTTACTTTCTAGGTACAACCAATCATATGGCTGAAAAAAAAGTTTTAAAAAATGGCTAAGAACGGTACTTTCCATAGGACCGTTTTTTTTGCTTTCGACTATCTCGAAAACGACTCAACCGATTCTTTCGAAATTTCACACATACATAGCTGTAGGTAGCTCAATTAGTACTGCATACCAATATTTCAAAAAAATATTTTTTTGTATTTTTAAAAGCATTTTTAAGAAAAAAATTTAAAAGATATATATTTTGAAAACTGCCTATTAAATTTTTTTTCTAAAAATTATAAATATGTATTTGCTAAATACCTATGAACTGGCGTTTTTGAATTTTTTTTTGAAATTTTTTTTCAAAAAGTTTTTCAAAAAAAACTTTTTTTCTCAAAAACGGCTCCACAGATTTTTAAAAATTTATTCTCATAAATTCAAATTTATCCAAGAAATAAAATGGCGTACTTTTTTTTCAGCTCAAATTAGTTTAAGTATTTATTTAAGAATTTTGAAAATTTTATTTTTATCAAAATCTCAAGCCCCTAAACCACTGCCACTCATAAGAGCAAGTTCGCGCGACCCAGTCGTGCATTTTATTTTTTCTGCACGAATCCATAACTTGCCTTATAGTACCTATAATCGCAAGTTAAAACGGTACCGAAGCTCTATGACATATTTAAACTCTACAGGTTAAACTTCAGAAGAAATTGCCAATATGTTTGCAAAAATTTTTGAAAAATGCGTTTGCGGATACTAATGACCTTAACACTGATTTTAATATCTCTTCCTCCGTTCCATTCACTCATCTTAGTTCCATTAATTTACACATTAATGAAGAAACAATAACTCAAGGCATTTTAGAGTTAGATGATAACAACAGTCCTGGTCCTGATGGTGTTCCAAAAGTGTTTGAATCCCTTGTATGTAATATCCTCTCTTTTCATTGCAGTTCAATTTTATGTAGTGGTCAACACGGTTTTGTAAAAAGAAAGTCGACTGTGACAAACCTATTTAATTTTACTTCTTTGGATTAAGCAATCATTTTCTAAAATGGATTACATCGTTTTAACGTAACAAGCAAGATAGTATAGTTTTTCGAAATGTATGTTCTAATCATTTTACTGTTAATTCCGGTGTACCTCAAGGCAGAAAAGAAAAGTCCCATAACATACATTTATTCATTTGATTCGAATCCTTTGATTAAAGTTTCTGTGTTCTCTGATCTAGGAATAATTTTAGATTCAAAGTTGACATTTATCGATCACTTAGATCATATAATTAAAAGAGCCATTAAAACACTTGGATTTATTAAAAGATTCTCACGCTACTTTAAAGATCCCTATGTTCAAGAAGGAGCATTGGCAAAAAGAAAGACGGATTTAGTTTGTGGCAACACCATTGCTAGCATCTGTTCATTTCGTTTGTGAGACCCATTCTTGAGTAAGGCTGTGTATATTCACACATCGAGGCTTGAAGCATTTCAACGAAGGTTTTTGGGATTCTGTTTCCGTTTCCTTGTATTGATAGGTTAGGTTAGGTTAGGTTAGGTAAGTGGGCTGATGAATGATGTTATGTCCATCACACTTAGATCAATGTAGATCCATTGTGATACCCTGGGGGTTTCGGGCCCTATAAACATGGGACCTATGAAAAACCTATACATTTTCAAACCATTTTGAAGCGTTGATAAATCTGAGCAGGTTTGTACCCGTTTGTTCAGATAGTTCTTCCAAGTCCAGGAAGAAATGACTCCCCAGAACTTCGTTTCTTAAGCGGCATAGTGCTGGGCAGTGACAAAGAAAATGCGGTGTGTCCTCATGCACATCTACGTCGCCACAACCTCTGCACAAGTCGTCCGTGCTGAGTTTCATTTTCTTTTTGTGGTTACCCAGCATGTTGTGCCCGGTCAGTATGCCCACGAGAGATCGTAGTGATTCCTTTTTGAGCAGTAGGATCTTTTCTGTTCTTTGTTTATTAAAGTAGGGCCACATTTTCCTGGTTATGACACAGGAATCGAGTGAGTTCCATCTCTCGTTAGCTGTAGCAAGTACTTTATTCCCAATCTTCTGTTTAATATTACAGGTTGGGATCTTTACCGTTGTGTCTGCTCGATTGAGTTCTAGGGATGATCCCTTTCTTGCCAGCTCATCAGCTCTTTCGTTTCCTTGCACACCACAGTGGCCAGGAACCCAACATAGTCTTATGTTATGCTGCGCGCCAAGAACCTTAAGCTCTTCGCGACAGCAAGTTACAAGCTTTGATTTTATTTCAATGGCAGAAATTGCTTTGATTGCCGCTTGGCTGTCAATGAAAAAGGTGATATCAGCACGTGGTATTGCCTTCATTGCAGCTTCTTTAGCAGCTGCTGTCACTGCCAGGACCTCAGCCTGAAAGACGCTGCTGTAATCGGGGAGCCTAATTGATCCGGCTAGTTCAAGTGCTTCTGAGTAGAAGCCTGCACCAACACCAATTTCCATTTTGGAGCCATCTGTAAAGATTTGGATGGCTGATTCGCATGGTGTCTGGTTGTTAAGCCAGTCTTCTCTATTAGGAAAAGAAGTGGTGAATGGTCTTTCAAAATCTAAACGGGGTGTTGTGTAGTCTGTGCATACATTGTGGCCCGTATATATCTGTAGAATCTGCGCATGACCTGTCTGACTCGGTTTCCAGTTTTGAGTCTGGCTTAACCGCAGGGCACTATTTGCTGCAGATTCTTCCACAAAGAGGTCTAAGGGTTTTAGATTGAGAATAGCCTCCAGCCCTGCAGTGGGGGTGGTTCTCATAGCCCCGGTGGTGCCTATACACGCCATTCTTTGTATTCTTGTAATTGTCTTTAGGTTGGAAGTCGTTTTCGTAGCTTCCCACCAGACCAAATTGCCATATGTCAGTATAGGTCTTACTATTGCCGTATACATCCACATGATAATCTTGGGACTAGGCCCCCAGGTCTTTCCAAATATTCTATTACAGGCATAGAATGCTATCGCTGCCTTCTTGGCTCTTTCTTCAATGTTGAGCTTCCAGTTCAATTTTCTGTCTAGAATCACACCAAGGTATTTGGCGTGATTTGACAGGGTGAGTGGAACCCCTTCTATTGAGGGAAGAGTAAAGGCTGGTATTTTCCTTTTGTTGGTAAAAAGGACCAGTTCTGTCTTTTGTGGATTGACTGCAAGCCCACATTTCCTTGACCAAGTATTTATCAAGGACAAGGCGCCTTCTATTTGTTCACTAATGGTGGAGAGAAATTTTCCTGTCGCTAGCAGAGCTAGGTCATCTGCATATGCTACTACTTTTACTCCACTATTTTTAAGTCTAATAAGGATCTCATTAACTACGAGTACCCAAAGGAGGGGGGAGAGAACACCACCTTGTGGGGTGCCTCTGGATGTTGATACTTTAATCAACGCTCCTCCCAGTTCTGAGTTAATTTGACGGTTTCTTAACATGCACATTATCCAACAGATAATGCTATCGTCCACGTTAAGGACCCTTTCACTGCGTCGTTTTTCACATTGTTGAAAGCTCCTTCAATGTCAAGGAAAGCAGCAAGGGTATACTCTTTGTGTTTCAGTGTGTTTTCTACAGTGCTTACAACACTGTGAAGTGCTGTTTCTACACTTTTACCTTTAGTATAAGCATGCTGAGCTGGAGATATCACTTCCGGGCTCATTGCACTGCGAATATAGATGTCTATTAGTCTCTCAAAGGTCTTTAAGATGAATGATGTTAGACTAATCGGTCTGAAGTCTTTAGCGTTTGTGTGGCTGGGTTTACCAGCTTTCGGTATAAATACAACTTTCACTTCACGCCATGTTCTTGGTACATATCCCCATTTGAGGCTATTCTGGAAAATGTTTTTTAGGCATGGTGTGATGATCTTTTCACTTTTTTGTAGCATCATAGGAAAGATGCCATCTATCCCCGGGGATTTATATGGAGAGAAAGAACTGATAGCCCATTTTATTCTTTCTTCCGTTATAATATCCGAAGGAGTTGCTCTTTCATAGTACTCATCTTCCGGGGTGTTGCTCTCGTCGGAGCTACAACCTGGAAAATGAGTGTTAACTAGGAGTTCTAGTGTCTCAGTACAAGACTCCGTCCAGTGTTCATTGGGATCTTTTAGAGATCCTAGAGCAGTGGGCTCTTTGGCAAGTATCTTTCTAAGTCTAGCTGATTCCGCGGTATTTTCTACTTCGTTGCAGAAGGTTCTCCACGAAGTTCGTTTCGCACGCTGTGTCTCAACTTTAAATTTTCTTTGACTAGATTTATAGGTTTCCCAATCATTGTCTATTCCTGTGCGTTTAGCAACGTTGAAAAGTTTTCTTGTTTCTTTCCGGATGTTGCCCAGCTCGGCTGTCCACCATGGTGGTGTCTTTTTTCTTTTTTTACCCGTTTTCAAAGGGCACGCTTTCTCAAGTGCTTCCCTGAGAATGCCTGTGAAATCATTGGTAATATTATCTATACACTCAGGTTCGTGCATGTTCGCATTAGTTTTGAGTGTCTTTATTTTAGTTTCGACTTCCACATTAAAGATATCCCAGTTGGTTTTTCTGTGGTTTCTAAATGGTCTTTGTAGTCTTGTAGTGTGGGGTATAAGAAATTCAATGATTTTGTGATCAGAGAATGATTCTTCTTTCAATACCCTCCACTGCTCAATCTCAAGGGTATCTGAATTACTCGTGAAAGTAACATCAAGTACCTCTTTTCGGTTCTTGGTAACAAATGTTGGTTCTTTGCCCCTATTCGCTACCAAAATGTTATTTTCAATAATGAATTCAAAAAGTAACTCACCTCTTGTGTTGATATCCGAACTACCCCACTGAATGTGGTGTGAGTTGGTATCACATCCCATCACAAGGTCCCATTTTTCCAAATGGACACGTTGTATAAGTAGGCTGGTAAGTTCTGCTGGTGGTCCTTCCGTCGCGTCCCATGGCATGTAACAGGATGTCAGGATTAGCGATGGGAGTCCACACCTGTCTAGTTTGACCGTGGTTTGGTCAAGATCACTGTATTTGGATAGAAGAAAAAGATTTAACTAGCTATTATACAAGTTCTAAAACTACTGTTTGTACCTACGTGTGTAGTCTTGTACAGCGTAAGTTCTTTTGAATTTAGGCCCCTTATTTTGCCACCTGATATCCAGGGTTCTTGTATAAGGGCTACTTGTCTAGCCTCCATGAGGTAGATTAAATTGGCGCTGGCAGCTTTACTGTGATGGAGATTGATCTGTATTAACTTCAACATTTTTAGTATTATCTGCCTCTTCCTTACTTTTATGGCCGAGAAGTCTTAGTTTGCATCGGTTTGTACCAATGCGGACTTTGAAGCCGATCTTTTTCAGAAGTGGTATTGATTTATGACTAAGCAACACTACCACTTCTGTACCTTCTGGTTCATGATCTCCCATCTGAATGACTTCCCAGTTTTGACTGAGTTGTTCAGTGTTGAGAGATTTGAGATATCTTTCGATACGATCTTTTGGGATTGGGGGTCCACGCACAATAAGTTTAACTTTAGGCCTGGTGAGCTGCACGATCTCTTTCCTGTCAATTAGGCGAAGATCGGCATTCGGCCAGGGAGCTGTGGTATTGGCTATAAAATCTTGAAGCCATGTGAGAGTGTGTCCGTCTTCACATGTCATCAATTTGAACCCCTGAACAGTTTTGATGGTACCAAAAAGTGGGAGCGGCCCGTTCTTTAAGATAGCCTCATTAACTGCATCAAGGATCCGAAGTTCTATTAGTTGCCATTGACTCTCTGTAAGTCTCCGTGTAGGATTGCCGTAGTCGACTACGGCAGCTTGTTTACCGACAATGGTCAACATAGAGAGTTTGGCTTTTTTTAGTTTTGTTGATGGGTGAGTTGGTCGAGTTAGTGATGTCGTGCCTCGCTCTTTTGGACGCGCTCGCAATAGGCCCTGTATTGGTCAATTCGGGTCTTCTAAGTCTGGCCGAGATTGGGGTGGAGAGCTGTTGACTTTCCTTCCCCTTCTTTTGCAGTCTATTGAGGGGCGTCCTCGAGTTTGGCTTTGTCCTTGTCTTAGTCGGTTGGGGTTTCGTGGATGTCTCTGTTATCGTTAGTAACGTCTGTTTGGCTTTGTCCATAGCTAACTTCTCTTTTTCCGTGAAGGAATCAGGGTCCTTAGTACTAAGTCGCCGTACAGTTCTAACTGCGTTACGTTGTTGTCTACGCAGGATTTGTTTTTCGTTAAGAGGTCCTAGTTCCCTACGTTGGCCGGCTTTTTGTTTTCGGTGCCGCATAACGTTACGTTGGACCTCCAGAACGGTGCAGTTACTTCCGATTGTCGAGTCTTCTATACCACAGTCACTAGGTCTAAAAGAAGTGGATGCCCCCAAATTGCATGTGGAGCTGAGGCTCTGGATGTTTTCCGGGGACCTGTCCTTCTCTTCGTCCTCACCTTGAATCATCTTCTCTCCTTCCAGGCCCGTAGGAGCTAAAGGCTTCATGCAACGTCTGGCTGAAGAGTTAGATGACCCAATGGTTCGTCTATGTGGTACATTTTCCACTTCGTCGTCACAGGCGTCTGATAAAGATGAGGGGGTGGACGCACCCAGATTGCATGTGGAGCTGAGGCTCTGGATGTTTTCTGACTGCGTTCCTCCTCTCTCTATCTCCTTGTCGATCTTCCTCCCCTCCAGGTCCGTTGGAGCAAGCGGCTCGGTGCAACACCTGGAGGTCGATTCAGAACGCTCAAAGGCTGGTTTCTGTGTAAAGTCTGTCGTAGTGTCAGTCTTTCGATGTAAAGTAGTTGTCTCTGATACCATATATTGAATTGGATCAATCTGGGTTTCTTTTGACAACTGACTTGTTCCACCAGAGAGCATCGCTTCCTTAGTCGGGCCCGTAGGAGCTATAGGCTTCATGCAACGTCCGGCTAGGGAGTTTGATGTTCTCTTAGCGACATCTGATCCGGAGGATTTTGATGACACCAACCCTTGCTTTGGATAGTCTTTGCCAATCCGAGGCGCGGGTGGTCCCATCAAACTACCAGCACATATCCCATCTTCAGAGGCAGTCGCTGCAGGTGTACGAGCAGTCGGCTTGTTCTCCGTTAGCTGCTGCTCCTGAAGATAGGCATATGCGCTATGCAGTCTTTTCCGGTCCGGTTCGGTCAGTTCGTCCCATTTCTTTGTGCCAAGTCGTTTGATTGTCGTCCTACAGTTCGTAATCCTGCTACGTCTGGATGAGGCTGACAATCTGGAGAGATTGGAGCTTGCGATGGAGCTGCTGCCGCTGACACTTAGAATGCTCTCCATGTCGTCGTCAGCCGGATCAACGCTTACTCTATCATCCACTCCAAGATTGGCGAAGGGATTGAGGAGAAGGTTTTCTTCCTCGTCAGTCAATGTTCTTGTTGGATCGGCAAGAGCAGAGTCTGAGGTGCCCGATCCATGCACCTTAGTCTCCATGTTTTTGTTTGTATCGTTTGTTTTATGTGTTTTTTGGTTTTTGTTTTTTGTATTTGAATTCATTTTTTGGTCCCACGAGTAATGGGGGAAATATGGTCCATCTGCAACACCCCCTGTAGCAGATAAGGCGATTACTCTTTGATTTTGCCTGTTTCAAAGAGGTTCCGTTATAATACAGCCGGTTTACCCCCTGGCTGCAAACCATCCAATGGGCACGGGTCACATGACACCCTGGATTAGGGGGGGAGGAGGAGGGGAGGTGGGTTGGAGGGGATCAGCGGATATTGGATAGGAGGGAGAAGAAAGGAGTGGAGGGGGATGGGGTGAGAACACCCTTTGGTTTTCGGGACTCATCTAGTGACACTGTGCCCCAAGAATCTTTGACCCTACTTAAGCCTCTATTTGATAAATCTTCCATCACTTGAAAGCCATCGAAAATAACTCCAGTTCTGTTTTATTACTGTTATAATAAATGGAAAGATTTCATCTTCGTCAGTCCTTTGCAGGTTGAATTTTAAATTTAGCCAATCAAGCATAAGATTACGGCAGCCTTAATTTGTGCCAAATTTTTAGTAGGTCAAACTATGGTGTTAATTAATAGTCCTTTGAATCAATTAATGAAAATGCTATACAAAAAAACTACTGAATATTTTCTCAAGTTTCTTTTTTTATTTGAGAGTACAATCCTTCCGGTTAATAATAGAAAATAATTTCATTTAAATGGCTGCCTCGGCTGGCCATGCAGTAGCCTACACGATCGGTCCAATTTTTAAGCACATTATCGATTGTGTGCAGCCGTATTTTACCAATGGCTTCACGAATATTATTCTTTAAAGCGTCAATTGTCTCTGGTTTGTCGGCGTAACACTTATCTTTAACGGCACCCCACAAATAATAGTCCAACGGTGTCAAATCGCAGCTCCGAGGTGGCCAAACGACATCAGCTCTGCGGCTGATAATGCGATCTTCAAAAACAGGGCGCAAAACATGTGGCACGTAGCGCCGTCCTGTTGAAACCAAATGTTGCCAATATCCTCCTCTTCGTTTTTTGTGAACAAAAATTCGTTCAACATGGCCCGATAACGATCGCCATTGACTGTAACGGCCACTTCTTGCTCATTTTCGAAGAAAAATGGTCCAATTATGCCTCTGGACCAAAACCCGCACCAAACAGTGACTCGTTTTTGGGGGTATCGGCTTTTCAATGTATGCGTGCGGGTTTTCTGTGCCCCAAATGCGACAATTTTCTTTGTTTACATACCCGCCAATATCAAAATGAGCTTCATCTGAAAAGATGATTTTTTTTTGGCAAAATCGGCATCTTCTCTAAGTTGATCGCAGGCACACTTAGCGAAGCGAAGACGCATTGGATGGTCAGTTGGCTTCAACTCCTGAACCAATTGCACTTTTTATGGCGTCATACCAAGGTCTTTATGCAAAATTCGTCTCAATGATGTATCCGAAGTGTTCAATTGTTGAGAACGACGGTGAATTGATGTTGATGGCACTTCACGCACACTTTCTGCCACAGCAGCAATATTCTCGGGTGTACGCACTGTTTTTGGCTTTTTACGCTTTGGTTTATCGATGAGGATGCCAGTTTCTTTCACTTTTTTCACAAGATAACGAACATACGAAGCTGACGGTGCTTCTCTTCTTCCAAAATCCGTACGCAATTTTCGCACACATTCTGCAACATTACCATGATTTTCAAAGTAATGTCGCAATATTTCCCAGTGTTATTCAAGCGTACCCACAACCATATTCGTTCAGCGGAAGGATAAAACTAATTATCTGTCAAATCAGACATGAGCTAAGTGTTACCATTCACGAAATAAGCACAAAAAAAAAAACGTTAGATGGCGGACCCTTTATAATAAATTTTATTTTCTCATATCTTCTGTAAATGACAATTTGAAAAGTATTACATTAAAGACTTTGTTTTTTGGAGCAAAAGATTATAATTACGTTTAATATATGATATAGCTATGTTACGTTAGTATTTAACGGTCTCCAATAAATGGCATCACAATGAAGCATTAGCTGAGTCAATAACGCTTTTTCGTCAAAAAAAAACCTCAGAAACAGCACCGATTTCGATAATTTTTGCTTTTAATTTTAGTTTTTTTATATTATTCAAACTCAGAAACATTTTAGAGTTTGAAAATAAATATATGTATTGTTTGAGGGGGTCTATTCCCCTCCCTTAAGTAGAGAGGTGCAGTTTTCAAAAAAAAAAATTATTTAAATTGGAAAAAAAAAAAATAATGGACACTCTTACAATATCATGCCATACATTTTGAAATCTTTTCTTTTGTTGGAGTTTAAAATAAAAAATTATTTAAATAATGTCAAAACCCCCCGGCGCTGTACTAATTAGAAAATAAAAAATTTAGTAGATCAGTATACTATATGTCATGGAGGTATTTCGAATATATGCTTTCTATACAAACTGCAAAAACGGATACAATTATTTACATAAAATCTCTTCTTCTTCGTTTGCCAGGACATATTTTTCTTGGTTAAACAGAAAAGCTATGCTGTTAAAAAGAACAACTTTGTCTTCCGATTTAGTTTAAGATTCGATATTCTATATGTGTGTGTGTGTTTTTTTTATTTTATTTAGGAAGGATAAGATATACAAATAGAAGCAATCTGTATTGCTTGTACTTCATGGAAAGAGATAAAGTTTTTAAATTTTTCTTAATACAAACTCTATATACTGCATTGATAAATAAATAAAATAAAATCAACCAAGTAGAAGACTCAGCACTAATAATGTACTGTTGAATTATTGATTCAAAATAACTTTTTATGGCCTTAAGTCCAACAAAAAATTGGCGTTTCATCCAGGAATCTCACTTTGGAATCATCAGTTCACATACAGTGAAAGAAACCTTGTCAATACGCAATTTTTAATTTTTCTAGTATAACTTACATGAATTTTTGACAAAACCCTAATGTGAACTATATTCAACAAGATTAAGATTTTAATTATTAAGAAGGAAGTTTAAGCCCGTGGCCTGGTTTAGAAGTAGTTTTTAAATTTTTCTTAATACAAACTCTATATACTGCATTGATAAATTAAATTAAATCAAATCAACCAAGTAGAAGACTCAGCATCAGCACTAATAATGGACTGTTGAATATTTGATTCAAAATAGCTTTTTATGGCCTTAAGTCCAACAAAAAATTGGCGTTTCATCCAGGAATCTCACTTTGGAATCATCAGTTGACATACAGTGAAAGAAACCTTGTCAATACGCAATTTTTAAATTTTTCTAGTACAACTTACATAGAATTTTTGACAAAACCCTAACGTAAACTATATCCAACAAGATTAAGATTTAAATCATTAAGAAGGAAGTTTAAGCCCGTGGCCTGGCTCAGAAGTAGTTTTTAAATTTTCCTTAATACAAACTCTATATACTGCATTAATTTAATTAATTTAATTTATCCACATTGATGGTGACAAACTCACGTATACACATATTGGCAAAGCAGATATCTCGCTCAAAAAGGATGCAACACCAAAATATTCAAACCCATATCGTCTCCCACACACACAAAAACAGGATGTAAAGGAAGAAATAAGGAAAATGTTAGAAAATGACATTATAGAACCATCTATTTCTCCGTGGAACCCTCTAATACAAATTGTACTCAAAAAGAAAGACCCTGTTACCGGTCTACAAAAATTCCGTATGTTGATCGACTATTGTCACGTGATCGAGCGAATTGAAGATAATAAATTTCCATTACCCAATATAACAGACATCTATGATATGGAAGGAGGAGCAACTTACTTTTCATGAATAAATTTAAGCCAAGGATACTATCAAATGGAGTTGGATGCCGATAGCAGAGCGTTCTCAACAGAAGATGGTCACTACCAGTTAAAACGACTACCTATGGGTTTAAAGATCTCACCCAGTAAATTTTCAAGAATGATGTGCATAGCGATGTCAGGATTAACATATTCACGATGTTTTGTTTATCTTGATGATCTTATAGTTTTTGGTAAAAGTTTAATAGACCACAATAAAAATTTAATAAAAGTGTTTGAACGTCTAAGAGAAGTAAATCTGAAAATACACCCTGGAAAATGCTCTTCAATGCGAAAGGAAGTGTTATACGTGGGAAACGTTATTTCTGATAATGGTATCCTACCCGATCCCATTAACTGCTGGAACACAATGGAGCCGGAGCCGGATCCGCAATCGCATCCGTATCGCATGTCAAAATATTGAATACACACGAATTCAGTGTTGTGAACACAACGAGACGGATCCGCAAACGCAGCCGCAAACGGCGACGGATGAGTTGGCCAACTTTTAATAAATACGTGCGTATTTTTGACATTCCATACAAAAAAACAGAGCAACGTGCTAATAAAATCCTTTTAGAAATTAGGTCAGGGTACAAATGTATAAAATAGACTATACATGATGCGATGTATGTTTTATCATCTTTTATATGCATATATATGTATGTTTCTCAGTGGAAATTGTAAAAAAAACGTGGAGTACGTACGACTCCATTGTGGGCACTTCTAATTAGGTACGTACGGCATGCGATACGGTTGCGGCTGCGGTTCCGGCTGCGTTTTTCTATTGTGTTCCAGCAGTAAATCTTCCGCAATGAAAAATAACCCGACACCCACCAGCGCCGATGAAGTAGGAAGATTCGTTGCATTCGCCAACTATTATCGTAAATTTATCCCTAATTTCAATACCATTTCCATTCCGCTAAACAGATTGTTGGAAAATGATGTTGAATTTTATTTTAATAAAGATTGCGAAAAATCTTTTAAGTTACTTAAGGTAGTTCCACACTATCCCACAGTGTAATACGACATGTCAAAAATGTGTGATGAAACAGGTGTATACAGAATATGAATATAAATATGAATATGTGGAAACAGAATATGACAGCGCAGATCTCATACGATTTGGCATGTGTTTAGATCTGAAATATTTTTTTAGGATTGAATGTAAAACCATCACACATTCCTTCACACTTTTTGTTGACATGTCGTACTACACTGTGGGATAGTGTGGAACTACCTTTAAAGAAATCCTTACAAGTCCTAAAATTCTACAATTTCCAAATTTTAACGAAGAATTCATCCTACGAATGCATGCCTCAGGCTTTGCTATAGGAGCTGTTTTATCTAATTTCGACGATAGTCCTATTGCCTATGCAAGCAAAACTCTTAATAAAGCAGAAAAAAACTATAGTACAATTGAGAAAGAATTACTTGCTATTGTATGTTGAGTTAAACACTATCGTCCTTACCTATTCGGAAGAAAATTCAAAATCTTAACAGACCATAGATCCTTAGTGTTTTTCTTCTCACTTAAAGAACCTAGTAGCAGACTAACAAAATTTAGGCTACTACTAGAAGAATACAACTTCTACATAGAATATTCTCCAGGTAAGGATAACTGTACTGCATAAAAATAGACTCAGATGATTTAAAGCAATTATGTATTTGTGTTGTAACGAGAGCCCAATCAAAAGCAGAAAGTAAAATTCATGAACAGAAAGAAAAAATAATATAGAAAACATGAAAACTGATGAACTACTCATAACCGAACTGCTGAAATTACCAGAAATGGACTTAAAGTCATAGAACTATTGTTGACAACTTTGAGGAAGATTTAATTAATTTCAAGGATACGGACATAATTATTGGTGCAAATAGAATTTTAGCGTTTATCCCAAGAGGGAATTGTTTACTCCTAAAGAAGTCCAAGGACAGCACTACAACCCAATCGACAGTATTTGGCAAAATATTGTCGAGGGGTGTTCAGAAACTCTGCGGATTGAATTGGCGGCCGCAAGGAGAGCAATATTAATGAATTAAAAAAAATATTAGGAGATATATTTAAAGAAAGTAATATTAAAGTGCACATTATTGAGAAAAATATTGAAATTACTGATCCTTGTAAGAAGAAATTAATACTTAATGATTACCACATTCTTCCAAAGCCGGACATGCAGGAATAAACCGCATGCTACAAAATATAAAAAGAAAATACTTTTGGACAGACATGCAAAACGATGTGACGACATACGTAAAGCATTGCCCAATTTGTCAACGAAATAAATATATTCAACAAAAAAAGCAACCAATGACTATCACATCGACAGCCGAATCGTATTTTGAGAAAATATTTTTAGATCTAGTAAGACCTTTAGAAATATCTTAACAATACAAGATAAATTAACCAAATTCGTCGAGGCAATACCCATTTCAAATAAAGAAGCAACCACAATGGCAAAAGCTTTAGTAGAACTAGAGTTACTAGAATAGCACGCAAGAGTACTAATTTTACGTATGATTTTGATACTTTACGTGTTCTTGTGTTAAACACTTTTTCCCTGTAACTTTATTAGCAGGACTGAGTCCCAACCACGGGCGTATGCAGGGGGGCAGTTACCCCCTAGAAAATTTTATGTAGATTTTTCTTTTTGCTAAGGAATAAGGTATAAATTCGAATATCAAAAATTACACAGATGCCAAACTTATTTGGTCAGAATATAATTATATCATTATGACTTATAAGAAAAATAACCATTTTTTTAACTGTTGGGATCAATTTGAATATTTTTTTCTTAGATAGATAAAATTGCTAAGAAAATATTACTGCATTGGTGCTTAGTTTTTTCAATAAAACTCTCAAACCAAGTTCGCACGTACTTGTTCTGTGCGTGCTGCTGATAGTTGATCTAAGGACTGTAATTAATGAAAAATACATTAAATATATTCGAGTTCTTATAAAAATTATTTTATTAGTTTTGTAGAAAATTTTAAATAATTAAAACTGTTATATGTTATGTACTCGTTATAGCCGGGCCAAAACCGAAATTCGGATTTTGCCTCTTAGTCCAGTAAATAGAGACAAAATAAGGGGGGTTACCCTACAAAAGGTCGGGTAGTTCTAAATTTTTGATATGTTATATGGTATGGCTGGTAGATGAAAATTCCAAATTTCCACAACCACGCCCCCTCCGCCCCCTTCAAAATCCTGGAAAAACCACAAAAAATCGGCACTTTTGTCAGTTTTTTACCTATAACTTTTTTTCAGTGTATTTTATCGAAAAAATAAATATGCAAATTTGTAGTTTACAAAATTTTCTATAAATATGATGCAAGAAGTATTTTTGTACAACCACTACGAAGGGCGCTATGAATCCTCCAAAAAAGGCTAAAATTTCGAATTTTGTGAAATTTTCAGTTTCCTCCCTCCTTAAAGCGCAATAACTCCTAAACCGTCGAGTTTAGGGCAATTTTTGTTTCAATTAATCTTGTAGATAGTTTTATTGGCTACCGATTGCATGCAAGTATTTTTATTTTGAGACCAATACAATCGGGTGAGGATTGAGATAGTGTTTTGTTAAAATATTCTCACTAACTCATTTTTTCTCTGTATGTCTGTTTGGTTGCTGAGATTTTAAACTAACTTTGAGATAAGCCAGAAACCCAAGCGCGTGCATGGCAGTCTCTGCAACCCTTTCTTTAGTCCGTTTTATGCACCCCCGTCAAGACCGTACTTAGGATGACAATCACGGGGGAGGGGGTTCAAAAACATTCAAAAATTAATATTAGTATACAATTATCCCAGTTTCTTTATGCAATCGGTAGCCAATAAAATTATCTACAAGATTGATTAAAACAAAAATTGCCCTAAACTCGACGGTTTAGGAGTTATTGCGCTTTAAAGAGGGAGGAAACTGAAAATTTCACAAAATTCGAAACTTTAGCCTTTTTTGGAGGCTTCATAGCGCCCTTCGTAGTAGTTGTACAAAAATACTTTTTGCATCATATTTATAGGAAATTTTGTAAACTACAAATTTGCATATTTATTTTTTCAATAAAATACACTGAAAAAAAGTTATAGGTAAAAAACTGACAAAAGTGCCGATTTTTTGTGGTTTTTCCAGGATTTTGAAGGGGGCGGAGGGGGCGTGGTTGTGCAAATTTGGAAATTTCATCTACCAGCCATACCATATAACATATCAAAAATTTAAAACTACCCGACTTTTTGTAGGGTAAAATGTCTCTATTTACTGGACTATCTAGGGAATCACACAAAATATACCTACTTTGAAGCAAATTCGTTAGTCCGTTTAGGCCATAGAGGAATTAGTATTAGATGGAGAGTGTAATGTAGGCACACAAATTCATTTTTCCTACAAGCTAAAAAGTCGCATTAGGTACAAGAGTGTGTGTAAAAACACGCATATCCTCGCAACTAATGTGACTGGACACCTTTGTTTTGTTTTTGGTTTTCACAATATTATTATTCACAGACACGAAATTAAAATAAAATGCACGACTGGGTCGCACGTACTTGCTCTGTGGGTGCAATAGTACGATGAAAACAAACTTTTCGACCAATGAGAAGAACTCATTTTTGAAAAAATTGGTAAAACCTAAATAAATTTGACTGAAACTGGAAAAACCGATACACGGGAGCTAACGTTAAGAAACCTTTAATATTTAAAATTAAGACGTTATCTTTTGGGTGTTATAAATGATACAAATGTCCACTTATGGCCAAATTAATAATACTGTTAAAAGCAATTTCCGCTATTATCATGTGTAGCCAAGAACTAAAAATGCAGTTTTCTTTGAAGTATTCTATATATGTTACATACAAAGTTTCATAAAAATCGGGGAAGCCGTTTTTGAGTAAATTTGAAAAAACGAAAAAATTGGCCAAAATCTAGTGGCTCTTTGTATAGGAGCCACCATTTAAAAAAGAGAAACCGAAAAAAAATCAATGCCATCTGGTAGGAAGCTGTAAGGAACTATACCAAACAATGTTTGAGTGAATTCGATGCAACCGTTGACAACTTATGGCCATTTGAAAAAAAGCCGTTAAGAGCAGATCTCCGTTATTTGCATTTTTAGCCAAAAACTAAAAACGCAGTTCTCTTAAGAACACTAAAAGAATATAACACACAAAGTTTAATCAAAATCGTTAGAGCCATTTTTGAGCAAATTAGAAAAAACCAAAAAAAGTTGGCTAAAACTGAACGGCTCGTTGTATGGGAGCTACCATTTAGACAGGCTTCACTGAAAAATGTATAAAGCCATCATATAGAAGACTATAAAGAACTATGCCAAACGAAGTTTGAGTCAAATCAATCGAGCCGTTGCGAACTTATGGCCATTTGAAAAAAAGCCGTTTAAACCTGATTTTCGTTACGACCATTTGAGCCAAAAACAAAAAACGCAGTTTTGTTTGAAATGCTTAAAGTTAGCTAAATTTTAAGTTTAATCAAAATCGTTAGAGCCGTTTTCGAGAAAATCCAAATTGAAAAAAACCGTTACTTGAAAGGTACAAGTTTGAGCCGGGCTAAGACGAAATAAAAAAAATCTCGACAACCGTTTTTCTTGAAACTGCTATATACCAAGTTTGAAGAAAATCCGTCAAGCCGTTTAGGCTGTAGCATGACGTGAAAAAGCGCACATCCGCACATCCGCACATCCGCACAGACGCACAGACAGACCGACGGACGGTATGGCGAAAACCACTTTTTTGGGCTTCTCTATAATCGTAATGTCATGTTTGATTAAAACCTCGATTTTTTTTTTCTGCACGAAACCAATACTTGCCCTATAGAGCAAGTAAAATAAAATGCACGACTGGGTCGCACGTACTTGCTCTGTTGGTGCAATAGTCCGATGAAAACAAACTTTTCGATCAATAAGAACAATTCATTTTTGAAAAATTTGGTAAAAACCAAAAAAAATTGGCTAAAACTGGAAAACTCGATATACGGGAGCTAACGTTAAGAAACCTTTAATATTTAAAATTAAGACGTTATCTTTTGGGTGTTTTAAATGATACAAATGTCCACTTATGGCCAAATTAATAATAGGTACTGTTAAAAGCAATTTCCGCTATTATCATGTATAGCCAAAAACTAAAAATGCAGTTTTGTTTGAAGTATTCTATGTATGTTACATACAAAGTTTCATAAAAATCGGGGGAGCCTTTTTTGAGTAAATTAGAAAAACTGAAAAAATTGGCCAAAATCTAGTGGCTCTTTGTATAGGAGCCACCATTTAAAAAAGAGAAAATGAAAAAAAAATCAATGCCATCTGATAGGAAGCTGTAAGGAACTATACCAAACAAAGTTTGAGTGAATTCGATGCAACCGTTGACAACTTATGGCCATTTGAAAAAAAGCCGTTAAGAGCAGATCTCCGTTATTTGCATTTTTAGCCAAAATCTAAAAACGCAGTTCTCTTAAAAACACTAAAAGAATATAACACACAAAGTTTAATCAAAATCGTTAGAGCCATTTTCGAGAAAATTAGAAAAAACCAAAAAAAGTTGGCCAAAATCTAGTGGCTCTTTGTATAGGAGCCACCATTTAAAAAAGAGAAAATGAAAAAAAATCAATGCCATCTGATAGGAAGCTGTAAGGAACTATACCAAACAAAGTTTGAGTGAATTCGATGCAACCGTTGACAACTTATGGCCATTTGAAAAAAAGCCGTTAAGAGCAGATCTCCGTTATTTGCATTTTTAGCCAAAATCTAAAAACGCAGTTCTCTTAAAAACACTAAAAGAATATAACACACAAAGTTTAATCAAAATCGTTAGAGCCATTTTCGAGAAAATTAGAAAAAACCAAAAAAAGTTGGCTAAAACTCAACGGCTCGTTGTATGGAAGCCACCGTTTAGAAAGGCTTCATTGAAAAATTTACTAAAGCATCCTATAGAACACTATGAAAAACTATGTCAAACAAAGTTTGAGTTGATTCAATCAAGCCGTTGTGAACTTATGGCTATTTGAAAAAAAGCCGTTAAAACCTGATTTTCGTTACGACCATTTGAGCCAAAAACAAAAAACGCAGTTTTGTTATAAATGCTTAAAGTTAGCTAAATTTTAAATTTAATCAAAATCGTTAGAGCCGTTTTCGAGAAAATCCAAATTGAAAAAAACCGTTACTTGAAAGGTACCAGTTTGAGCCGGGCTAAAACAAAATAAAAAAAACCTCGACAACGGTTTTTCTTCAAACTGCTATATACCAAGTTTGAAGAAAATCCGTCATGCCGTTTAGGCTGTAGCATGACGTGAAAAAGCGCACATCCGCACATCCGCACAGACGCACAGACGCACAGACAGACCGACGGACGGTATGGCGAAAACCACTTTTTTGGGCTTCTCTATCATCGTAATGTCATGTTTGATTAAAACCTCGATTTTTTTTTTCTGCACGAAACCAATACTTGCCCTATAGAGCAAGTAAAAATAGCAAATGGGTTTTGGAGGGTAAAAAGTACGAAACATTTCTCGCTTTATAATTATTCCTCTATGGTTTAGGCTGTACCTAGCACAGTGTACAGACAGACATGTTGAAAATGAATGTCCAAGACTTCAAAATAAGATCAAAAATCCTTACCGAGTTCCACCCATTACAAGGATATAAAGGAAGAAATAAGGAAAATGTTAGAAAATGACATTATAGAACCATCTATTTCTCCGTGGAAGGTGGAACTCTCTAATACAAATTGTACTCAAAAAGAAAGACCCTGTTACCGGTCTACAAAAATTCCGTATGTTGATCGACTATCGTCACGTGATCGAGCAAATTGAAGATAATAAATTTCCATTACCCAATATAACAGACATCTATGATATGGAAGGAGGAGCAACTTACTTTTCATGAATAAATTTAAGCCAAGGATACTATCAAATGGAGTTGGATGCCGATAGCAGACCAATCACAGCGTTCTCAACAGAAGATGGTCACTACCAGTTAAAACGACTACCTATGGGTTTAAAGATCTCACCCAGTAAATTTTCAAGAATGATGTGCATAGCGATGTCAGGATTAACATATTCACGATGTTTTGTTTATCTTGATGATCTTATAGTTTTTGGTAAAAGTTTAATAGACCACAATAAAAATTTAATAAAAGTGTTTGAACGTCTAAGAGAAGTAAATCTGAAAATACACCCTGGAAAATGCTCTTTAATGCGAAAGGAAGTGTAATACGTGGGACACGTTATTTCTGATAATGGTATCCTACCCGATCCCATTAACTGCTGGAACACAATGGAGCCGGAGCCGGATCCGCAATCGCATCCGTATCGCATGTCAAAATATTGAATACACACGAATTCAATGTTGTGAACACAACGAGACGGATCCGCAAACGCAGCCGCAAACGGCGACGGATGAGTTGGCCAACTTTTAATAAATACGTGCGTATTTTTGACATTCCATACAAAAAAACAGAGCAACGTGCTAATAAAATCCTTTTAGAAATTAGGTCAGGGTACAAATGTATAAAATAGACTATACATGATGCGATGTATGTTTTATCATCTTTTATATGCATATATATGTATGTTTCTCAGTGGAAATTGTAAAAAAAACGTGGAGTACCTACGACTCCATTGTGGGCACTTCTAATTAGGTACGTATGGCATGCGATACGGTTGCGGCTGCGGTTCCGGCTGCGTTTTTCTATTGTGTTCCAGCAGTAAATCTTCCGCAATGAAAAATAACCCGACACCCACCAGCGTCGATGAAGTAGGAAGATTCGTTGCATTCGCCAACTATTATCGTAAATTTATCCCTAATTTCAATACCATTTCCATTCCGCTAAACAGATTGTTGAAAAAAGATGTTGAATTTTATTTTAATAAAGATTGCGAAAAATCTTTTAAGTTACTTAAGGTAGTTCCACACTATCCCACAGTGTAATACGACATGTCTAAAATGTGTGATGAAACAGGTGTTAATGAAGAGGCTGAATTATGGTACGATCACTGGAAACGTATGAAATCAAGCCTAGAAGATCTTCAAAAACTGGATATGTGTGATCTTTTGCAAGAAGCAGAAGATTTGTTCCCGGTAACAAAACTTGCTCTTTATATTGCCTTAGCGTTACGCTGCACCACAAGCTCGGTTGAAAGGACTTTCAGCTCGTAAAGAAGAGTGAAAACTAGGTGGGTTGGGTTCGATATCCCGCTTTTTTCAATCCCGTTTCTTAAAGTCCCGCTCTTAAAATCCCGCTTTCTATAATCCCGCTTTTTAGTATACCGCTTTTTTGAAATCCCGCTTTTTAAAATCCCATCTCTCATAATCCGTTTTTACAATAAAACAACTTCTTTTGATTGCCAAAGCGGGATAATAAGAAAATTAAAATAAATTAAGCAATGAGCGGTTTTTTAACTGCATTTTATTTTAACAATGAATATGACAATCTTCAATAAATTCCAAGAAAAAAGTATAAAGTAATGCTATATGATATTCTTCAAAAGGGGGAAAAAAAAACAAAAACTTTAAACCATTAACAAATTTTTTTATTTTATTAGTTTTAGTGTATATTATAAGCAATGCGACGCAAAAAACCTGTTTTACTCATATTTTTTCTATTTCCCATTTTTTTTACTGCGCGTGACTTTATAACATTAGTTTTTTTTTATATATAATTTTTCTTTTCCATTTTTCAATTTTTCTATTTCAGTTTGCACGAAAATTGCTTCCTTTCTCAAATCTACAATGAGTTTCTACAAGCCAGCACTTTTTCGTCCAACCAAAACTTTCAGTCTGCGATGCCACGCTTCAGCATATAACCAACATCTTTTTTTGATAAGACTTTTGTAAAAAAAAAAAAAAAAAAACGGGATTAGCGGAATTTGTCGGGATTTTAAAAAGCGGGACTATAATTGATCGGGATTTTGAACAAGCGGAATTTTAGAAGACGGGATTTTAAAAAAGCATTATTTTAGCAGACGGGATTTTAATACTTTTTTCGGGATTTTTGAAAAGCGGGATTTTTAAAAACGGGATTCCGATACGCTCCCAAACTAGGCTTCATTCAACCGTGGTTAAGACTCGTTTAAATGTTAATAGAATAATCTATAAAAATTTATATGAAAGATAGGTGATTGAATGTTTAAATTTGCAGGTTTATTTACGTTGAGTGTTTAGTTTAGTTTATTGAGGTATATTATGGATATGTACAGCAAGATATATCTTATAACGTACAATTCTTTGACTTTTAATGTATAGAAACAATAATGACAAAATAAGAGTAGAAAAAAAAAAATTAATTAAAACGTTTCGATTAAATAAATTAAATCCAAAGATGAAAAGTATCGATGATATGAAGGAGAAGCAGAAAAAGATAAAGAACAAAGATAAAAATAGTAAGAAAGCAGTAAGGAAAAGATAGATCAAGGAGAAGAAAAATGAATTTTTATGCGGCGAATGAACTCGTTAAGGTTACCGGTTCGCTTAATCTGCACCGGAAGTGCGTTCCACAAAATTACTACATGGACAAAAAACGTTCTTTTACTATTTAAAAAGTTGAAATGAGGAATTACTAGATTGTAGGATCTTTCATGAACACATTCACGTATCTTTACATATAAATAATGAGTGTCCACAGGAAAATGAAGAAGTAGTTGTAAAAGAAGTTTTGGAAAGATTCGCTCAAGACCCACGCCGCTTGGCATTAATTCAGATTATATAAACAATTATATAAACCTAAATTTATTTATTTTGAAAATATTTGCATATATTTTGTGACTTTCACAATGAATAAAATACCCAAACAAAAAGTCTTTATATGTACATTGAAATTAATTTTCGAATTCCCTTATAGCCTATTCACACCAAACCAAAAACGAGCATTTACTCGTTTTTCGCAAAACGACTACCCAAAACGACTCGTTTTCCCATACATTTCATACCCAACTCGTTTTGCAAAACGACTCGTTTTTGTTAAAACGACTTGAAAACGAGTTGCGATTTGAAGATGAACTAGACGAACAGATTTTTTTGTGATGTTATTGTGAATAGACTCAAAAAAAAAAAGAACAGCTGACGGCTGCTGTCAAAACAAATCCAAATATTTCGACGATTTGAAAACATTCTTGGCAGCGGTAAGTACCTAATATTTTTAAGAAATACTTGTACATATCATTGTTTTTTTTTATAATAATAAGGTACCAATGAATGGAAGGACCATTAATTTGGTTGTGAAGCACTTTTCTGTCGAGGGTTCAAGTACCTTTCAATCGATCTCTTTGAGAACCAGAGAAAGCATAACAGCATCAAATCAAGCCATCGAGTTGTGAGTGCTTCGTGTATGTTTATCATGGACAATTGCGAATGAAAATATTTTTATCCAGAGTATCTATTGTAGTGCGAATATCACACTCTGCGAGTGTGGGAGAATTAAAAGTTAGCGGCATAGCCGCATAAGGAAAATTATTGACAGATTAAATAAAGAAGTAACACGAAAAAGACGTGATTTTTTACTGAATGTTTTTTCGCATATCACTATTGCTATTCCTTAAAAAGGGTGTGGTGTTGATTGATTCCGAAGATGTCCCATTGAACGTCTCCCATGAAATGCTCCAACAGAATAAAGTTCCACTAATTGGCAGATTGTATTAACTGCATGAATATACCAGCTAGTGATAGCACCTCAAGAAATATAAAGGCTGGTATTTGTGACCCAGGGGGAGATAAAAACGCGAAGACGAAGCGAAGTTCAAAAATCATCTTATATGTAGAAACATTATTTTTCTTTTCGGTGTCATCATCCTAGACGGCATCTTCAAGTTAAGGCTCGTCGGTCTCCATTTCACTCTTCGTCACTTGACTTCCTAGTCGGGCTCTTTCTATACGAGCAACTTCATTGGGTAGAAAATGAACTGAGAGTGCTTGTTAACGATATCCTTGGTATTGCTCTCCTCCAAATATTACACCTGGTCCTCATTATATACAAAATACAAAACTATCTTTGTACCACGTACCAAAGGTTTAGATTTCGATTTAAATTAATTTGAATTTTTGTTTTTATTTTCAATTTCAAACAATTGAAATGTCAAACAAAAACGAGTAAATGTTCGGTGTGAACGCTCTACTCGTTTTGGTAAACGAATAGCCAAAAGGAGTGCGGTGTGAATAGGCTATTAATCTGTTTCAAACGAAGCGAAGGCAAAATTTGTATTATCACGTACATTTTTTTTTTGGTTCTTAAATGAGTTTGCCCCCCCCCCCCCCCCCCCCTGATCAAAATCCTGCGTACGCCCTTGGATAGGAAGGTACTTTTTATTTAGCCGTCCAAATCCAAATGAAAAAAGCTGGCATAACAATTCTTTTTTCATGATCACTCAAATATAGAAAAAAAAACAAATTTTAACAGATACGCTTATATGACTTTTTTACAGAAAAGAAGAAGAATATTATACATATGTATGTTATATCAGAGCCCTCTTGTGTGCCCCAACAAATTCCACAACTTAAAGATAAGCCCACTCTGGACTTTAAATTTAATCAGTAAATGTACATTCAGCACTTCTTGCCACCCAAGTTGCGCATCAACGCTTCTTCTCATTCAATACAGATTTCTCATGTCAGCAATTATGTATTATAAAAAGAGTTTCAAAATAATTTGTTTCTCAGTCAGTCGTAGATCAGTCTTAGCGTAACTTCACATTTCCCCCTACCCAAGGTAAGGAATCTGAAGTTCGGAGTGTTCGATTCAATAAACAATTTTTAAAATAAAACCGCTTGTCTTTTTATTTCTGTTCTCCGATGGAGAACAGAGTAATATATTTTTTTTCCGGTTTTTTAATCATTAAACAAAAATGGCGCAGTCGGTAGGATTCCAGTCAGATATATAAGTGAAAATTATAAGAGACATGGTAATCTAGTGATCGAACCGCAAAACAAAATATTCTACGCGATCATAAAATTTCTTTGTGTGTAATAAACCCCTAACAAATATCGGTGCATTCCACAATCAAATAAATAATATTGAAACGTGAAAAGTGTATAATTTTCAAACGAATATCGAGAGTTTTACTTAACTAATTCAATAACGAATCCAAAAAATTTCGAACAAATATCGGAAACCTTTTAAGGAGAAATTATTTAGTAGCCATCGCCAACGCAAATGGTTAATGCTACGAAGCCTCATAGAGAGGGAATAATTTCATGTGAAGAACGAGTTGAGGAGTGAAGAAAAATAAAATTAAAAGAAAATTTTTAAACGAAGAAGTAATGTAAAAAGTGAAAAAAAGAAAAAAAAATTAAAACAAAAGTACAGGAACGAAAAGTTAAAGTGAATAACAGCATATAACATAAAAAGAAAAAAAAATAATACAAAAAGAAAAGCCAAAACTAAATAATTTAAAAAAAAGGAAAATTGTTTGAGTACCTAAAAGACTAGAGAAAGAAAAAAAAAAATCTAGTGAACAATTTTGAAATTTATGTGTGGATATTAAACCCAACAAAAAAGTGGCATAATTATCAGAGTTCGAAAAAACATATGAAGAAAATAAAAGAAGTACTGAGGAAAAATCGAAAGTTCAACCCTTACAAAGAACAACATTCTATAGAAGAAAACTCAAGCTCCGAAGAGGAGGATAACACGATCATCATGGAAGCAGCACAAGTAGCAGATCTTCAGAATCGAAACGCAATCTTACAACAACAACTACTTACTCAACAGCAACATATTGAGCAACTAATGGCACAACAACCTGAAAATCCACCTGAAAGATTAGAACAAGGTAATGACAATAAAAAGGTTTTAGAATTAAATCCAATAAATTATATAGAGAAGTTACAATCTTCTGACGGACGTGTAGAAGACCTTCCTATATTTATACAAAATGTAGATGATATTATTCCAAAACTATTAACATATAATAATCAAAGTCAAAAAATGTGTATAAACTTCTGACATCAAAGAAATGCTTCTTCAAAATTTTGGGGGATTTAAAAACGCAACACAATTATATGAAGAATTGCGTAATGCACAATTTAGGGGGGATGTAATAAAATTTTATTATTACATTCAAAAATCATTATCATTATTAAATCAAAGGTGTGTTCAAGAGAATGACCTCATAGATATTCCAAGAAACACCCAAACAGCGTTAAAAATCTTTAAAGAAAAACTTCCCGTTCATATGAGAACAATTCTTTATGCAATTAAACCCACTTCAATGGAACAAGCTCTCCATTAACTCAGTAGCGCAGGCTTTCTTACTTCTCAATTAGGAAGTAGTGAACATTTAAAAGAAAAACCTAGAGAACATAAAAACAATGTTCAAAAAGAACGTTATAACTCAAATAATCCCTTCAGATATAATAACAATAACAGCAGAAATAATAATAACAATTGGCAACCAAAACCTTACGTGTCAAACAATCAAAATAATTATCAAAGACCAAATAATAATAATTATAATAACAATAATTTTAACAAAAATTATAACCCTAATAATTATAGACAGTATCCCCAAAGATATGAGCCCATGGATATCGATCCAACATCATCTCAAAATAAACGCGCACCTAAAGCTAATTATATAAATAAAGCAGAAAAAGTAGAAACAGATGCAAATTTTCGGCGTTTAGCCTCGGAACAACAAACAGATTGCCCTTTATTAAATTAACAAAAGGACAAATAAATCTTAGAATGCTAATCGATACGGTAGCAACTAATAGCCTTCTTAGAGAAGAGGACGCTCCAAAAGAATATATTCGTACTAGAGAAAATCCTTTAACTATATTAACTGCAGGAAACCCAATAATTATAAATAAAGAAATTACAATACCAAAAGAAAAATTTATTTTTTCAGTCGTGAAAGATTGTGAATTCCAAATTCACTCATTTAATTCCGAGTACAACGGAATAATAGGGAATAATATTTTGATTCCTAATAATGGCGTAATCCATTACAAAAATAAAATATTGGAGTTGAACGGTAATAGTATACCCTTTTTCTCAGCAAAAATGAAGAAGAGGAGTATGAAGGTACAATCAATTACTTCAATAATATCTCACCTTTTAACACAATAATTAACGATTCTTTCACGAATGAACCTAGGATTGAGCATTTGAACTCTGAAGAAAAAATACAAATAACAAAATTAATAAAAACTCACAGTAATTCTTTTTATCATAAGGGTGACGATTTAAGTTTCACCAATCATGTTAAGCATAACATACCGACGGAAAATACTTCAGCAATATACACACGCATTTATAGATACCTCGAGATACATAAAAAAGAAGTTAATAAACAGATAACTGAAATGCTTGAACAAGGAATTATACGACCAAGCACCTCTCCATATAACGCCCCTATTTGGGTTGTTCCAAAAAAGGAAGATCATACAGGCAATAAAGAATGGAGAATAGTAATAGATTACCGGAAACTAAACCAAGCTACGAAAGAAGACAAATTCCCAATACCAAACATAGAATCAATTTTAGATAAATTAGGAAACTGTAATTATTTTTCCACACTAGACCTTACAAAAGGCTTCTATCAAATAGAAGTGGAAGAAAAAGATGAGAAAAAACTGCTTTCTCTACACTCTCCGGTCACTATGAGTTCATTCGCATGCCTTTCGGATTAAAAAAAATGCCCCGGCAACCTTCCAGCGACTTATGAACGAAGTTCTTAAAGACCATATTGGTAAAATATGTTATGTCTATTTAGATGACATCATTATATTCTCTTCAAGCCTTCAAGAACACATGGATTCACTCCATCAAATTTTGACTACACTTAAGAAAGCAAATCTCAAAATATCATTAAATAAATCCGAGTTCTTACGAAAAGAAACAGATTTTTTAGGTCACATTGTAACCCCAAACGGAATAAAACCCGATCCAAAGAAAATAGAAACTATTAAGAAATTCCCCATACCAAAAACAATCAAAGAAATTCAATCCTTTCTCGGATTAACTGGTTATTATCGGAAATTTATCAGCGATTATGCAAAAATAATTAAACCACTTACATTATGTCTTAAGAAAGATTCCAAAATCGATATTAATAACGACGAATATAAAAATGCATTTTCGCAATTAAAGGAAGCAATGTCTGAACATCTTATTAACCGACATCCAGATTTTAATAAAACATTTACATTAACAACTGACGCATAAAATTTTGCCATTGGCGCAGTTTTAAGCCAAACACATGGTCCTCTTTCATTCGCCTCTAGAACCCTGAACAAACACGAGTGCAATTACAGCACAATAGAAAAAGAACTATTAGCAATAGTTTGGGCAACCAAACAATTTAAACATTACCTTTACGGCAGAAAATATATTATAAAAACAGATCATCGCCCTCTTGTATGGTTACAAAATATAAAAGAACCAAATAGTAAACTACAGAGGTGGAAAATAAAACTCGAAGAATATGACTTTGAAATACAGTATATACAAGGAAAAGAAAATAGAGTAGCTGATGCTCTTTCCCGTGTAAAAATAAATGTGCTAGAACAGGATGACCTAGCCACTCAACATAGTGCTGAATCAGACAGTTCATATCTAATTCCTATTAGTGAAAAAGCGGTTAATTTCTTTAACCGACAAATAATAATTGAAATCAATGAAAATGATCATCAAGAAATTATTTACCCACATGTTGGAAAAAGAAGAATTATATTCACACGAAAAGAATACAAAGACGACGATTTTATTAATATAATAAAGGAAGTAGATACCACAATGTTAAATTGCGTATACGTCAAAGATGACGAAATATTTAATAACTTCCAAAATTTATGGAAAAAGGAAAATAAAGTAAGTAATAAAATATTACAAAGAAGCATGATTATGATGAAAGACTTAAATGAATACGAAGCAAGAGAATTAATATTAAAAACCCATAAAAATCATAACCATACCGGTATAGAAAAACTATATTTAGAATTGAAACGAGAATATTATATACCATACCTTAAAACCTTAATTAACAAAATAATAAATAATTGTGCAACATGCATGGCAAAAGCAGAAAGAAATCCAATAAAGTTGCCATATGAAAAAACTGAAACTCCAAAAAACTCAAATGATCATTATCATATCGACATATGGTTTGTTAATAAAAACGAGAAATACCTTTCGTGTATAGACAAATTTTCAAAATTTGCTGCAGTAGAACCAATTAAGACGAAAACGTATGTAGACGTTATAAACGCTCTTACAAAAATATTTTCTTATATGAAAAAGCCAAGGAAAATAACACTTGATAATGAAAATGCATTCGTGTCCGAAACACTAAAAAACTTTTTAGAAAACAACGAAATAAGCATACACTATTGCACAGCAAATAGACACACTGGCAATTCCGATGTGGAAAGACTACACAGTAGTTTAAATGAACATATGAGGATCTTACAGCAACTTCAACAATCCAATGAAGAATGTTTACCTATAAAACATTCAACTAAAGCACTCGATTCATACAATAACGTAATTCATCTAACTACTAAAGAAAAACCAATTGATGTACATTTCAATAAAATAGATAATAAAATAATATATGAAAGAATTGAAAAAACCAAAATAAAAATTTTAAATAAAATTAATATAGGACGAAAAGATAAAGAAATCGATGAACATTTTATTAAAATAACTCAACCAGAAAAAATAAAAAATAAAATCACACCTAAACACAAAAAAGTAAAACTATTAAATAAACTTAATAAAAAATATACATTAGACATTGGTAATAAATATAAAAAGATTAAAAAATAGAATAGCTCATAAAGATCAATTTCCTGTACGAAAGAAAATTTCAAAAAACATTATTGATTCCAGATCCAATAAAGATAACGCATCAAACATGGCGACATATGATTCCACTTCACATCTTGATGATAACAATATTTAAAACCCTCAACCAAGTACAAGCTGAATTAGAAGTACTTTATTTAAACAAAGGAAATGGTTTTACTTTAATCCAATTAGAAGAATACCCATTAATTAAAAATTATGATACAATTCTACATATTATAAATTTAACAGAGTATGAAAAGAATATAGAAATTATGGGAATAAATGTTAAAAGATTACCCGAAGAAAATGATAGTATAATTAGGAAAATGTTAAAAATACGCAACGAATTTGAAGTCCTTTTACCCCATCCCAAACAAAATAGATATAAAAGAGGATTATTTAACATTTTAAGAACAGGAATGAAATTTTTATATGGTACCATGGACGACAACGATCGTCAAGATATCGAAGAACACTTGAAATTAATTGAAACAAACAGCCATAATGAAATTACAAATCTAAATAATCAAATAATAATTAACGATAAATTTAATAAACAAATAAAAATATTAACTGAAACCTTAAAAAATGAAACCAATAGTTTAATAAGGAGAATTAATACTTTCATAGACAGTTACGACTACGAAAAAGATATAGCTAAAATACAATATGAAATAAAGCTGAGAGAAAACCTCGATTACCTTCATGAAGATATAGAAAAAATAAAAGAAATAATAATGACTTCAAGATTAAGAGTACTGAGTAGGGATATTTTAACTACAGAAGAAATAACTAAATATGGCATTAGTATTAATAACCTGGAAGAATTAAACCTTATATTATATTATATTCATCATTAAAGTTCCCAAATTTACAGACGAATTATACAAAAAGATATATGTTCAACCTATTCCAAATAAAGAAAATAATTCACAATTAAAAATAAATAAAAATCTATATTTAGTCAAAGATCAAATTATATATGACACTACAAAATATATAAACAATTTAAGCAAAATAAATGATGATTGTATTGAAAACATACTCAAAGAGTCAATGCACTGTAAACTTGTACAAAATGTAAATGAAGAAGTTTTAGAAATTGGAAATAATAATCTTATGCAAGAAATGAATCAAAATTGCATTAACAAAAAGATTGTAATAAAAGGTATAGTTACCTCATTAAATTTGAAAATTGTAAAATAAAAATAAATAATAAAGTATATGAAAGAAAAAACTATAAACATGAACCCCTAATTCCTAATACAATTTTAAATATTAATTATACAAAAATAGAAGATTTGACGTTTCAGGAACTACATTTTGAAAATATAAATAATTTAAAAGAAATCAAAGAACTTAAATATAATCATAAAAAGTCAAGTTTCACAATATATTTTATCATTGTAACTATTTTTATCATTGTAATAATTTATGTTTACCTTACAATTAAAAATAAGAAAATTATAAATAATGTAAATCTTCCAACGGTCACTTTCATACCATTAGAAGACTCGAAGGGGGGAGGTGTTATATCAGAGCAACAACTTAAAGATAAGCCCACTCTGGACTTTAAATTTAATCAGTAAATGTACATTCAGCACTTCTTGCCACCCAAGTTGCGCATCAACGCTTCTTCTCATATTCAATACAGATTTCTCATGTCAGCAATTATGTATTATAAAAAGAGTTTCAAAATAATTTGTTTCTCAGTCAGTCGTAGATCAGTCTTAGCATAACTTCAGATTTCCCCCTACCCAAGGTAAGGAATCTGAAGTTCGGTGTGTTCGATTCAATAAACAATTCTTAAAATAAAACCGCTTGTCTTTTTATTTCTGTTCTCCGGTGGAGAACAGAGTAATATATTTTTTTCCGGTTTTTTAATCATTAAACAAAAATTGTATGTATGTAGGATGTAGGTACATGACATACCTAAATATCTACCTACCCTCGAATGTTTTATAAGAACAAAATAAATAAAGTGCACGACTGGGTCGCACGAACTTGCTCTAATGTGTTACAGTGGTCTTGGGGCTTGAGATTTTGGAAAAAAAAGCAATAAAAAAAATCATATGAAATTTTATTAATCATTTAAAAATCAACGTTAAATCGTTTTTTGGAAAAAATGAAGTAAGCCATTAGATTTCTTTTACTTTTTTGAATTTTAAGGAATTTTTTTTTCAAAATCGTTGGAGCCGTTTTTTCAAAAAACGGTTTTTTTTTTAAAACTTTTCGGAAACATTTTCCAAATTTATTTTGAGTCTGTCAAAATCTAGCGGTTTAAAGTTCTTATTAGAAAACAAAAATTTTAAAAATTTTGAAAAAACCGTTTTCGAAAAAACCAAAAGTCAAAAAAAAAATTTAACTTTTTTTTAAAAAACTGAAAAAATTTTTTTTTTGAAAATTAAAGAACTTATATTATTTCGTTTATAACAGAGCTTCTATATTAAAATTTTCATCGAAATCCGTGAAGTAGTTTACGAGAAAATATGATTTAAGAAAACCGGTCCTATGGGAGGTACCGTTATAAGACTTTTCCTGAAAAATTTGTTCCAGCCAAAACATAAAGTTTACTCAAAAAACACTATTCAGAAAGTTTTATTAAAATCGTAGGAGCCGTTTTCGAGAAATATCAATTTTTCACTGAAAATCGTATGGCAGGTACCGTTAGTTTTGGAGCTAGAATGCTAATTCCAAAAACCCCTCTGTAGGACGCCATAATAATACTGTGTACCAAGTTTGAAGCAAATCGGTCCAGCCGTTTAGGCTGTAGGTGCCGATACAGACAGACGGACAGACAGACAGACAGACAGACAGACAGACAGAATTGCCGGACCCACTTTTTTAGGCTTCTCTATCATCGTAATGTTATGTTTGATTGTCCAAAAAAATTTTTTTTTTTTTACGAATGCATAACTTGCCTTATAGTACCTATAATCGCAAGTAAAAAGTAAAAATAAACTTATCAACCCACACTATTCACTTCCAAAATTCGTTTTTCTTTTTTTTTTTTCATCCATTTTTAAAACTAGCCATCCCGTCGCGTCGCCCTGCTTGTGTGAAGCAATCCAGCAATCCAGTTGTGCAAAAAAACCTTTACTCGGCTGGCATGACAAAACGATCCTTTTTGTTTTCATTTCGCACTTAAGAAATGTAAAAAAATATAACTCTCTCTTTCCCACTCATGATAAGAACGTTTTTAAATGTTGCGAATCATTTCTGGGTTATTATGTTTTGGACCTATTGACAATTTGAGGGTTGAAATTCATTTTCACACAATTTTGCTCTTTTACTTGTCACATAGCTATACAAAATAAAATAATAGTTTCTATTTAAATTATTATTTTAAGCTATATGTATCGTTATCATAGTTTCTGTGAATAAATGAGAAAAATAACTTAATTCATAGGTAACTAGTACCTACCTTCTCGCCGATAAAAAATGTATTTTTCTTATTTTCCTTGTTGGTATCAACATTTAAATGTTATCACGCTTCTCCTTCTCTCCTTTATATTATATTCATCTATTAAAATCAACCCTCTTTTTTCTACTACATTTTGGAAGAATTTTAAACAATTTAACAAACAATTTGCTAAACAATTTAATTCTTGGATACCTATAATAGGACCTATAGTTAAAATCTGGTGGTTGAAATTTTCTGGCACATAAATTTGTTATACATACGAGTACGTACGACATCTTTACTATGTAGTTATATTGTCTATGGTACAATACTTAGTAGACCAAAGTGAAAGGCTACGTTGCATGGGAGGAAATGAGAGTTAGAAAGTTATATAGAAGATGTCATGATTTTTTTTTCATTCGTTCTTCTTCCTATATTTATTTGTTTAAAAGTGTCATTTCGCATTTCCGTTTCGTCGAGTTTCAAATCACCACGATATTAACGAAGTTCCACTTCAAAAAAATCATTTGTGTTTGATTATCATATATATTTATAATATAAATAAAAATAAAGTAAAATATAAACAAAATTGTTTAAAATTGTTTGCGTTTGGGATTTGTATTTTTAATTTTGAAAGAATTTACTGCAAGGTATAAAGAGCACATTTAACATGACTTCACGAAAATAATAGAAGTCCCTGATGACTTTCAATGAATAGTAAGTACTTCCAAGTAACTTCAGTGAATGCGGTGCAGTCCCTAAGAATTGCAGTCAGTGAACTTCAAATTCTTGATTGGTGCAAAATGGCTGGCCTATCCAAAGACTTCAAAATGAGTATGGTGACTTTTATTTTTAAGTTTGAAGTCCAAAGTGAAATCTTTTGACTTACATTCTTAAAAGACTGCATTCATTTCCGCCGCCCGCCGCGCCGGCGGACATAAGCTGTTACAAAAGCGACAGCTGTCTGTGCGTACACTGAATTTGGACTTCACGGATTCTTATAGGCCCAAGGAAGTACACTATGTAGAGAAATACCTGAAAATGTCCAAGAAAATATAAAATAGACTTCCGCCCGTGCCCATCCATTAGTCAAAGGTGGATTAATTAATTTCCACGATTTTGTAACTGATGGATTCGTATTGAACTATCCTTTTATATAACCCTCACTATGCATGCACAAATTCTCGTAATGATTGTTGAGTAGTTAAGGCTTGTTTGTAACATTACATAGTTGGAATTGAACCCTTAACTTCCTGTGTAACACAATACAATTTAAAATCAAAATGAAATTGTTAGTATAATTTATGACGTCCTACAGAGGGTTTTTGGAGTAAGAATTCCAAACTCTCTTTTATGGTGCTAAACAAAATCCCAAAAGTCCCCACAAAAAACAGGTTTTCGCGATTATCTCGCTAACAATCACAGTATTTGACAAATAGTTGCAATCTATTACAAAATTGCCAACAAAAAACACGTTAACACTTTTTTCGTAAAACTAATATTTTTCTAGAAAATTTGATTCAAAGAGCTGTCAGGTGTATGTTACTTATGAAAAGTATTATAATGTTTTGTTTTTGTTTTCTTAAGCTAAAAATTTGATAACAAATATTTTTTCAATAACTGTGACCGTTAACGATGATCGTTGAACAGTTTTTTGTGACCTTTGACCCCGAGTAACATTTTGAGCAGCAGATGGATCAATGGGGAATTTTGGACTTTCTTTAGAACCATAAAAGGAAGATTCATGCACAAATCCAGCTTTCCCCTAATTTTTACGAATTTCAGTCTTTTTTGTCTTTTTTTCGGAACTTTATATTAGTGGGCGTGGCGAAGGAGAAGCCCTTTCATGCAATATCGCTCATTTTAAGAGACAATATTGCATTTTTGAAGGGTTGTACGTCTAAAGGGTCTAAGTGCCAAGAAATCAAAAGTCAATATTTTTAGGAAAATAGGCTAGGCCTAATAATATCCAAATGGATCCAAGTGCCTGTTTCTTTTAAAGTTTTGTCCACACACAAATAAAGTTGTGGTACTGTCTAAGTGCCAATGAGCTTTGCATTATGTTTTTTACTGGTAGGGTCTAAAAGCCACGAACTTTTTATTATGTTTTTTTTTCGTTTATCTCTTAAATAATAAAATTGGCACTTAGACCCATTAGACTTACAAACCTTCAATTGTTCTAATTTGTTTCCCAAACATTATTTCAATCATTTTGTGGTAGAGAAGTCGATTTCTTAAAGGAAAACTTTCTTATGGAGGAAATGATATGGAAACACCGAGTTCCTATGAAACATGTTGGAAGTGCTTATAGGCAATTCAAAAAAAAATTAAATTAAATTTCTTTTTCCCATTTCGATTTCCACTCCTGGACGATGTTTCCTTTTTTATAAAAAATGCAATACTTCTTGGAGAATATTAAAATCAGGTCAACTAAGGCCCAAATGTTAAGTGTCTTTTAACATTCACAATATTGTGGATTGTATCTCAAAAAACTCTATCCGCTTTTCATACAAATATTAAACCATGTTTATAAATACTGGATAGGTATTTTTTTTTTTTGAAATACATACTTTTGCTTCCATTGTAATCTTTAATTTGGCAAGCAAGGTGACGTCGTTGGGCTTTGAAATTCACTTAAGTTTTTTGCAAATGATGTTATATATACGAAGTTTTACTATATTGGAAATGCAGCCTTTCCTGTTCAATTTTATTCAGATGTTACATCTTGACGAACGAGTAATTTATAAAATGCAGCTTTAGCAATATTTATATTCCAGTAGGTATACCAATGGCTCGGGGTTTTCTAAATTTTGAAGCATTCATTAATCAAGTATTACTAATTTAACTATTCTAACTGTGATTTAAATTAAATGAATTTACCGACAAAAAATATTCAGTTTAATATTAAAAGAGATTAGTGTCAAGATATTTGCAATATTGAAAAGTGGTGGTCAAAAAGCCCCATATTTGTCAAATCTAATTCAGGTGGTTATGCTCTTCCAACCCACAGGTAATAAGGACTTTCAAAAATGTTTTGTATTAATTCACTTTGTTTTCTATGTTATGAGTTTTCAGTCCCAACCGAATAAGTCAAAAAAAAAAAAAAAAAAAAAATACCGTTTCAGTAAAAATTCATTCCCTTCAATTAATAAACAATTTACTTCGACCAACAATGTACAACCAGGAAGTTAAATTGAAACGAAAGCAATTTAAAAATTTCATTACTTCCGCCATAAGAAATTCTGCCAGAGGCGAGCTGTTAAAATATTCTCATCAAATTCTACTCTAATTGTTTCGCTTGAATCCTATTTTACTATCGCTGGTGACAAGCGGCACAAAATCGAAACAACGAAGGGTTAAATGCTTCCAAAACTTTTCTACTTAAAAAAAAGTTGAAATATTAATTCACTCCAAGAACTGTCCCATTCCATCAGAGCACAACCAACAACCAAGACTGCGCATAAAAATAAAATCAAAATAAACATATAATTTTTGGGACCAAAGCATGTCCTCCAGGGTATTTGTGGCATTGAGTTTACCTTATATTATCTTTAACGTTTATTCAGAAATACCCATAATAAATCATTAACTTAAGGGGCATGACTTTTCGTTTATTTTCTTCTTCTATATAGAACACAAAAGTTTGTCGAGTTCTGAGCAAGAAGCAGCACATTGCTACCTCTATGAATTTTCAAAATTAATGTTCATTTTCCTTATACTTTAGCGCTAGACAAAAAAAAAATTAAAAAGTTAAAAGACTTGTAAACTTTCACAAGACACCATCATGAGGAAGAAAAGGAAAAGAATATTGCAGAGGGTTAAATCCAAAGGCTTTTTAAATAATTAACACCCTGTGCGGTGAATCGCACGTTGACACTGAACCCTAGTTAGTATAGCCTTGTGGTTGAGAATATGCTATGGGTGTGTATTACTTTCGCCAGTGTAAATGACATTGCTTAAGCGGTTCGGGACTAATTGTTTATGTAAATTATAATAAATCGTTGCCCTTGTTGCGAAGAAAACCAAATCAAACAAAAATGAAATTTGTAAATTAAAAATGTATTTAACAAACTTTATGTTTGCCCCAAGCATGAATCAGAATGGTTTAATCCAATAAGTTAGAAATAAAGAACACATTTATTTTCGTAATTAAGGACATATTTTAAGGAGTCCATGGAAAAACTCACAAGCAATATCAAATATTTATAATAATTGTATAACCGAAACTATAATTGTTATTGAGAAAAATGTTATTATTTACTGTATAATAGTGTACAACGATAAGAACTTTCTGAAAATTGCAAATAAGAAATAAAATATTTATTATTCAAGCCGAATCCAGGGTTATATTTCAACAACTAACTGTTCGAGTAGGTAAGTAAACACCTCTAAAATCATGCTGCAGATGCCTGGGAAAGACGCCATTTCAAACAAACAAATCTTTCGATTATATATAAAATATTCTATCCAGTTGTAAAATGTATATCGATGGTTAGATGACAGTACCTCGTAAGAAGAAAAAATCAATTTTCTTAAATTAGGCTCATATGCATTTTTTGTTTAAATGAGTTTATTCGAAGAAAAATAAGAAAACTTCAAAAAACTGTAGGTAGGTACCTAGAAAAAAAATTGCCAAATAATATAACAGTTTACGTCGTTTGTCTCATAGAATTTTAGATATTATTTGAGACATACGAGGTACTGCATCGTAATAATGAATTCTTCTTTTATCGATACTGTAAAACAACCCAAAAGTTCTTACGGAGTTACTGTTATCTAACCATCGCAAATTTGTACGAAATGTCCGATCAAAGCTTTTAAACATAAAATGTAAAAATATTACTTTTCCATTTCCAAAAGACTTAATCGCCCTCATTTTACATAAATCGCAACTCTACTCAAAATATAGTGTTATAAATGAATTATCTATTTTGTAAAACCTTCATGCCTCTTGATTCTGTAAATCTTCTTAAGCTATTGGACAATTCGGTAGAAACTTAAAAAAAATCTCTGCAACCTATCTCAGGATACATATCATTACCTAGAAACATTATTATTTCTTCCAAAACGTCTATATTGTATTAAGTCATATACAATGATTTTATGATATAAACATAGATAATGCAATCGACTACTCTTGTATTAATTATAGGGAACAAAGGCTGGTGATTTGGTATAGTAAAATATAGTAAACTAACATTTTACCAAGATTTTGACCTTGAGGCCTTGTGGAAAAAGAGAAGCAAATGCAAATTTTCCAGTTTTCCCTCAACACGCCAAGAAAAAAGCCATCTTCTTTAAAAATGCGTTTTAAAATGAAACCAATAAAACGCATGTATATTATTCTTAAGACGGACTTAAAAAGGGCTACTACAAGGGATTGAAGGACACACACATTAACATTAAAATTTGGTCCTATTTCCTCCTTTCAGATTTTTTTTAAATGTATGAAGCTATTTTCTCTGTCTGATATTTATATCCTTGTTATTTGGGTTTGTTTGGCTTTTATCCGCCCAATTTTGTTTGACAAAGCGAATGACTAAGATGTTTACATTGGTATTCCCTTTTCCTATAGCAAACAAACACAGCTCTTAACACACTCCTTCGTCCTTCGGTATGTATCCCTCAGTTTTCTCGAGAATGGATTGGCGATAATAAATTTCCTTTGTTACCATGTTATTTCTTCTCCTTCAGTGATGATCCTTTTTTTCCTTTACTGATTGTCTTGATGGTCTGATTCAAGCTCGATAACGATGGATGGAAGATTGTGGAGTTTGTAGTGATGTTCAGTGTGGGGGTGGTAAACAAGAGGAGGAATGCAAAAAAAAAAAAACAGAAGCATCAATCTTTCATCGTTTTCAATATTACTTAACAAATATTTAATATTGTGTATCTGCACTTTTTCCATCCAATTCTTTGTAATATACAACCCTCTATCTTCTAAATACTTTTATTTATTCTGCGAGCGGAGCGAAGTGAACAAGAATAAGTGTATTTCGATAAAGTATGCTTCTCATCTCCAGTGGGGTGGACGTGGACGACGGAATGTAAAGTTCACTTTTGTAAATTTGAGTGGAAGCGTTTTCAAAAGGGGGAGGCTTGATGGTCTTCTTGTTCTTGACAAATTATGAATAACATGGATCATTGGGTTTGGCTGTGTATACTGTTATACAAACTCTTAGCATTTTACTTTCTTAAAATAAAACTAATGGATAATCATGGCGGAGCGGATATGTTTTTAGAAATAGAATACAATATGCAGATGGAATAGAATAAAGAAATAGGTATACAAATTTGCAGGTTGATAGATTTGTAAAAACAATAGCAAAAAGCGCTAAACTATTTTAAACTGTCGCAGAGAAAAAAGAAAATCATTTAGATATTTACGAGTATTAATATTACATTCAATATCATACTCATTCTTTAAAAATGATACAATATAACATTTTATCAATTATACGTTTCAAGACAGATATATAAAAATGGGTCTAGGCTAATTCATTGTGTACAATTAACTGTGCACAATTCACTGTGGGGACAATTCACTGTGCACAATTCACTGTCTTTACAATTCACTGTGGCGGACAATTCACTGACCCCGATGTATTGATCTGAACTGTCTTCAATGTATTGATCCAGATAGTACTTGATTTACATACCTTGATACCGCAACCGTTGAACTGAAGTCAAAAGAATACTAAGTCCTGAAAGAACTCATTCAACACTACATCTTCCAATGCGTATCCCGATAAGTGGCACCAGCTGCCTTGGGTTATAGACTTCATTCATCGTATCAGAATTATTCATTTTAAGTCAATTTATTGCTATAGAATAAGGTGATCAGAAATTGTATGTAAATCCTTAGTTTTCATAAATTGTGCTTGCAGATTTAAGGATTCTTTGGTATCTTTTTCAGCTTGAGATCCTGTTCCGGAAACCGAAATGAAGAATCTGAATCAAGTTATTGCTTGAAAACATAGTTTCTTAGATATCTCTGTATTACAACGGCCTGGGTGACTAGCGACATCCGATACTATGAACGATATATCAATCAAATTAAATTAATCCAGTATAAATACAAAATATTTTTTGAACAAGAACATGTAGGATTTACCTTTTTCACTTCAACACAAAAAAGACCCTAAACATTTTATTTTTAAACGTAAAATATATACCTAAAGATTACATAATTTGCAATAACATAAACTAAACAGGCCCAGTATTGTTTTTTTTTTTTGGCAAAAATAATTAATCGATCAACATTACTCTTCACCGGACATATACAAAAGTCACAACTTGAGCGAGAAATAAAGAAGTCGTTCTATTTAATTCATAATTCAGAAAAAACCGCACAAAGCGAATAGAGGCCCGAACTTCCCCTGCTTCACAACTCTAACAACGAAAAAAGGGTGTTTTTTTAGACGTGTGGTTTTCAATCTGGATATACTTTTTTACGAAGTTGGTTTTTTTGACAGCTGTCACTTGATTTATGCTCAGTTTTGCTTGCCATTTCATTATGAATAGACTTGCTCGGTTGCTCCTGAACAACGTTTGCATATCGTGCAAATTTATTAACAAAATAATGGTTCGGTTCGCGCGACGCGTCCATTTTTTAGTTTAAAGATGAAGCTCATCTTTGGTTGAATGGATACGTCAATAAACAAAACGTATTTGGAGTGATGATATTCCTTAAGTGTATGTTGAGACACCGTTATATCAAAAAGTCACTGTTTGGTGTGCTCTATGGGCAGAGGGAATTATTGGTCCATATTTTTTTCGAAAATGAAGCTGGCCATAACGTTACAGTCAATGGGGAACGCTATAGAGCCATGATTAATGACTTTTTCGTGCCTGGATTGGAGTATGTTAATGTGAACGACCTTTGATTTCAAAAAGATGGCGCTACATGTCATACAGCCAACGAAAAAAATCTATTTATTGAATCTTTTGGTGAACGCATTATCTCTCGTCTCCGTCGTGGGCCTGTTGGTTGTGTGGCCTCCAAGATCGTGATATTTAACATAGCTGGACTATTTTTTGTGGGGCTATGTGAAGTCGCTTGTCCACGCAGATATAAGCCCGATATGATTAACGCCTTGGAAGAGAATATTCGTCACGTTATTCCTGACATACGGCCCCAATAGCTTCAAAAATTGGTCGAAAATTGGGCCTCTCGGCTGGAATTTATTCGAGCCCGCCGCGGAGGCCACTTGTCCAAAATCATTTTTAAAACGTAATGACAAACCCTCATCTATATAAATTCTTGGCCATAACATTAAATTATATCTATGCGTTTTATTTCTTCTTGAAAACAACACGTCTAAAAAAACACCCTTTAGTTCATGAAAACTAAAACATCCTCTTTTGCAAGTGTTTGCTGGAAGGGCTTTATATATGGTTAATGGTGGATAACTGCTGGTTGGTGAATTTTGTATCGTATTGTGCTCTGACAAAAGTGTGTTTTGCTGCTGCCCCCATTATGTAAGCATCTCCAAACGGAGTGCTCCCATTTTTGCTCATCTATCTGATAAACGCTGCTGCTGAAATTACACCGATTTTTCTTTTTTCTTCAGGGATAGCAAACAAAAAATGGTCAGTCATTTGGATTTTTTTAGAGCGCTTTGTGAATATTTTGTAATTAAATTGCAAGTATACACGAGTGATACAGTAATCTAGTTCTTCGCTGCTTCTGTCAGAAACTCTGCTTCGTTTATTTTTTCTGTTACTACCATATTGTTTTGTATTTGTTATAATATGTCTTATTTATGAGTTTTCGGAACGCTGTTTGGATTACATATAGTAAGAATCAGATTGGTTGGTTAAGAGTTGAGACAAAAACTCAAGATTGTCAGCCCGAAGGAAAAATGTTGTTTGAGAAAACTTTCCGCAAACAATATCCCAACCAGGGTTGCGAGTTTTTGAATTAAATAAAACACTAAGTCATAAGACTTTAAGTGCCTTATGAATTAAAAAAAAATTAATTCACAGGCAGATAGTGACTTGAATTAAAAAACATTAAGTCATAATACTGCAGGTGACTTATTAATTTAAAAAAAAAAAAAAAACTCACAAGCTGATAGTGACTTATATGAATTAAGAAAACATTAAGTCATAAGACTGCAGGTGATTTATGAATTAAAATAAATTAACTCACAATCTGGTAGTGACTTATGAATTTTAATTTGAAAAAAAATAAATAAAATACACGACTGGTTCGCACGAACTTCCTCTAATGTGTGGCTGTGGTTTATGGGACTTGAGGTTTTGATAAAACTAAATTTTTCAAAATTCTTAAATAAATACTTAAACTAATTTGAGCTGAGAAAACTTCGCCATTTTATTTCTTGGATGAATTTGAATTTATAAGAATAAATTTATAAAAATCTGTCGAGTGGTTTTTGAGAAAACATTTTTTTTGAAAAACTTTTTAAAGACACTTTTCTGCATGAATTCACTGAAAAAAATTGATTTAAATAAGTGAGATGCTAACTTCCCGCCAGCATATCATTTCTCGAAAGATCATATACGTATAAATATTTTTTTCGGTTGTAAAAAACCCTGTCTAGGAGTTCCTCATACCTAAAAAAATAGTTTTGTGAAATTCAGGCAGAAAAAAATAAAAGCAAAAAATTAAATTTCCATAAAAAAAAATTACATGAATGCCCAAAAAGCTAAGTAACCAAAATTGTGATGGTAAATTTTTTTTTTTATTTCAACGGCTTGTCTCAATATGTTTCCAATAAAACACTGAAATTTTTCACTCCTAACACTATTCTAACGGAAGTAATGAATTTTTTCTAATTTCTTTTCACGCTCTAAAAACTATAAAAAAAATCATATTTTTTGTTAGTAAAGCCTTAGAAACGGGAACTTCACGGATTATTTTGTAAAAACATTATATCTATATGTTAAAATCGATAATTGAGCTGGAACTCCTAGAAAAAGCCAGCATCCAAAGGTCAATTACCAAAAAGTCGTGAAAGAGCACTTTTAAACTTTTAACGGGATTTTTAGACGCACCCGATCTTCTATCATGTGTAGGTTTTAATTATCGCGGAGGGGCTCATCATCTTCGTAATTTAGAGCTATTACATTGTCCCCAACACCGTACTAATTATGGCATGAATGAACCTCTTACCCGCATGTGCAAATTTTTCAACTCAAATAAAAGTATTGTTGATTTTAATATTAGTAAATCCTCTCTAAAAAAAACATTTAAAACCAGTGCACCACGCTCATAGTTTATGTTTTGTATGTTCTCAATGTTTTTATATCTATTTTGTATAAATGTATTTGTTTATTTATTTTTTATTTTTTGTGCTGGTGTTATGCTATTTGTATATTTTGCTTACTAACAACTAACACCTGCACTAAATGATGTAGCCAGTGAGCACATAATATGTGTTGGCTAATCTCTGATTGTAAGTCAATGCTTGATATAAGCTTCTTACTCTCGAGAACTGATAGTGTAAAAAAAAAAAATAAAAACTTCCGTTAGAATAGTGCTAGAAGTAAAAGAACTCAAAAATGAATTTAAAATAACAACTGGAACTCTTGATAATTTTCTCGGCATGAAGATTAAAATTGAAAATGATGGTTCAATTCAATTATTTAGTCAAGAAAACCATACAGAAAGAATTTTGAAACGCTTCAATATGGATGAATCTAATTTAGTGACAACTCCAGTAAGTCGGGAGGAAGAAAATTCAAAATTTGAAGAAATCAAAGAACAAGTCCCGTACCGAGAAGCTGTTGGAAGCTTGATGTATTTGGAATTTGGCAACAGCAACAAGACCAAACATTGCCTTCGCAGTAAATTCTGCAGCAAGAAAAATTTAAAATCCCACCAAAGATGACTGGAATAGCGTTAAGCGTATTTTTCGTTATATCCGTGGTACCAGCAAATCAGTCTTAAGATATCAAGCGAATAACAAACAACTGGAAATATTTAGTGATGGAGTTGATCTAAGAAAAAGACGGTCAACAAGCGGAGTTATTTCAATATTTGCAGGAGGACCTATATCATGGACGAGTCAACTTCCAAGAACTGTAACTTTATCAACAACTGAAGCTGAGATTATGGCTGCAGGTGAATGTGCTAAGGAAGCAATGTGGCTCAAACGTCTTTTGCAAGAACCTATAGGACAGAAAGGACCAGCACCTACGCTTTATATAGACAGCGCAAGTGCAGTTAAAATAACAAAGAATCCCGAATTTCATAAACGGTCGAAGCATATTGAAGTTCGCCATTTTTACGTCCGAGAGCGTTTTCTTGAAGGTGACATAAGATTGGAACACATTCCAGGAACAGATCAACTTGCAGATGTGCTCACAAAACCTCTTGAACGTGTTCGATTTCAGATGCTATGGAAGAAGATCGGTATTGACCAAGTTTAATATTTCTTTTGTTGTTTTTTTTTTTTTTTTTTATATAACGGCACACGCGCTCAAGTGGTTTGTTATAGCCCGCGAGCGATAGGAAGTTAGGGAGGAAGGGAAAGGAGGTGTCGATGAACATTGATCTTGAATGTTTGGTGTTTATGGAGGAAGTGTTGAAACAGGATAAAACACCGAACAAATCAAACACTTTATTGATATTATAAAAACAAGTAATTTGTTGTTATCAAGCAATTGATAAAGAAAATATTTTATTCAATATCAAATGAAAAACTCAACCGATAGGAACGTTTGTTTTCAATAAATAGTTATTAATTTTGTCTTTTCTGAACCATTGTTTTTTATTTAGCAACTTAAATTGAAGAGCCTTCAACACAATCAACAAATTACAAGGCCAATCTTTGCAGTCTGTTGCCTGCATGTTTTACGCACCGGACAACTAAACAAACAACGTTGTTTATCATAAGCGTTGCATTTGTATCAGTGACCGTAAGTTTGTGAAATCCATTTTCAATGTAAATTATCAATCAATCAATTTAATTTTAAGAGTTTAAGTCATGTTTAAAAGCTTTATAAAGTCAACTTTGAAAATATACATAAGTGTGTATTCGAAAATTCATAGTTATATTTAAATGTAAATTGACTAATAGACATCAATCATTCAATTTTCAACAATTTCAGTTCGCCCACTTACTTTTATGTAAGTTTACATTTGCATTTTAATGACATATTTAACCAAAACATCCTTGAGTTTCATCAAATATTACCTTTGACAATAAGCGAACATTTAAATTTTCCCAAAACGTGCTTAAGTGTCTAAACTTAACCACTAACTTAAGTCATACACGCACACTATAGGTATACTCGTAGATAATATACACATACGATAAACATCCTTCATCCTATTTTACCATTCAAAATTCCTTGCAGCACTTCAAGTTTCCTTGAAGTTTTCTTAAAAGTTCATTGTTTATTCAGTTGTCTCTTAAGCGTATCTACATTTTCTTCCTCCTATAATTTTTTTGGGATTGAGTACCTCTTGCAGCACATTTTCAACTCGTATTCGATTCACATAAAAAAAATGACATCAATCGCATTGGTTTGATGACTTATATTAGTGTGTTTTTATTTTTTGAAAACCTTTTTAATGCTCCAATCAATTGGAAATGGCTTATAACCATAAAAAATAAGAATAAAGCCAACAGTAACACGCGAGACGGACTTCGTTTCCTTTGTTAGTGTAGTTGGGATTGATATTTCACCGAAGCTACTAAAAATTTAAATGACTCCAACTCTGTTTATTATCTGAGAGTACTAAAAAAAGCTTCTTTTATTCTTACAATTCTTTGGGTAATGTGTTAACCAGAATGGTTAAAGGATATTTGAAATGTTTTTCAAGCACTGTTTTTAGTGCTTTTGATCAGAAAAAGCCAAATGTAAAAAGCTTGCACAATGATCTGTACTGAATTGGTTATAATTCCAGCTTTTCAAAGTGAAAACACGGGACTATACGAAAAAGAAAAACATCCGTATAAAATAACAATTTTGTTTACACATCATGTGTACCTTTCAGAGTAAATAATAATAATATAACTTAGATCTGAACGTAGGAAATTAAATACAATTCGTGCACTTCGTGATTTTTTTGGTGAGTATAATCGACCAAATGTTTTCACAGCAGGGAGAATTGTGAGTCAATTTCAGCAATCCAGGTCTGTAGGAGATGTGAAAACACCTGTGCATGCTCGTATTGTTTATTCTGTGAAAAACATCGCTACTGTTTGCGATAGGCCGTAATTCTTTGAAAATGATGTCGGCCAAGCGATTACCGTGAATGGTGTTCGCTATCGCGAGATGATATCGAACTTTTTGTGGCCAGAAATTGAGGATATACAGTAGTCAGCATAAGTATTTTGTGACTTTTTTAGTATCGTTAAATAACGGTACGAAAATGATGCTCAAAACAAAGCTTCTAGTTTTAGCCTTATGCATGTCGAATTTTATATTGTTCTCTCTTTCTGCTGATAAGAATGCATGCAAACAACGAATTTTTCCGTGGCATAAGTATTTTGACGGAATCTTTGTCTAAATGTTTTTACAGTTTTGAGCACGTGAAAACGAAACAAATTTAGTGTTTAACTTCAATTGGTATTTAACGTAGATACAAAAATTGAAATTGATCAAAAGTCAATGGCAGCAAAGTTTAACGCTGGAAATGCAGTAAAAGACATTGAAAATGAGTTCAATGTGTCGCGTCAAACCGTGCACTATCAAATTAATAAGTTGGAAAAGCATAATGACATAAGACATAAGCCTCAATCTGATGTAGATCAATGGAACTTGAATCCAATAAGTGAGCGCACAGTCCGGCGACGCGTCGTCGGACTGTCGCGACGTTTAAGGAAAGAGAATTTAAGACATTTAAGGCTAATGACGTGCGTACGTGTCAAAGACAAACAAGGTTAATACTGGTCTTTGCAAAAGAACATCGAAACAAGCCAAAGGAGTTCTGGAGAAGCGTCCTATGGACAGTTAGACGCTCCCTTGAGTATAACTCATCAAAAACAAATTTTGTGTAAGATTGTCAAAGGAAGTAAGGCAAAAAAATGTCCCGTTTGTATAAACGTGAGCCATGGTTGAGGCTATCGCTATGTCATGTTATGTTTACGTATAATGGGCTGGGTGACTTGGTTCCTATCACCGGTTCGATGAACCAAAGTCAATGTATAAGTACCCAAGTTGATAATGCCTTTAATTCCGGAGATAGGCTTATTGGGGAATCATTTATCCAACAACAAGATACTCGTTATGTCCCATGCCACAAAGTCCGGATGATAACTAACTTTTTAGAGGATGTTTGGTGTTACCACTTTGGATTAGCCACCTTAAAGTCCAGAGTCAAACATTAAAGAGAACCAGCGCCGAATCTAGGCGGGGGCAAAGGGGGGCACTTGCCCCGGGCGCCTGGCCTTGGGGCGCCAAATGGAAGATGAAGAAATATAAGAGCAAAAAAAAAAGGTATTCAACATTTGAACAGGGCGCCAAGGTAATGCAATGTTTATTATTTATTTCTTGTTCCAAATATGAAAGAAATATGTAATGAAGCACTTTCGTCGCACTTTAAACAAATTCGTCGCCCCTCATGGGGCGCAAAATTCTTAGATGAAAAGAGAAACGAGAGTAAAAAAATAAATAAAGGTCTTCAACTTTTGAAAATGATAAACAAATTCGTTGCCCTTCAGCAGGGCGCAAAATTAAAAGATGAGCAAAAAAAAGTAAGAATTACCTATTTAAAACTAGTTGTTTTCGAAAACTTGTGTTTAGCAAAAATGTGTGGTAAAACTTGTGTTTTCGTTGAGGTTTTGGGGGTTTTCAACAAAAACCGTGTTTTCAGCTCGGTGTGAAAACTCTATAAGAGTAAGAGAGAGTCACAAATGTAGGAAAAATCCCTTTTTGCGGTGGTACTGCAAACGGCTCTGCAATAGTTGGGTAGACTACCAACAGTTTACTGGCACTAAAATGCAGCTCCAATGTAGTGTAGTGTGACTTTATTCATATAATTTCATACAAAGAATACGCGCATTTCAATTATTGTAGTGCAGTTCCACGTAGTGCGGTTTTGCATATAAACAAAGATCTGTTCGTCGTAACTGGTTGCGCACAATTGTGAAGCTGCAGCTGTAGCACGTAGCATGTCAAAGTTAAATGTACGTTAATCGTATTGCACGGCTACAATGTAGAGTAGCAGCTGCAGCACAGAGAAGTTGAAGTCGACTGAATTTGAACTTGACGAACGTGCTGTTTCATTGCAGCAACAACAAACGAAATGGCGGACACGATTTTTGTTTGATTTCAGTGCTACACTGTATTCGTGAATGCTGCTTAGTGAGCTACTTTTTTTTGACATTTACTACGACGCTAAGTGCTACTGCTGCAGCTTCACCATTTTGCGCAGCCGGTTAAACATAGTTCAAGAGATGACAACAAACCAGATATGACCTTCCCATTTAGCATGTGTGTCCGTAGCGTAGAGCGCAAAACAAAACAAAAATGCAAGGGCGATGTGTGTTCGTGACGTAGACGAAACAAAAATGAGAACGTGAAGGCGCTAGGTTTGAATTCGATACAACCGTTAACAACTTATGGCCATTTGAAAAAAAGACGTTACGACCAGATCTCCGTTATTAGCATTTCTTGCCAAAAACAAAAAACGCAGTTCTCTAAAGAACACTAAAAGAATATAACGCACAAAGTTTAATCAAAATCGTTAGAGCCGTTTTTGAGCAAATTAGAAAAAACCAAAAAAAGTTGGCCAAAAATGAATTGCTCGTTGTATGGGAGCTACCATTTATTTATTTATTTATTTATTTATTTATTTATTTATTTAATTATTTATTTATTTATTTATTTATTTATTTGATCTACAAGCATTAGGGCTTAACAGATTACATAGCGGTAGTGAATAAATAGTATGCCTAAATTAACTTAAAATTAAACAATAATTAATTAGTGTCTTAAGAATAAATAGTATAATACATTCTTGAATTTTTCTCTAATAGACCTTGAAAGTGGTTCATTTCTGCCGTAATTCGTTCTATGATAGGACTCAAAAAGAAGCGATCTTTCCCTTAACGGCCTCATCGGGGCATATATATATATTAAAGATAATAATTCAGGACATCTTATGTGGTAACAAAGGACATCCCGTACAAAAACAACATCATGAGTTGTTCTTCTGGCTTTCAGAGACTGTAATCCCAAAAAGCTTTGTCTTGCTTGGGAACATGGATAGAAATTCCAGCGCATTTTATAAAACACATATCTAGTGAAGCGATTCTGAACTCTCTGAATTCTATCTGAAAAGAATTGTTGCGAAGGGTTCCAGATAACATCCTCATGTTCGAGATTCGGTCTTACCAGAGAAGTAAATAATGAAACAAGTGTATATGGATCAGAAAAATCCATAGAATTCCTTTTAATAAATCCTAACATTGAATTAGCTTTAGCAACAATAGTATTCAAGTGAAGTGAGAATGAAAATTTTGAGTCAAGAGAACCCCCAAATCTTTCACATTTGTTGTTCTCTGAAGAGGCATACGCATAGAGTCATACGCAAACTCATAAGTGAGAAGCTTTCTAGAAAGCGAGATTATGAAGCATTTTTTTATATTTAGACTTAAGCAGTTTGACTTACGCCAGTGAGATAAATTCTCCAGATCCATTTGAAGATTTATACAATCATCAGCGCATGTGATCTTTAAAAATAGTTTGAGATCATCAGCATATATGAGGCAATGGCTAAAGTTAATAACGTTGACTATATCATCAATGAATATGATAAATAGTAACGGGCCGAGGTGACTACCCTGAGGAACACCTGATGTAACGGGTGGTTTTTTAAGAGCTTGAGAACTTTAAAAAAAAAAACGCATACAATTTGCAAAATCTCATCGGTTCTTTATTTGAAACGTTAGATTGGTCCATGACATTTACTTTTTGAAGATAATTTCATTTAAATGTTGACCGCGGCTGCGTCTTAGGTGGTCCATTCGGAAAGTCCAATTTTGGGCAACTTTTTCGAGCATTTCGGCCGGAATAGCCCGAATTTCTTCGGAAATGTTGTCTTCCAAAGCTGGAATAGTTGCTGGCTTATTTCTGTAGACTTTTGAATTGAGGTAGCCCCACAAAAAGTAGTCTAAAGGCGTCAAATCGCATGATCTTGGTGGCCAACTTACCGGTCCATTTCTTGAGATGAATTGTTCTCCGAAGTTTTCCCTCAAAATGCCCATAGAATCGCGAGCTGTGTGGCATGTAGCGCCATCTTGTTGAAACCACATGTCAACCAAGCTCAGTTCTTCCATTGTTGGCAACAAAAAGTTTGTTAGCATCGAACGATAGCGATCGCCATTCACCGTAACGTTGCGTCCAACAGCATCTTTGAAAAAATACGGTCCAATGATTCCACCAGCGTACAAACCACACCAAACAGTGCATTTTTCGGGATGCATGGGCAGTTCTTGAACGGCTTCTGGTTGCTCTTCACTCCAAATGCGGCAATTTTGCTTATTTACGTACCCATTCAACCAAAAATGAGCCTCATCGCTGAACACAATTTGAACAATTTGAACATTTCGAACCGAACACTGATTTTGGTAATAAAATTCAATGATTTGCAAGCGTTGCTCGTTAGTAAGTCTATTCATGATGAAATGTCAAAGCATACTGAGCATCTTTCTCTTTGACACCATGTCTGAAATCCCGCGTGATCTGTCAAATACTAATGCATGAAAATCCTAACCTCAAAAAAATCACCCGTTACAACTAATTGATCTTGAAGTATAATTCTCAATTTTTACTTTTTGGACCCTGCCAATCAAAAATGAAGAAATCCATTTAAGTAAACTAGAATGGATTCCAAAGGCATCAAGTTTAAGAGGCCTTTCCCTATATTTGATGAAAATTCTTAAAAATGACTATATGGTTTGCAGTTTTGTGAAGTCGTTTGAGCTTGTTTTAAAAAAATTTAAACGGCAAATGTAAGTACTATTTATTATCTTTAAAACTATGGAATTTTTTTTTTTGATATTTGGAATATAACCCAAAATAATTAAATAAATGTATTGATGTATTTTCAAATTTTAGCTGAAACTGCTTATCGGTTCGCAACTTTTTACAACAACCACTTGTTGGATTTGATCAAATTTAATTTTATTTTAAAGTTAATAAAAGGATCTTTAAATTGTTGGAAAAATTATTTCAAAATACTGAAAGATTTAAGAATTACATTGATTTGAAAAACTGTAAAAATACTCAGTTTTAATTTGGATTTTCAGACATTTATTATTTGAATTTCTCTCCTGAAATGACGCATAAAAACAAATTGTTATTTCCAAATTAAAATTCAATCACTAGAATAAATCAATTTACATATATTTTATATAAAACAATACATTTTAAACAACTCAGCAGAAAACAATATTTCACAATTTTAGTTCAGACACAAATCAGTGGATTGTATTCTTTCTCAAAGTGGCCACTAGAGTGAGGAAAATAAAAAAAATCAATAGGATAGATTCAATTTGGCAGCAGACAGTACGGTAGGTATATGAAATCCATGCAATGGGGTAGATATATTAAATGTATGTAAATGGCTACTTACATGTGTTTGTGTGGTACGTGTTTTGTGACTATTTTGTTTGGTTATTTTTATGAACTGGTTCTAGGAATTGTGTGTGTTTATTTTATTTGATTGTGTTATTTTATGATTTCGGTGGTAATGTGGTTTTTCTTATTCGAAATAAGATTTCAATATTTGCGAAAAAAGTGTAAAATGAAATTACTTTCCCTAAATTTGGTTTGTTAGGATAAGTGGTAGTTTGGTACATATATTATGGGTGGAAGCATTTCATACGTAGGTAAAAATTAATAAAGCTGTAAGGCCCTGTTTTGTAAAAAAAAAAAATACAATACATAATTCCAAACAGTACCTATAGTTTATAAAAAATATAAAATACAAAATCCGTGGCCTGTGTGCGTTTCGCTCAAACATGAACGGTGGGCTCATCAGTTAGATACTCTTCTAAGACGCACTTTTGTTCGATAAAATCGACACTATATATAATTTTTAGTGCAAAACTACACTGCAAATTATATATTTTTAGAGAGCAACAACTTTTGTTGTTATTTTTTCTTTTAACTTTTTTTCAATTGAATATTTGTTCTTTGAATTTTTAATCAGTACCTACCTATAGTGTTTCAAAATAAAAGGATTTCAAATTTAGGCAGAGCTTCGGCGCGGCGTAAGATACTTTATTTTATACAATGAACAATTGTGAACAATTTACAAGGGGTTTTATAATTCTGTTTTGTTACTTCAGCAAAAATAAAGACATTGAACTTTATTTATGGGAAAAATAATGAAAGGTGATGTGAATAAAATAATCTGAAAATTATTATTTGAAGGATGGAAAATGTAATATGAGTTATGAGTTTTATGAATAAATCCTGAGTTTAACATTTTGCATGCATTTTGCATTTTTATATACAGGGTGATTCACGAGCGTTGTGCCAAAAAGCTAGAGCGTGTAGGATGGGTTGAGATAAGAAAAAATTCGTGTGGGAGGGGGGTCTATTCCCCTCCGTTTAGCCGGGAGGGGCAATTTTCTAAAAACATGACCTTAATTTGAAAAAAAATTATTTAAAAATAACGGTAACTCTTACAAACCCATGCTATACCTTTTTGTAAAGCCAAAAATTTACTTATTTATTGTAATTTTAAACAAAGTTCTTCTATTGAACCGTTTTCAAAATATTAATTTTCAAACTCAAAATTTTGAAAAAAAATTAAAAAAAATAATTTTAAAACTAATTTTTTCAAAATTTTACGTAATTAAGTATTATTTTTATTCTCAAAATTCAATGCTCCCATTAACTCTTAATCCAACACTGAAAACCGTACGATTCTATGATTTTTTTTGCCAAGCTATTGAAAAATAACCAAACCTACTTCTTCACAAAAACACGAAAAAAAATTGTCTAAAGATCACTTGTGCCATCCCGTAAGGCTAGATTTTCTTGTTTTTGTGAAGAAGTAGGTTCGGTTATTTTTGCCTACAATAAAATGGTGATGATTCCTACATGAAATTTGGCCCCAATGAAAAATGGCCAAAACAAAAAATGAAAAATGGCCCCAAAAATGGGGCCTTTTTTCATAATGAAAAGTGGCCCCAATTTTAAATGGAAAAATTACCCCAAAGTTTATGAAAGAAAGCCCCAAAATTTGAAAAAAAAATCGAAGTGAAAATGAAAAATGGCCTCAAAAATATATACACAAAGGAACAACAACAATTGTTTTTTATTTCGACGGTTTAGGGTGATTTTTCATACATTGGGGCGTTTTTTCATTTTAAACTTTGGGGTGATTTTTCATTATGAAAAATCACCCGATTGCTTTGTTTTTTTCTCCATCAAAATGAAAAAAAATTGGAAATATCTAAAAAAAAATCGCGCGATTTTTTTAATTAAAAATCGTTCAAGAAACTCGTTTCATTTTCTAAATAAATAAAAAAGGCCCCGAATTTGTTGTTGCTGTTTGCATACAAATTATTGGGGCCATTTTTCATTTTCAATTTAAGAGTTTCTTATTCAACAGATTTGTTTGGGGCTTTTTTTCATTTCGTTTGGGGCTATATTTCCAATTTTAAATTGGGGCCATTTTTCATTATTTTAAGTTTGAAAATATTGGGGCCATTTTTCATTATAAAATTTGGCCCCAAAATTTTAAATGAAAAAAGGCCCCAATAATAATAAATGAAAAAATACGCCAATCCCACAAAATTTCATCGATTTTTGTTGTTTTTGTTTCCCATACAATTTTTCATTGGGGCCAAATTTCATGTAGCCATGATTCCTATTCTACCCTTTTTTATTCATAACACCTGTAAATTGACGACCTATAGGAATTTTTTTTTGCTATTGTATTCGACGGCGCCGCTTCGACGGGTCCTACCTGTTTTTTAACTTAAATACAAAATATGTGTTAACTAAAGATAAATACATTACAAGAAAAGAAATTATATATCTTTATAGGTAGCACACATTATTATTAATCCAGTACTTTGTTATTTTGTTGTATATACTTGTAAGTTCTTGGATATATAAAAACAATAAAACGAAGGTTAATCCTCTTATTCTTTAAAATTGTCACAAAAACTTAAAGAAAAGTTTTTCTTAAAAAAAAACTCGTATTCGTCATTTTTGATTTTCGCAAAAAGTACAAAAACAGCTGGTTTCCTGTTTTAGACTTTAAAATAATAAGAGCATTGAATTTTGGAAACAAAAAAATAGATAAGTATGTAGGTACTTAATTACGTTACATTTTAAAAAAAATTTAGATTTTTTTTTGTTTATAATGAGTTCACTTTTCACTGAAACAACTTTATTTAAAAATAAAATAAAATATTTCACGGGTTGGTCCCCGTGAAATAGCTATAACTCCAGCCTATGAACTTGGTGGTAGCACACACAAGTTGTTGTTGTTTCATTCTAAATTTTCAATTGTAAATTCGGCAAGCAGCTGCCTTAAACTGTGCGTATAAAATTTCATACAAAAACCTCCTTAAAATTGTAAAAAATTAAATCTTGACCAGTGTCAACTCTTTCGCCTCATCTCCCTCCTCATACGAATCCAATCGAAATCGTTGGCTTATGAAAAAGAGCGGAGATAATAGAAAGAACCTGAAGAAAACAACAACAATTACTTGTGTGTGCTTAGAAAAATGCTAATCGGTTCAGTATAGTTCGATAGAATGAAAAAACCTGTAATTGGCTTACAACTTTCATGTGGGTGCGGTGGCGTAGTGCGTAGTGCACTAGCTCCTCACACGCTAGGTCGCTTGTTCAAGTCCAGCTCGGGCAAAAGTTCTTCAAAAATTAAATTGAACATAAAGCGGTCAAGCACCACTAAAAGGAGTCTGATGATCGGGTTGGTCCCCGTGAAATAGCTATAACTCCAGCCTATGAACTTGGTGGTAGCACACACAAGTTGTTGTTGTTTCATTCTAAATTTTCAAAGAAGAAATGTTTTGCTTTACAAAAAGGTATATAACATGGCATTGTTACTGTAACCATTGTTTTTTAACTAAATAATTTTTAGTAAAACGCTGTCACATTTCAATAATTTTGGTTTTCACCCAAACCAATTTCAGATGTCTAATACGAAAAGTACAAAATTCTTTTATTCTGAAATTTTTCCATCTTCACATTATAAATCTCTTTAGGCACCCAACAACATCAACTACACTTAACCCATATCGAATACCAAACGCAACAACAATAAACGAGATACATTATTTGTATATACACAAATCCAAACAAAGGATAGATACACGGAAAGACGACAAGAGGCCTTTTCATGAATGTGGGAACTATTTGTAGAACCCATTCATAATCCAAGGCTCAACCCATTGTGGATTCCAAATAAGGAATCCACAAAACTCAAAAAAATCACCCTTTTCTTGAAGTGTAGCTGTAGGTATTAGTGTATCGAAGAACTTGTTTTTTGTCGTCTTTCCGTGTATCTATCCTTTGTTTGGATTTGTGTATATACAAATAATGTATCTCGTTTATTGTTGTTGCGTTTGGTATTCGATATGGGTTAAGTGTAGTTGTTGTTGTTGGGTGCAGCCTGCCGCGTGCAGGTACCTAAAGAGATTTATAATGTGAAGATGGAAAAATTTCAGAATAAAAGAATTTTGTACTTTTCGTATTAGACATCTGAAATTGGTTTGGGTGAAAACCAAAATTATTGAAATGTGACAGCGTTTTACTAAAAATTATTTAGTTAAAAAACAATGGTTACAGTAACAATGCCATGTTATATACCTTTTTGTAAAGCAAAACATTTCTTCTTTTATTTTATTTTTAAATAAAGTTGTTTCAGTGAAAAGTGAACTCATTATAAACAAAAAAAAATCTAAATTTTTTTTAAAATGTAACGTAATTAAGTACCTACTTATCTATTTTTTTGTTTCCAAAATTCAATGCTCTTATTATTTTAAAGTCTAAAACAGGAAACCAGCTGTTTTTGTACTTTTTGCGAAAATCAAAAATGACGAATACGAGTTTTTTTTTTTAAGAAAAACTTTTCTTTAAGTTTTTGTGACAATTTTAAAGAATAAGAGGATTAACCTTCGTTTTATTGTTTTTATATATCCAAGAACTTACAAGTATATACAGTCGAACTTCGATAACTCGAACCATCAATTTCCAAAAAAATAATTCGAGTTATCAAGAATTCGAGTTATCAAGTAAAACACACACACTTATCGAAGCTGACGCCAAATAATATCTTCGAGTTATCGAGACATTCGAGTTATCGAAGTTCGACTTATCGAGGTTCGACTGTACAACAAAATAACAAAGTACTGGATTAATAATAATGTGTGCTACCTAAAGATATATATAATTTCTTTTCTTGTAATGTATTTATCTTTAGGTAACACATATTTTGTATTTAAGTTAAAAAACAGGTAGGAAACGTCGAAGCGGCGCCGTCGAATACAATAGCAGAAAAAAATTCATATAGGTCGTCAATTTACAGGTGTTATGAATAAAAAAGGGTAGAATAGGAATCATAGCTACATGAAATTTGGCCCCAATGAAAAATGGCCCCAAAAAGTTGTATGGGAAACAAAAACAACCAAAATCGATGAAATTTTGTGGGATTGGCGTATTTTTTCATTTATTATTATTGGGGCCTTTTTTCATTTAAAATTTTGGGGCCAAATTTCATAGTGGAAAATGACCCCAATATTTTCAAACTTAAAATAATGAAAAATGGCCCCAATTTAAAATTGGAAATATAGCCCCAAACGAAATGAAAAAAAGCCCCGAACAAATCTGTTGAATAAGAAACTTTTAATTTGAAAATGAAAAATGGCCCCAATAATTTGTATGCAAACAGCAACAACAAATTTGGGGCCTTTTTTATTTATTTAGAAAATGAAACAAATTTCTTGAACGATTTTTAATTAAAAAAATCGCTCGATTTTTTTAATTAATAATCGTTCAAGAAATTCGTTTCATTTTCTAAATAAATAATCGTACAAGAATTTTTAAATTACTAATCGTACGAGAAAATCTCGCTACTTTTGAAATCAATCGCACGATGTTTTTGTACGATTATTTATTTAGAAAATGCGTGTGGATTTTTCTATAAATAATGGTACAGGTGGCAAATACTAATCGAATTGTTTTTTTTTTTTTTTCATTATTTTTTAGATATTTCCATTTTTTTTCATTTTGATGGAGAAAAAAACAAAGCGATCGGGTGATTTTTCATAATGAAAAATCACCCGAAAGTTTAAAATGAAAAAACGCCCCAATGTATGAAAAATCACCCTAAACCGTCGAAATAAAAAACAATTGTTGTTGTTGCTTTGTGTATATATTTTTGGGGCCATTTTTCATTTTCACTTCGATTTTTTTTCAAATTTTGGGGCTTTCTTTCATAAACTTTGAGGTAATTTTTCCATTTAAAATTGGGGCCACTTTTCATTATGAAAAAAGGCCCCATTTTTGGGGCCATTTTTCATTTTTTGTTTTGGGCCATTTTTCATTGGGGCCAAATTTCATGTAGCCAGGAATCATTACCATTTTATTGTAGTCAAAAATAACCGAACCTACTTCTTCACAAAAACAAGAAAATCTAGCCTTACGGGATGGCACAAGTGATCTTTAGACAATTTTTTTCGTGTTTTTGTGAAGAAGTAGGTTTGGTTATTTTTCAATAGCTTGGCAAAAAAAATCATAGAACCGTACGGTTTTCAGTCTTGGATTAAGAGTTAATGGGAGCATTGAATTTTGAGAATAAAAATAATACTTAATTACGTAAAATTTTGAAAAAATTAGTTTTAAAATTATTTTTTTTAATTTTTTTTCAAAATTTTGAGTTTGAAAATTAATATTTTGAAAACGGTTCAATAGAAGAACTTTGTTTAAAATTACAATAAATAAGTAAATTTTTGGCTTTACAAAAAAATAAAGCATGGGTTTGTAAGAGTTACCGTTACTTTTAAATAATTTTTTTTTTCAAATTAAGGTCATGTTTTTAGAAAATTGCCCCTCCCGGCTAAACGGAGGGGAATAGACCCCCCTCCCACACGAATTTTTTCTTATCTCAACCCATCCTACACGCTCTAGCTTTTTGGCACAACGCTCGTGAATCACTCTGTATATAAAAATGCAAAATGCATGCAAAATGTTAAACTCAGGATTTATTCATAAAACTCATAACTCATATTACATTTTCCATCTATCAAATAATAATTTTCAGATTATTTTATTCACATCACCTTTCATTATTTTTCCCATAAATATTCAAGTTCAATGTCTTTATTTTTGCTGAAGTAACAAAACAGAATTATAAAACCCTTGTAAATTGTTCACAATTGTTCATTGTATAAAATAAAGTATCTTACGCCGAAGCTCTGCCTAAATTTGAAATCCTTTTATTTTGAAAAACTATAGGAACTGATTAAAAATTCAAAGAACAAAAATATTCAATTGAAAAAAAGTTAAAAGAAAAAATAACAACAAAAGTTGTTGCTCCCTAAAAATATATAATTTGCAGTGTAGTTTTGCACTAAAAATTATATATAGTGTCGATTTTATCGAACAAAAGTGCGTCTTAGAAGAGTATCTAACTGATGAGCCCACCGTTCATGTTTGAGCGAAACGCACACAGGCCACGGATTTTGTATTTTATATTTTTTATAAACTATAGGTACTGTTTGGAATTATGTATTGTACCTATTTTTTTTTGCAAAACAGGGCCTTACAGCTTTATTAATTTTTACCTACGTATGAAATGCTTCCACCCATAATATACCAAACTAATACTTATCCTAACAAACCAAATGTAGGGAAAGTAATTTCATTTTACACATTTTTCGCAAATCTTGAAATCTTATTTCGAATAAGAAAAACCACATTACCACCGAAATCATAAAATAACACAATCAAATAAAATAAACACACACAATTCCTAGAACCAGTTCATAAAAATAACCAAACAAAATAGTCACAAAACACGTACCACACAAACACATGTAAGTAGCCATTTACTTACTTACTTAAGGTGGCGCAGACAGTCCATTGTGGACCACGGCCTCAACCAACATTCCTCGCCAGCTAGGCCGGTCCCTAGCCAGTGGCCTCCAGTTGCGCACACCAAGTTGGTTGAGGTCGTTTACCACTTGATCGCGCCACCTTAGATGGGGTCTTCCAGAACTGCGTCGGCCCTCCGGGTTGGAATTGAAGACTCGTCGGGCAGGAGCGTTTTCGTCCATACGCTCCACATGACCCAGCCATCTAAGCCGCTGAATTTTCAGCTTCTTAACCAAGTCAATGTCGCTGTATAGCCCGTACAGTTCGTCATTGAATCTTCTCCTCCATACTCCATTGATACATACAGGCCCGAATATCACCCGAAGAATCTTTCTCTCAAAGCACCCCAGCCTGTATTCATCCGATTGTGTCAGTGTCCACGCTTCTGCCCCATACAGCAGGACTGGGATGATAAGGGTCTTGTATAGTGTCTCCTTGGTGCTTTGAGAGAGGGCTTTACTACTAAGATGCCTTCTTAGCCCGAAGAAACAGCGATTGGCAAGAGTGATTCTTCGACTGATCTCTTCACTGATGTTGTTCTGAGAGGTTATAGTGGAACCCAAATAGACAAAGTCCTTGACAACCTCAAAGTTATATCTGTCCATTGTGACGTTTTGTCCGAGCCTACGGTGATGATCTACTTCACCCGAGGACAGCATATACTTTGTTTTATCTTCATTTACAGCCAGACCCATTCGAGCCGCTTCCACTTCAATACTTGCGAATGCTCCACTGACAGCGCGCTTCGTTCTTCCAATAATGTCAATATCATCAGCATAGCCAAGTAATTGAACGGATCTAAAAAAAATCGTACCGCTGGTGTTGACATGCGAGTTGCGTACGATTGCCTCAAGAATGATGTTGAAGAGGTTACATGACAGCGCGTCACCCTGTCGTAAGCCTTTCTCGACATTAAATGAGTCGGTGGTGTTCTTACCAACCTTGACGGAGCAGCGCGAGTTCTCCATAGTCATCCTGCACAATCGAACAAGTTTTGCAGGGATGCCAAGAAGCGACATGGCTCTGTATAGCTCGTTCCTGTTTACGCTGTCATAGGCGACTTTAAAATCGATAAAGAGGTGGTGAGTATCGATCTGGAATTCTTGGGTCTTTTCCAAAATCTGCCGAAGTGTGAAAATTTGGTCGACGGTTGACTTACCGGGTCTGAAACCACACTGATAGGGGCCAATCAGTTCACGTGCGAAAGGGTTCAGACGTTCACACAGAATGGCCGACAAGATTTTATAGGCGACATTTAGGAGACTTATACCTCTGTAGTTGGCGCAGCTTAGAGTATCTCCTTTCTTGTGGATAGGGCACACAATGCTGAGGTTCCATTCGTCAGGCATACTTTCATCCGACCAGATTGTACAGATGAGTTGGTGTATGCTCCTCACCAAGTCATCTCCCGCTGCTTTGAAGAGTTCAGCCGTAAGGCCATCAGCTCCAGCAGCCTTGTTGGACTTTAGTTTAGATATTGCTATCCGAACTTCTTCTTGGTCGGGAGGACGGAAATTTTGTTCATCATCATCCAAATCGAATGGATCATTCTGCCTGACAGCGATTAGTTGGTTGTCTTCGCCGTTTAACAGTCTGCAGAAGTGTTCTTTCCAAATTCTCAGCACCGACTGTGTATCTACAACGACATTCCCACCCTCGTCTCTACATGCTTCCGCTCGGGCTTTGTAACCCTTGGACGAATGCTTTACCCTTTGGTAGAACTTTCGAACATTGCTTCTGCCGTAGCACCCCTCAATAGATTCAACCATTCGTTTTTCCAGTTCTCTTTTTTTTTTCTTCTGAAAAGCCGATGTTCCTCTTTCCTCTTTTGCTGGTACACCGCACGGAAAGCGCTCTTGGCAGCTCTAGTTCTGGCATTCAGAACTGCATGATAGGCTTCGTCTTTGGCCAAGTGTGCGAGCCTGCACTCATCATCAAACCAGGTGTTTCGTTGTGGTCGCCTAATGAAACCCAAAACGTCCGTGGCAGCGGTTTTGATGGCCATTTTGCAATGTTGCCACTGGGCCTCTGGGTTTGGCGCAGGCGCCGGGCTTGTCAAGAGATAAGAGGAGACATGATTGGCAAAGGTTGTGGCGGTCTCTTGCGATTGTAACTTCGCAACATCAAACTTTCTCACAGTGGATGTTCGATTCTGCGGTCTGGTGGAGATCCGCATTCGCACTTTAGCTACAACAAGGTAGTGGTCCGAGTCTATGTTGGCCCCTCGGAAAGTGCGGACATCCATGACATTGGAGGCATGTCTGCTATCAATCGCAATGTGATCAATTTGGTTGACGGTATTTTGATCAGGAGACCGCCAGGTCCCCTTGTGTATATTGAGGTGTGGGAAGTATGTGCTTGCTAAGATGACACTTCGCCCGCAGCAAAGTCGATTAGCCTGTGTCCGTTACTTGAAGTGTTGTCGTGCAGGCTATGCTTTCCGACTGTCGAGCCAAAGTTACCCTCCTTTCCGATTTTGGCGTTGAAGTCACCAAGAATAAACTTAGTGTCGTACTTCGGGCATTCATCATACGTCTTCTCGAGAAGATCGTAGAATTCTTCTTTGGTCGTGTCATCTTTTTCCTCCGTGGGGGCGTGGACGCAGATCAGCGAGATGTTGCTGAATTTGGATTTAATGCGGATTGTGACAATGCGTTCGCTTATGCCACGAAACCCCAAGACTTCTTGCCTAAGCCTTCCTCTGATCACAAATCCGCATCCAAATAGCCGCTGGTTTCTTGTCCTGTAGCACTTGCCGTAGTAGATGTCACAGTTTTTCATCCTCCTTGTGCCTTCACCATCCCATCGCACTTCTTGGATGGCTGTGATGTCGGCTTTGACACCATCTAGGGCTTCCACTAATTGTTCGGCTGCACGTGGTCTGTTAAGGGTCCGGACATTCCACGTGCAGAACCGAAATTCGTTGTCCTTGTTTCGTTTGCTAGGGTCGTCATCAGTAGGGTCATCCATATCCGAGGCAGTTGGTTGTTTCGGAACTATGAATTTTTTTACGTGGTAGGGAAGTTACCCCGACGCACAACCCCCAACCTGGGGGACCAGGCCCTATGCTGCTCTCCTTGGACAAAAGGAGCTGGAGAAAATCCAGAGTCAGTAACCCACTACGGGGATGTGAGAGCTACCGTTGGTCCTATATGGGCTCATCCGCCACCTTCTCTATTTCACTACCCTGACTAATAGTAGTGAAAGGACCCAAAGACCTGAGCTCCGAATATGTCGAAGTAGCTCAATGGGGTGCCTACCATATTGTCTGTAAGCGTCGCCGTTGGTTCACTTAATTGGAAGCTCATCCGCCGCTCGCTTGCTTTCTGAGGGGTTCGTACAGAATAAACTGCTACCCAACAAGAGAAACAGAGGAGTTTTATGGCAGGGCAATTATAGTGTTGCTATTTTTCTGTGATCAACACTCGCGCTTATAAGTTCAGCAAGTCAAGTCCGGGTGGACAAGACCAGTACCCGATGGCTACCACTTGGAGGTAAAATAAGCACAATTGATGCGTATGAGACAGTTGCAACGCTGGGCATCGCCATGTTGATACCAATCAGGGCCTACCCTATTCATACAGCACCCAGCCATCAACATTTACATACATTTAATATATCTACCACATTGCATGGATTTCGTATACCTACCGTGCTACCGTACTGTCTGCTGCCAAATTGAATCTATCCTATTGATTTTTTTTTATTTTCCTCACTCTAGTGGCCACTTTGAGAAAGAATACAATCCACTGATTTGTGTCTGAACTAAAATTGTGAAATATTGTTTTCTGCTGAGTTGTTTAAAATGTATTGTTTTATATAAAATATATGTAAATTGATTTATTCTAGTGATTGAATTTTAATTTGGAAATAACAATTTGTTTTTATGCGTCATTTCAGAAGAGAAATTCAAATAATAAATGTCTGAAAATCCAAATTAAAACTGAGTATTTTTACAGTTTTTCAAATCAATGTAATTCTTAAATCTTTCAGTATTTTGAAATAATTTTTCCAACAATTTAAATATCCTTTTATTAACTTTAAAATAAAATTAAATTTGATCAAATCCAACAAGTGGTTGTTGTAAAAAGTTGCGAACCGATAAGCAGTTTCAGCTAAAATTTGAAAATACATCAATACATTTATTTAATTATTTTGGGTTATATTCCAAATATCAAAAAAAAAATTTCATAGTTTTAAAGATAATAAATAGTACTTACATTTGCCGTTTAAATTTTTTTAAAACAAGCTCAAATGACTTCACAAAACTGCAAACCATATAGTCATTTTTAAGAATTTTCATCAAATATAGGGAAAGGCCTCTTAAGAAGCAAAATTCTGTGATTTACCGAATCAAAAGCTTTGCTAAAATCTGTATATATAGCATCAACTTGGCTTTTCTTTTCGATGGCATCATTCACAAAAGCCGAAAAACAAGCCAGGTTTGTGATAGTTGACCTTCCTGAAATAAAACCATGTTGAGCATTGCTTATGTGTTCCTTTACAAGGAAGTCAAGTTTGTTTTTTACTAAACTTTGAAAAAGCTTGGGAATTGCGGAAAGTTTGCAAATACCCCTATAGTTTTCAATACTGTTTTTGGAACCCGATTTGAAGATGGGGATTAAGAAAGAAGATTTCCAGTCATCTAAAAATATTCCAGATGATAAAGATAAATCGAATATTGTAAGCAACGGGGTACAAAGAGACTTAGAACACCTTTTTAATATTATGGCAGGGATGGCATCAACGCCTGGGTTAGAATTAGGCTTAAGATTGTTGAGTGCATTTAAAACATCAGAGTATTCTAAATGTATAGATCCTATATCCACCTTATGGTTATTTCTTGGAGGTTGAGTAAGGGTTGGATTCAAATTAGAGTACACTGATTCAAAAAACTGAGCAAATAGCTCCACAGTTGTAAGAACATCAGTGGATTCATTCCCATTAAAATTCATAGAGTTTGGGATTCCAAGAGGTTTTCGTTTTGAGTTAATGAAAGACCAGAAGCTTTTGGGATTGCTCTTCAAGTCAAGCTCAATATTCAAGATGTAATTTCTGTACGAGAATTTACTAAGCACCATGAAATCCTTACGTAATTTATGAAAATATTTTTTTTCGTCCGTACTATTTGTCTTTTTAAACTTTGCGAAAGATTTATTTTTAAAATTTTTAAGATGAGCCAATTTCTTGTTATACCATGGGCTTTTGGATCCCTTCTTTTTGGTTCTGTTGGCACAAATGAGTTAAAAGCATTTGTTAAGATATAAACGAATTGATTATATGTGTTCTGCAAATTCAAATTAAGGAACTCAGTGTGCCAGTCAACACTTTCAAGAAAATTATTAAGTCCAATAAAATTAGTTTTTAAAAAATTAAATGAATCAGCATTGTGATCAGCTTTTTTCAAATAGCTGTATAATTGTATTTCAATATATAGTTCTTTGTGATGAATAGAGTTGTTCAACAATGAGAAAGGGACAGTTTCATTAACTGATGCCTTAAAATCATCACTATGAATGAATACCAAATCCAGAATTTTGAAAAAATTATTTACAATACTATTAACTTGATATAAATGCAAAGCATAAAGGTGATCTATGAAGGATATTTCAATATCTTTTTTAAGATTACTGGGTATAAGCATTCTATCCGCAACAGAGTACGACCAGTTTATGTCTCCTAAATTAAAATCGCCTATTACACAAATTGTATGCAAATTATTACTTAAGTTATTCACATAGTCAATGTTAGCTAAATGTTTTTCGTAAATATCAATATTACTATTAGGCGGGATATAACTTATTATAAAATACATAAGAATACCTGGTTCAAGATTAATTGAAACGCAAATTTGTTCAACATCCCTGATCATTAGGGGGATCAAGTTGCAAGTAAAACACGAACGGACAGCAGCCATTACACCACCACCACGATCTTCGGCAGAAATACAGCGATCCTTTCGAAAAACTATGTAAGAACTGTCAAATATTTCAGAGTCCAAGATTCCGCTCCATAACCAGGTTTCAACAATAATAATGATGTCATAATCAACATGACTTGATGCAAGAAATAAAGCAGGTACTTTGGTTCGAATTCCACTGGAGTTATGATAATATATCCTTAAAGAAGTGTATATTGCAACATTTGATGGAGAAGCTTCACTTATGTGGTTGTTGATAAAGGATTCTCCATCCCTGATACGTTTTTTGGGGTGAAATCAAATTCACGAATGCTGATTCCACATTGCCAAAATGAGGAACTATACACAGAATTAACATAGTCGACAGGAATACCAATTTTAAAGGATATAAATTTAAGATTTGATTCGTTTCCTTTTTTGAGTAGTTTGAACCATTTAAAACATGATTCAGTCGCGTTCAAGTTAGTCGATAAGTATTTAATTATGGATTCAGTCGACGTGGATGGTTTAAATTTTGACAAGTGAAACCATTTCAGATTATTGTAAACTCCCAGTTCTGTATTTTGTGAGCTTGTGCCAAAAATGGCACTTTTTGTTTTACGAGCGTATCCGATTCCGGAGGCTGGATTTGTTGAATTAGACTTATTAGCAGCGGCATCAAAACCAACAACACCAGGCAGCAAAACATCTGCAGCACCATTAGATTTAATACCAAGGTTAGCGATATCATTATATTGGTAGAAGCACCAACAGCATATCCGCTTTCTAAAGCGGGGTTTGTTGGTGAATTAGATTTATCAGCAGCGGCAGCAAAATCAACAACACCAGGCAACACAACATCTGCAGCACCATTAGATTTAACATCAAAGGGTAGCGACATTATTGTTGTGAGAAGCACCAACCTCATCCAAATCAGCAGCATCAACTTCAACGGTATGGCCCACAGCATCAGAAACAACAACAAAACAATCGGCAACAGTGACAACAGCATCAGGAACAACAACTGCTTCATCGGCAGCAGCATCATCATTAGAAACAACAACAATACCCTCGGCAGCTTCATTATTGATATCTTTTGTATTCTGAGCAGCTAATGCGTTAACGTTATCATTCATAGACGTATCAATATTCTTTTTATTATTGATGGGATCATTAATACGTATATTAGGATTTGGAAAAGTTGACTATAAACGAACATTATTAGCATTTTTCTTATTTGATGCATTCGCTGCAGCCATAACCCAAGCGAGAGTTGGCTGGAGAGCTTTTGCTGTTTGAAGACGAAAGACGAGATAAAGAAGATGAAGCAACAGTATTCTTGTTTTTTTTTTTTCCTGTTTTCTGCTTTGCAAGTTCATCCACCTTGGGCTTACGTTGAATTCGAGTAGTACTGCGAATGTCTCGGCTTGCATTCAGGTTAGCATTTGGGTCAATGCTAAGGGATAGAGAGTCCAAAGGTTGAACATATTTACTAAGCACATTAATATTCTCTTGCAAGAGTGCAAATAGATCAATGATCTTTTGAATACATAAGTCAATTCTACTTTTTACGCAATTTAGAAAGCCTTCACTGAAAAATTTACAAAACCATCCTATATAACACTATAAAGAACGATGCCAAACGAAGTTTGAGTCAATTCAATCAAGTCGTTGCGAACTTACGGCCATTTAAAAAAAGCCGTTTAAACCAGATTTTCGTTACCACCATTTAAGCCAAAAACGAAAAACGCTACTTTGTTAGAAATATCTCAGGTAAGTTAAATTCTGAGTTTAATCAAAATCGTTAGAGCCGTTTTCGAGCAAATTCAAAATGAAAAAAACCGTTACATGAAAGGTACCAGTTTGAGCCGGCCTAAAACGAAATAAAAAAAACCTCGACAAAGGTTTTTCTTCAAACTGCTATACATACCAAGTTTGAAGAAAATCTGTCAAGCCGTTTAGGCTGTAGCATGACATGAAAAAGCGCACATGAACACAACTGCACAGACGCACAGACAGACCGAGGTACGGTATGGCGAAAACCACTTTTTTGGGCTTCTCTATCATCGTATGTTTGATTAAAACCTCGAGATTTTTTTTTCTGCACAAAACCAATACTTGTCCTATAGAGCAAGTAAAAATGAAAAAGAATTTTTGTTGTGTACTACTAAGCTATTACACTAAAGCTGTTCTATGGATTAGTTATGATTTTGTATATCGGTGAGTAAAAGTTATATGTGCAATCAAAATATCGGACAGAATCACAAATAAGCATACAGCCTTTTAACTTTTTATGAACAACATTAGCAGGTTCTCCGCTGTCTTTTATTGCAATAGAAAAATTCTCAAATCAATCTGGATTATGGCACATACCCCAAAGGTTTTATTTTGCACATACGAAAAGATTGCATTTTGAGTAATCAGTAACACGAGAACCCTTAGCAATACCTTATTTTCTTAGGTTGGGTCACACAGACTTTTATGATATGTATCGTACATAAGCTATTGTCAACAACATCAAGCATTAGAGCATAAAGATAAAAACAGGTTAACGATATGAGTTCAAGTTTTGTACGTAAACTTAAAAAAAAAAATTCAACTTTTGCCCCCCCCTTAAACAAATCCTAGATCCGGCGCTGAAGAGAACGTCTGGTCTCTTTTGCAACGCAAAAGAATAGTTTTGTTAAATAAAACCAAAGAGGAGTTAGATTCTGAGGTCGCTTTTCTTTATAAAGAGATATCTCCAGAGATCCTCAAAATTTAGTGGATTCAGTAACAAGATGCCTTCAAAAATGTATTGAACCCAAAGGCGATTTAACATTTAAATTCTTCTTCATTTCTTTACTTTTGTAAAGTTTAAACTTTTTTTTCTTAGTATTACATACTTGCCAAAATACCTATGCCAAACTTGAAACTACTAATTAATTGATATCTTTTAAAGTTTCTATGAAAACATTTTTGTTTGCTTATTTTTAAGTAAATATTATTTATATCTATCTATCTATCCATTCAATAACTTGGCTATGCTGATGATATTGACATTATTGGAAGAATGAAGCGCGCTGTCAGTGGAGCATTCGCAAGTATTGAAGTGCGGAGGAGGCGAAAATGGGTCTGGCTGTAAAAGAAGATAAAACAAAGTATATGCTGTCCTAGGGTGCAGCAGATCATGACCGTAGGCTTGGAAAAAACGTCACACTGCTCAGATATAACTTTGAGGTTGTCAAGGACTTTGTCTATTTGGGTTGAACTATAACCCCTCAGAGCAACATCAGTAAAGAGATCAGTCGAAGAATCACTCTTGCATACCGCTGTTTCTTCTGGCTTAGAATGCATTTTAGTAGCAAAGCCCTCTCTCAAAGGACGAAGTAGACACTATACAAGACCCTTATCATCCCAGTCCTGCTGTATGGGGCAGACACAAGGACACAATCGGATGAATACAGGCTGGGGTGCTTTGAGATAAAGATTCTTTGCGGGTGATGTTCGGTACTGTATGTATCAATGGAGAATGGAGGAGAAGTTCCAATGGCGAACTGTACTGAAAATACATTGACTTAGATGGCTGGGCCATGTGGAGCGTTTGGACGAAGTAAGTAGTAACGATTTTGATGGAACTCGCATATTTTAACAAATCTATCATAATTTTGATACGATACTGCAGTTTCGGTTTTCAGCTTAAACGGTCTTTACGACAATCAGGTTTTAGCGGCTTTATTGATGGCTAAATCTAGTTCACTCAAACTGTTTGCATAGTTACGAGCCCGAGTTCTCTTAATTTGAACTCCTCGTTCATTCTCCCTTCACCATTCCTATTTCTCTATTTGACTTTAAAAATATAAACCTCCCTAAATTTGAATAATAATAATGCCTTCTCAAGTGATTTGGCATACAGAATAATAATAATCAGCCATTAAAAGGTCAAGTTTATATTTCCAAACACACACATGTAAAAAGGGGCGTCTCCAAGTTTTAATCAAAGACTGAATTTTGATGAGCTGATTATGTGGTATGTTGTCTTGTGATGACTTGCGAAAATGAACAAATTTGATCTGTTGCGAAATGTTGAGTTGAGAAATGGTGAGTTGCGATTTGACAGGTTGGGTTGACGCCAAGGCTGAACCGATATGCTTCAAACTTGGTAGATAGTATAACTATGACGTCCTACAGAGGTGTTTTTGGAATTATCATTCTAGCTTTAAATTTAACGGTACCTGCCATACGATATTTAGTGAAAAATTAATTTTTCTTAAAAACGGCTCCTAGGATTTTGATAAAACTTTCTGAATACTGTTTTGTGTTCAAACTTTATGTTTAAGTTATAATAGCTTATTCAGGAAAAGTCGGACGGTACCTTCCATAGGACCGGCTTTTAAAAATCAGATTTGCCCTTAAGCCACTTCACGGATTTCGATAAAATTTTTAGCGTAGAAGCACTTTTATAAAATAAGTACTAATGTGAATTCTTAAGTTTTTCAAAAAAAGTTTTTTTGAGTTTTTTAAAGAAGTTTTAAAAAAGTTTTAGGTACATTTTTTTTTTATTTTTTTGTTTTTTTCCATAAAACGGTTAAATCTATTTTTTTAAATTTTATTTTTCTGATAAAAGCTACAAAGTGCTAGAAGTTGGCATACTCAACAAAATTTGATATATATTTTCGAAAAGTTTTTCAAAAAAACTGTTTTTTTTTTTTGAAAAAACTGGTCTCAAGCCCCACGGCCATTTTAACACATTAGAGCAAGTTCGTAGGACCCAGTAGTGCATATTATTTAGTAGAATCTCAAAATGTATCAGTCAAAGTTTTTAGTTTTTTAATTTTAGCTTTTACAAAAAAAACTTACCTTTTTATGTTCGAAACACACTGTTATTTATTTGATTTAAAATATTTGTCACCTTATTTTGACTTAACTTTTTGTTTGGTGAAATTAAATTTTCTCATACAATGCAAAAAACCAAACAAAAAAAAACCCGAATCCGAAACTATTTTTGAATCATTTTGTACAATTTTGAGCTATGTATTTATTAAAATTGATAAAAATGTACCAATTAATTAATTTTTTTTGACACCATCAGAAAGTCGAGATTTCAACAAACAAAAAGATAGATTATTTGAATTTTTCCATACATACCTACATTTTGAGGTTATGTGGAAAAAGGGTTAATTTTAAAATTTCAGATCTTTTTACTACCAATAACTTTAAACTTTTTTCCATAAGACTAATAGTTTTGCCGGAAATCGAGATAAGTGTTTTTTAACCCTAAAACCCCATTTACCGCCCCCCCTGTCCACTTCGCGATCTAAGATCACCCGTAAATTATTTTTCATTTTATTTTTGTTAGGTATATTCTCTATTTTTCCCATGTGTTTCATTCTAATATTATTTTTTACTTGCTCTATAGGGCAAGTATTGGTTTCGTGCAGAAAAAAAATCGAGGTTTTAATCAAACATGACATTACGATGATAGAGAAGCCCAAAAAAGTGGTTTTCGCTTGTGCGGATGTGCGGATGTGCGCTTTTTCACGTCATTCTACAGCCTAAACGGCTTGACGGATTTTCTTCAAACTTCATTATATAGCAGTTTGAAGAAAAACGGTTGTCGATGTTTTTTTTATTTCGTTTTAGCCCGGCTTAAACTGGTACCTTTCATGTAACGGTTTTTTTCATTCCGGATTTTTTCGAAAACGGTTCTAACGAGTTTGATTAGCTAACTTTAAGCATTTCTAACAAAACTGCGTTTTTCGTTTTTGGCTCAAATGGTCTTAACGAAAATCAGGTTTAAACGGCTTTTTTTTAAATGGCCATAAGTTCGCAACGGCTTAATTGAATTGACTCAAACATCGTTTGGCATAGTTTTTTTAGTGTTCTATAAGAAAGAATTGCAATTTTTTCAGTAAAGCCTTTCTAAATGGTGGCTCCCATACAACGAGCCGTTCAGTTTTAGCCAATTTTTTTTGGTTTTTTCTAATTTGCTCAAAAATGGCTCTAAAGATTTTGTTTAAACTTTGTGTGGAATATTCTTTTAGTGTTCTTAAGAGAACTGCGTTTTTAGTTTTTGGCAAAAAATGCAAATAACGGAAATCTGGTCTTGACGTCTTTTTTTTCAAATTGCCATAAGTTGTCAACGGTTGTATCGATTTCAAACAAACTTTGTTTGGTATAGTTCCTTACAACTCTCTATCAGATGGCATTGCATTTTTCCCAGTTTCTCTTATTTAAATGGTGGCTCCCATACAAAGAGCCACTAGGTTTTGGCCAATTTTTTTAGTTTTCTAATTTACTCAAAAAAGGCTCTACCGATTTTTATTAAACTTTGTATTGAATATACATTGAATGTTTTGAAGAAAACTGCATTTAAGTTTTTGGCTACAAATGATAATAACGGAAATTCGTTTTAACAATTTTATTAATTTGGCCATAATCGAACATTTATATCATTTATAGCACCCAAAAGATGACATCTAAATTTTAAAAAATCGTAACGTAAGCTCCCGTTGGGGTTTTCCAGTTTTAACCAAAATTTTGTAGTTTTCCCCAAATTTTTCAAACAGGAGTTCTTCATATTCCTCGAAAACTTTGTTTTCATCGTACTATTGCACCCACAGAGCAAGTACGTGCGACCCAGTCGTGCATTTTATTTTGTCACTTTTTACCATTTTCTAAGGATTTAGCTCTGGCCCATATACAGGGTGATTCACCAGCGTTGTGCCAAAAAGCTTAAGCGTGTAGGTTGAGTTGAGACAAGAAAAAAATCGTATGGGGGGGAGAGGTCTATTCCCCCCCGTTTAGCCGGGAGGGGCAATTTTCTGAAAAATTGACTTATTTTGTAAAAAGAAATATTAAAAATCAACGGCTTCGTTTACAACACCGTGTTATACTTTTTTGGAAAGCCAAAAAATTTTTCTTTCATTTTGTTTTTAAGTTAAATTGTTTTAACGAATTGTTTAAAAAATATAAATTTTCAAACTCAAAATTTTCAAAAAAAAAAGAAAAAAATCATTTTTGAACTAATTTTTTTCAAAATTTTATGTAATTAAGTACCAATTTTGTTTTAAAAATTCAATGCCATTGTTAATTTTTAGGCGAAAACAGAAAACCGGATGCAAAAATGACTTTTCGTTTTTGAGAAATAAAAAAAAAACCAGAACCACTTTTTTCTAAGAAAATCTTTGTTTTTATTTTTATCTATCTCGACTTTTAGTTTTATTAATTTTTGAAACATTAACCTTTATTTTAATATTTGTTCTGTAATAGGAGTTTTATGAGGACTCAATAAAGTAGAAAAGTATTGGATTTTCCCTGGATTAATCATTTTGTTCATTGATAACGTCTGAAAATTGACCTGCAATTTTTTCTTATTATGCCTGGGGGCCGGCTGCGGCCACGTGCCGGGTAGGGTTCTACCTGCTAGGAGCTTAAGATGATTAAACCACAATTTTTCTTGAATGAATAAACAACTATCAACCTAAAGGTAAATAAAAGGCATCGCATATTTAGTAAACAACCATTTCCAATGTCAAACTCATACTCTCGAGAAGAGTTAGCGGACATGCACTTCTGCTACGGTTTAGCTAATGGTGGAGATCGGGAAGCTGAAAGACTTTACGCTGAAAGATATCCCAATAGAAGGTGCCCGAGTCGTAGCATGTTTTCAAGAATCCACCGACGTCTAAGAGAGCACGGACAGCTAGAGATTAGAAGAAGTGAAAGGTCAATTGCAGGACCCCCAATCATAGAGGAAAGAATTTCAGATACGGTCCGACGTAATCCCTCCATTAGTACAAGGAGGATAGCTATATTGCTTGGAGTGTCCCAATCTAGAGCATTGAGAGTGCTTGGTACGGAACATTTACACCCTTACCACTTCACGCCAGTTCAGGAACTCACAGCAAACGACAGGTTATTGAGAGCAGAATTTTGTCGATCATTGCTGCTTAGAGATGAAACTGAACGCAACTATTTTTCAAGGATTTTCTGGACGGATGAGGCACAGTTTACCAGGGATGGCGTCACTAACTTTCACAATTTACATCACTGGAGTGAAAATAATCCACACAACAAAAAGCAGAACAAATCACAACACCGCTTTAGCTGTAACGTCTGGCTTGGTATTGTTGGACACACCGTGATCGGACCCCGATTTCTGAATTCCGTTATTAATGGAGAATCATATCTACAGTTCCTACGAGACCTTTTGCCCGATTTGTTAGACAACGTTCCATTGGCTATAACCGATAGTTTAATCTATCAACAAGATGGTGCTCCAGCACACTATAGCTTACAGGTGAGAAACTGGCTGGATGATCATTTTAGTGACCGATGGATTGGGAGAAGAGGCCCAACAGAATGGCCTCCTAGATCACCAGATTTAACACCCTTAGATTTTTACGCATGGGGATTCATGAAGAATTATGTGTACGAAGTGGAAATCGTTTCTTTGGAACAGCTTAAAGAACGAATTGAAGTCGCTGGAGTAAAATTGCAGGAAAATTTATCAAATATAAATTTATGCGCAGGCATAAAAAGGAGATATAATCTATGCCTTCTAAGTAATGGGGATCATATTGAAAATTTCTTATAATTTCAAGAAATTCAAGAAAAATTGTGGTTTAATCATCTTAAGCTCCTAGCAGGTAGAACCCTTCCCGGCAGGTGGCCGCGGCCGGCCCCCAGGCATAATAAAAGTCCTCATAAAACTCCTATTACAGAACAAATATTAAAAGAAAGGTTAATGTTTCAAAAATTAATAAAACTAAAAGTCGAGATAGGTAAAAATAAAAACAAAGATTTTCTTAGAAAAAAGTGGTTCTGGTTTTTTTTTTATTTCTCAAAAACGAAAAGTCATTTTTGCATCCCGTTTTCTGTTTTCGACTAAAAATTAACAATGGCATTGAATTTTTAAAACAAAATTGGTACTTAATTACATAAAATTTTGAAAAAAATTAGTTCAAAAATGATTTTTTTCTTTTTTTTTTTTGAAAATTTTGAGTTTGAAAATTTATATTTTTTAAACAATTCGTTAAAACAATTTAACTTAAAAACAAAATGAAAGAAAAAGTTTTTGGCTTTCCAAAAAAGTATAACACGGTGTTGTAAACGAAGCCGTTGACTTTTAATATTTTTTTTTTACAAAATAAGTCAATTTTTCAGAAAATTGACCCTCCCGGCTAAACGGGGGGAATAGACCCCCCCTCCCATACGATTTTTTTCTTGTCTCAACTCAACCTACACGCTCAAGCTTTTTGGCACAACGTTGGTGAATCACCCTGTATAGCATAATTTTATACTTTTACTTGCATTTATAGGTATATAGGTTATAGAGCTCTTGAAACCGGGGTACCGGGTATGTTAGTAAAGTATGTATGTATGTATGTATGTTAAATAAAGTGCACGAGTGGGTCGTACGAACTTGCTCTAATGTGTTAAAATGGAATTGGGGCTTAAGATTTTGGAAAAGAAAGCGTTGAAAAAATCATATGAAGTTTTATAAATCACTTAAAAATCAATACCTTAAACGTTTTTTTGAAAAAATGAAGAGGCCATCGGGTTTTTGAATTTTTACGAATTTTTTTTTCAAAATCGTTCGACCAGTTTTTTCAAAAATATATTCCAAAATTTTTTTTGAGTATGCCAACTTCTAGCACTTTGTAGTTTTTATTCGAAAAATAAAATTAAAAAAAATCAACCGTTTTTGGAAAAAAACAACAATTAAAAAAAAATGGAAACTTTTTTAAAAAACTCAAAAAAACTTTTTTTGAAAAATTTAAGAACTTTTATTACTTCTTTTATAAAAGAGCTTCTACATCAAAAATTTCATCGAAATTCGTCAAGTGGCTTACGAGAAAATCGGATTTCAAAAAACCGGTCCTATGGGAGGTACCGTTATAAGACTTTTCATGAAAAATCTATTAAATCAAAACAAAGTTTATACAAAAAACACCGTTCAGAAAAATTTATCAACATTGTAGGAGGCGTTTTTGAGAAAAACGAGTTTTTCATTAAAAGTCATATGTCAAAACCCCTGTAGGACGTCATAATAAGACTATTTACCAAGTTTGAAGCTAATCAATCCAGCCGTTAGGGCTGTAGGTGCCGATACAGACAGACGGACAGACAGATAGACAGAATTATCGGACCCACTTTGTCGGCTTTTCTATCATCGTAATGTTATGTTTTTTACATATGCATATCTTGCCTTAAAAAAAAACTAAAAAAATGCTAAACTAAGCACAGAATGTGGCATAAAGTTTTATATTATGAATTTGTTTTTTGTTTGTTTTGGTAGTAAGTAATATAAAAGAAAATATGATTTTACTGCGATTATTTTCATACCCAGAAAAACCAATATATTTTAAATTTTAGTCGTCTTAAAAATTTTGGCGCCCCCCAAAATTCCCTATTCTAGACGGGAAAGTGCTCTTAATAGCTGACCAATATAAGATCCGGCACAAGTTTTCAAACAAATTGAAAAAAGCAGGTAAGGGCTGGTTTCAACTCTTTATGAAGCGTCATCCAGATCTGGCTATAAGGAAATCAGAAGGAGTTTCTCAAGCACGCGCACTTGGGATGAACCGAGAAGAAGTTGGGACATATGTTGACCTTCTAGAAAAAGTGCTCAACGAAAACGACCTCATGGGGAAGGCAAGGAACATTTTCAACATGGATGAGACCGGTTGTCCGCTCATTAACAAATCTGAGCTTGTTGCGACAGAAAAAGGATCAACAAATGTAGCGGCGATAACGTCGGCGGAAAAGGAAGAGACCATTTCTGTAATTGCTTTCTGTAATGCTGAGGGTAGTTTCCTGCCGCCAGCATGTGTATTTAAAGGTAAAAACAAGAAACAAGAATTTGAAGATGGCATGCCACCGGGTTCAGTTGTATATAGGTATGGGTGAGAAGTCAGCCTACGTGACCAGTGAAATTTTTTGCCGTTGGCTCAAAGAGCATTTTGTTTTAAGAAAACCAATAGGTAAGGTGCTTTTCATTCTGGATGGGCATTCTTCCCACTGCAGCGATGGAGAAATGCTAGAGTTTGCCACGTCAAATGAGATTGTGCTCTTGTGTCTTCCGCCTCATTCAACATAGTTCCTTCAGCCTTTGGATAGGGCTTTTTTCCGCTCTTTAAAGGCACATTACAACTCGGCTTGCAACTCTTACTTAAAAAACAATCCTGCTCTCAAAATAACCCGTCTGCAGTTTGGGGGACTTCTCTACGAAGCTTGGAGTTCATCTGCAACAACAAGCAACAGAATTGCATCTTTCGCAGCTACAGGTATCTGTCCATTCAAGCCAAACGTAATTCCTGACTATGCATTCATTAATGTGAACGAAGACTCCGGCTATGTTGAACCGGTAAATATTATTTTAACTTTATAAAAGCCCTTTTTAGACTGATGCCTTACAAAACATATCTTTTCATCTTAGCGTACTACTCTTGAATTGACTCCATATCAGAGTCCAAGTTTCCAACCACTTCAAAATCCGGAAATACAAACGAATATTCCACAGCAACAGGTAAGAATAAAACAAACTAAAACGTATGGATAGGAACTCATTAAACCAAAAAAATTTGTCCACAGCAGAAGAGTTCTGTTGAAGATTTCAGCGATGTTACTCCAAGCAAGGCTCTTGCTGTCCTATCGCCAATTCCATCAACGTCAAGGCCAACACTAGTCAACATAAGAAAGCAAAAAGCTCGGGTATTGAACACAGGAGAAAATATCGAAATCCAAAAATTAAAGAAAAAGAAGATGCAAGCCTTAAAACAGAAAAAGGCTAAGAAAACTGCAAGAGCTCGCAATGATTCAACGTAATCCGAAGGCACAGTTTCTTTGCATGAACATTCTGATGGCCCGGAGGATTTCGGCGAAGATGCGTGCGTGGGCTGCGGTGAAGAATATAGTTCCACCCGAAAAAAAGACGACTGGCTGCAATGTATCATGTGATGTGCCATAGATGGCTTCACGATTCTTGCACATCATTCAACCATATTTGTAATGAATGTGGTAATAAAAATTTGAAATAAGGACCTGTGCCATCTCACCCACCAGGGTATGCCATCTCTCCCACCCTATAGGGTGAGATGGTTTTCTTTAATACTTTCTTATATTTGCAATTAAAAATATAAATACTATTTATGAATTTCTTTAAAGCTTATCATACATTGGATATTAAATAAAAAACAATTCTGCATTGTTAGAAAAATAATATGTTATTTAATTTGAAAGACATTGTAAAAACAAAAAAAAAGGTATACCATCTCCCCCGCTTTTACCCTATAGTCATAAATTCAAATTTATCCAAGAAATAAAATGGAATACTTTTTTTGCAGCTCAAATTAGTTTAAGTATTCATTTAAGAATTTTGAAAAATGTATTTGTATCAACATCTCAAGCCCCTACTAGACCACTGTAACGCATTAGAGCAAGTTCGTGCGACATAGTCGTACATTTTATTTAAATAAGTTTATTAATTTCGAATTATAATTCAAGCACCTCTGTGATTTCATCCAAAACAAAATACATGCAAAATACATGTATACATACATTCAAAATAATGATATTTTTATACACAGCTACCTATTTCCATTATGCATACTGTTTTTCAAAAATTTAATCATAATTGACTTTTACATTTCACACATATACCTACATATACTTGTACTAATAAATTCTTTTCTTATCAATCAACCTTTACTCTAGCGTCTAGCACAAAGCGCATACAAAATTAGTTGAGTAATTTAGGAAAACAACCATTTTAATAAACAAACTATATCTGTAGAAAAATGGAGTACCCGAGTACACAAATTTCTACCCGCTTACCCGAGTACATGTATATCTCGGGTACCCCGGGTAATACCGGGTATTTTTGTACCCGAGTACCCGGGAAGTTTAAGAAGCGGGTTCTACTCAGGTAAGATCAAGGTACTATAAGGCAAATTATGCATTCTAAAAAAAAAAATCAATTAAAGACCTAATACATCTTTCTATTTAACTGATCCCCAACGATTCTCTCTCCGTCTCTCTATCTCTGTCGCTCTCTCTTAATTTTCTTTCTTTCTTCCTCTCTCTCTCTTTCTTTCTTTTTCTCTCTTTCGAAAAAAAAGATTAGAAAATTTTAGCCAGGACCATAAAACTCGAGTTTGCATAAATGTATTTAATTTGTGTTTATACAAAAAAAAAAAAGTTGACAGTTTACCTATAAATGTTTTGTGCAATATCCAAATATGTACCTTTAAGTATGTATACATGTTTCGATACCCCTTACCAAGAAATCAATTTTCAAATCCTATTGAAATGCAATCTGGAACCAGCATTGATATATGAAAACGGAATATACACTTGTGTCGGATAAAATCAAAGAATTTATTTATCTATCTCGGAGAAAAAGTTTACGTTGTTCATCACGTTCTTATATGACTTTGTTAAAGTTTAACATCCCAACCAACAAAAAAGCCTTTATTCTGTCTTGAGTTGGGGCTTTAAAATGAATAACATACAATATTCATATTCAAAGGAATATAAATAACTCATTGCAATATAAAACATAAAACCGATTGCAAAATACGGGAGCCCTAACTCCTTAGAACATACACAAAAACCTGAATAAGCTTTGTGTTTCGAGGGAGTGTTTTCTCCGAGCGCCAATGTTTGACTTGGTAGGTGGTTGAGGTGATGAAGTATGCCGGTAAAGTACGTGGTGTTTTTCTAAATTTCCTCTGGTTTTTTTTTTTTTATTTTGTTACTTTGAAGGTCCCAGTACCAGTGAGACTGTTTGGAGAGGAAGACTGAGCACACACAGTGTTTACGATACATTTCGGTAAGCGAACCATGGAATGCTAAAAAAGGGGTGTTTGCATAATTCACAGGAAATATTATGATTACATCCGGAATTGCAATATGTAGACTGTAGCCCAACCGATATGATGGAAAGCTATATTTTAAATTTGTCGAAAGCATTCCAAAGAAGAACATTTTGAATTATTGATTGAGGTGCTCCTGGCGTAGAAAAAAATAAAGATAATTGCATGATGTGTTTTATTTTTTTGATTTCAATAAGATGGGATGTTGTTGTTTAGAATAACTCATGTTATGTTAAAAATAACAGTTATTCCTACAATGCCATTTTTGTAAGGCCGGAAATCTCTTTTTACCTATCTTATTTTTAGATAAAATATGTTTAATTGAACCGTTTTAGAAAAATTAATTTTCGAACTCAAAATTTTGAAAAAATAAATTAAAAATTAATGTTCAAACAAATCTTTTTTTTTCAAAATTTCACGTAGCTAATTGTTGATGTCGAAATTCAAAGCCGTTTTTAGTTTTTAGTCCAACACTGAAAACTGTATATGGCTCTTTTAGGTTCCGAGCTGTTCAAAAATAACTGAACACTTCTTCATAATGAATTTTGACAATAAAAATAGTATTATCTCTTATATATTTTTTTTAAATAAAGTTATTTTAGTAACCCGCTTTAGAAAAAATTATTTTTAAAGTTAAAATTTTTAAAAAAATCAGTTTGAAAGTTTATTTTTAATGTTTTCTTTCAAATTTTTGAGTTTAAAAATAATTTTTTCTAAATCGGGTTAAGTACTAAAATAACTTTATTTAAAAAAAAAATATAAGAGATTTTTGGCTTAACATAAAGGTAATGGCATGACATTGTAGGAATTACTGTCACCTAACGGCCCCTGTCCCATACGATTTTTTTCTTGTCCCTTGTCCCATACGATTTTTTTCTTGTCTTAATCCAACCTACTCGCTCTAGATTTTTGGTGCACCTTATACCAATCACCTTATTGTCTCCCCTTATTCTTAGGCTGTAACGTGCATCTCTTAAGGTCTTAGTTTCGTGTGTTAAGAATCTTTCCAAAATCAAACAATAGACCAACAAAATTTAAAGAAAGGCAAAGATTAAAATTTTATAAAATAAATGAGTTAATTTAAAAAAAAAAAAAAAAAAAAAACAAAATAAAATTAATATGAAACAAGTAGACTGATAATTGATAATTGAAATGGCACGAACTTGTGTGTGAAATTCTAAGGGCGGAGGAGAACCCGTCCGCCAAAGAAAACTCCCAAAACAAGTCTTTAATAGCGGAATATTGCTCAAACTTCAAGTTTGATACTTTTCTGTACTGGTAAGTGGATTACCCGACTGTATTAAGTGAAATACCAAACGAGAATGAATTCAAAAGAAAAAATCTCTCCTTTGATACAAAATTACTGATTGCTCAGCTATGAGTTTTTAATATTCACATTTGAATTACCATATCAACATGAACTATCATTATTATTTTTTCTAAACAAAATTTCATAGTCAATTAAAAAAAAAATAATAATAGTAAAATAAATAAGAACATAGTAAAGTAATAAAATATTGAAGTGCTACAAGCTACAAGGCAATATCTAAGGGCATAATTATTCGGTGTACTCGTATTTTAAGAAAAAAAATCTTTCTACAGTAAAGGCCTATCTAAAATTTGTATACAGGGTGATTCACGAGCGTTGTGCCAAAAAGCTAGAGCGTGTAGGTTAAGTTAAGACAAGAAAAAAATCGTATTGGAGGGGGGGGTCTATTCCCCTCCGTTTAGCCGGGAGGGGCAATTTTCTGAAAAATTGACTTATTTTGTAAAAAAAATATTAAAAATCAACGGCTTCGTTTGCAACACCGTGTTATACCTTTTTGGAAAGCCAAAGACTTGTTCTTTCATTTCGTTTTTAAGTTAAATTGTTTTAACGAATAGTTTAAAAAACATAAGTTTTCAAACTCAAAATTTTGAAAAAAAATTTGTAAAAAATAATTTTAAAACTAATTTTTTTCAAAATTGTACGTAATTAAGTATAAA